>RYFJ01000568.1:0-218639 GCA_003991445.1 Oryza meyeriana var. granulata
TACGACCCGCCGCCGTTCCCGTCTGGACTCAATGGCCTGGTGCTGTGTCGCGGGGCCCTTATCTTTAAACTCCCGGCCATGGCACTCGGCCTCCAACACCTATTCTTGCCCATCTCAAGATTTCTCCCACTCTCCTTGAGTCGAGCTGCGCAAAGGACTTCTTGCCTCTCTTTGACTCTGTGGCCGACAACGGAGGGGAGTTCATCATCAACTTCCTATGACCACTGCAAACGATCAAGCAATATAGATTTGGACGATGCTGGCAACTATGATACATTGTCTACAGACATTCATCATAGAAGAGCCAACAAGGGTTTACCTCGACGAGCCGTTTCGGCTATAAGCCACGAGAGCGCTCGTTCCTCGGTTCCGATCACCCCCTTGGAAAGTGAACACTATTTTGGTCACTTTTGCTGGTCAATCACCTCCGCTTTTCTCGGTTAGGGTCATTCTGCCTGGATCCTAAGCAGAAATTCGCCTAGCTTTAATGGCTGCATGCCGATCAGGAAGCTGCGACCCCCAGGGAACATCAGGCGGCTTTCTTGAAACTTCTCCAACCTTGCCAGCAACTGATGCACTT
This sequence comes from Oryza meyeriana var. granulata, assembly GCA_003991445.1. Lineage (NCBI taxonomy): Eukaryota > Viridiplantae > Streptophyta > Magnoliopsida > Poales > Poaceae > Oryza > Oryza meyeriana. The sequence continues at coordinate 581 of RYFJ01000568.1, forward strand.
GGCCCCATTTCTTCGAAAGTTGATCCGAGGACCAATTTGCTCGGACCGCTGGAGAGCCGGGAAATGAAGCGGAGGGTTCCAAATCAGAATGTAGAACCACTCTTGTGCCAACCTTTCCAAGAGGATTCAAAGGAAGATCGATATATACTTTCTTCATCGCACTCTCAACGGAAAGCCAGCCCACCCAATCACCTGGACTCTATGCTTGAGGGTTGGCTGATTTGAAATAAGGCCTAAAGAAATTAAAATGGGGGTTCTACACCCAAGTAGCCTCACAAAGAGTCACGAAGATAGATATGTGCAAAATCGAGTTGGGATTCAATTTCACCAGAAGCTCTAATTCGTAGAAGCTAAGAAGATGGCGGAGGAACGCAGAGATGGAAAGAAACAAACCCAGTCAAAGAAAGAGGCAAAAAACAACAGTTTCGCTGGCTGGGGATTTGGAACCGACTCACCGTCAGCCGGGGCGCCAGCGGATGATGTCAGGCTTTGCAGCTGCAGCGACTTCGCACCAGCCTTGCCAGCTTCGACTGGCTGCAATCCGAGGTCGGCCACCCCTCGTCCGATGCCCCAACGCAATCTAGAACCTTCGGCATGGCTGGGGGGATAGGAAATTTGGGGGAAATGTGGTCGGGGGCTGGGGCTGGACAAAGGAAAGCGGAATCGCTCGAGCTTCGATGGGAAGGAGCAAGCAATGGTGAACCCTAGAGGAGCGGGAGGCAAAATTTTTGGCGCGGAGCTGGAAGATGAAATGATGGTCACTTGGAGAGATAGAGGAATCTTTTCTCTCTCCCCCAGCCTTTATAGAGCTTGTGCCGACTCATGGGCTTGGGCTTACACAGTCGGTATTGGGCCACCAAGATATGAGTTTCTACAGTAACACGCTCAATATGGGCCGTACGTTGGCTGCGTTAAAATCGGCAGTATGCTGGCTATCAACAGAAAACCGATAAGGTAAACAGATATGCTTCATGAGGCCTAATTGCTAAACACATGTGTTTGGGTATCTGTCTTATCCACCAGGTATCGAGGATATATCCTTATAAGGATCACAAGCTGGTCTTCATTAAAATTGGGGATGCAGGTATCTTTCTCGAGTACACCTAACCACGCAATGGATTTATTTTCATAAAGTGGTACTCGGCCTACATGCTTCGCCAACAGTTGCCGTGAGCAACATTATTCTAGCCGACATGACGCTGAAGAGTCTAACTGTCGAGTAGTGCACTACTCGAGAGAGACTATAAATATCTTTTCCAGCTGACATGATGCTGAGGAGTCTAACTTCCGAGTGGGACGCCACTCGGGAAAGACTATAAACCCCTTTCCAGCTAACATGAAGCTGAAGAGTCCCATATACGAGTGGCATGCTACTCGGCAAGACTATAAATCACATTCCGGTTGACATGATACGAAGAGTCTCATATACCAGTAGTATACTACCGGAAAGACTATAAGGTTAAAGATCTTTGACTTTATGTTAATTGTTTTACACATTAAGCACAAAGTCGGGGGCTACACCTAATAGGTGCGCCTATTCGATGCACACTATTCATACATCTATATGAAGCCCTTCATAGCCTCACTGCCAGCTGATATGAAGCAGGACTCGAGAAGAAGAAGCACTTGGACACAGAGTACTCGGGAGCAATGCACTCGGGCAATCTTCACCGTGGAGGATGAGCACTCGGCATCAGCTGTGACTCAACTAATGAAGGTCTCAGGGCTACTGTGGTGGCCATGGGCCCCGGGTACCTCATCACAAGCATATGGGCCACTCGGATAGCGGATGGGCCGAGTCTTGTAGTTAGAGATATAGTAGCACCCGGTAGATTTTGCCTTGTACAAAAAGGAATATACAATCTTAGCCGGGTAAGATGTATCTCTAAGAAGGAAATCTCTTGGCCATATTTGGCTAGGAGTCCTACCTTGTACCCCTGTCCCCCAGTATATAAGGGGAGGCAGGGCGCCCCCTGAGGGCACGAGATCATAGAACATCTAGAGTTCATCAGAACCACCACGATAATCCTCAAAGGAATACATCCCAACTGTACGTAGGGTATTACCTCTCATTGAGGGCCTGAATCAGTATAAAATCTCCTCGTGTTCCTTTGCAATCCACCGAGTTTCCCCTTGCAGAGTAGCCCTATAATCATATTGCCGGTGTAAAACAACAACGACAATCTTCCAACTGGAGGAGCGCCTTAAAGATGCACCGAGTGCCCTGAAGAGGTACTCAGATGAGCATGTTATTGCCAGCGTGGCCTAGACCCTAGCAATGACCGATCCACCTACCCAAGGGCAGATGTTGAAGCCATTGGGGAGGGGTTTGCCGAGAAGACGACTCCTAAGGGAGGCGCTGAGCTGATAGCCAAGGCGAGGCTGATTGCAGAGATTATCACCTGGGACCTGGGTATGTAAGAACATTATATCATGCAGTCGGTGTGTATATAAGTTTTTGTAAGAACATGTGTAAATACATGTGCAATGCCGCCACGCTTTGAATTATTACTCAGTTGTCATTAGCTTTACCCGACTATATGGTGTGCGCCGAGTTAATCTATAGGAACTTGATAAAAACGTTCACCGTAGGAGGCTATACTCGGGCAAACACAACAAAGTCGTTGCAAAACTTCATAACTTAAGTAAGATAGGCTCGTATATTATTGGCAAAGCACATATAATACATGCAGCCCCCGACTCACTACTCGGTTGGAACAAGCGGCGTAGTGAGTCAGAGAGGAACTATACACATGAGAAAGTATAAAACTCAGGTATAGAAAGGACGTAGCTGTTCTATATTCCATGAGTTGTTGATAAGGGCACCGTCTTCGGTCTTCAGTCGGTAGGTGCCTGGCCGAGTAACCTCTGCTATAATGAATGGCCCTTCCCAGATTGGGGATAGTTTGTGCCTATCTTTGGTGGTTTGTACTTTTCTCATGACGAGATCTCCGACCAAAAAGGCGCGGCCACGGACATTGCGATTGTGGTAGCGACGCAGGTCTTGAAGATACCTTGCCGACTGGATTATTGCGATGTCCCTTGCTTCATCCAACTGATCTAGTTCGACCAATCGGGTGTTGTTAGAGATGTTTTCCGAGTAAGCCCGAACTCGCGGAGAGCCAAACTCTAACTCGGTTGGTAGCACAGCCTCAGCACCATAGACTAGAAAGAAGGGGCATTGCCCTGTTGCCCGACTAACCATGGTTCTGAGAGACTAGAGAACAGATGGGAGTTCTTGTACCCACCGGCCCGCGTATGGTTGTAGTCGGTCGAATATCCTGGCCTTGATACCTTGTAAGACCATACCATTGGCGCGTTCGACCTTTCCGTTGCGCCGCGGGTGTGCCACAGACGCATAGCAGATCTTGATGCCGAAGTCATCACAGAAATCTTGAAACACGCTGCCATTGAACTGAGTACCGTTGTCGGTGATGATGCGGTTAGGAACCCCGAATAGGTATAATATACTCATGATGAAGTCCTTTGCTCGTGTCGCTGTTATGGTTGCAACGGGTTTGGCCTCAATCCACTTGGTGAATTTATCCACTGTGACGAACAAGTGTGTGAACCCTCCTGGCGCTTTCTTGAAAGGCCTGACCATGTCAAGCCCCCATACTGCAAAGGGCCAAGAAATTGGGATTGTTTGGAGTTCTTGGGCTGGGAGATTGGTTTGTCTTGCGTAGAACTGGCAACCCTCGCACTTGCGAACAATGTCTTTGGCATCTGTTACTGCTGTTGGCCAGAAAAATCCCTGCCAGTAAGCCTTTCCGACTAACGTCCTGGATGCGGCATGGTTGCCACATATGCCCGAGTGGATCGACTGCAGAATCTGCTTGCCCTCCTCGGTGGTGACGTAGCGCATGAGGACACCAGATGCACTTTTTCGATACAGGTCTTCACCAATGACTAGGAAACTCTTGCTTCGACGTTTGATTTGTTCGGCTTGGCTGCGATCTTCTGGGAGTTCATCGTCCAGGAGGAATTTGAGAACTGGAGTCCGCCAATCATGACATATGTGCAGCACCTCATCTGTCACCGGGGTAGGTTCACCTCTCGACTGCTTCGGTGTCGGTTTTTTCTTGACTGATGGCTCCATAAGTTGCTTGACAAAGATCCCTGTTGGGATTGCTTCTCGCTTGGATCCCATATTTGCCAATTCGTCTGCAGCATCATTGTATTGTCATAGGACATGTGTTATCTCCAGCCTGTCGAACTTGTTTTCCAGCTTGTGGACCTCCTAACAATATCACCCGGATTGGCTGGCAAACCCAGTCCTGGTCCGGAAGAAAAACGGTAAATGGCTCATGTGCATCGACTACACCGATCTCAACAAGGCGTGCCCCAAGGATCCATTTGGTCTACCCAGAATAGATCAGGTGGTGGATTCAACCGCATGGTGCGAACTTCTCAGCTTTCTCGACTGTTATTCGGGATACCACCAAATTAGCCTCAAGGAGGAGGACTGTTTAAAGATGTCTTTTGTGGGTGCCATGGGCCCTGGGTACCTCATGACAAGCATATGGGCCACTCGGATAGAGGATGGGCCTAGCCTTGTAATTAGGGATATAGCCACACTCGGCAGACTTTGCCTTGTACGATAAGGAAAACACAGTCCTAGTTGGGTGCGTTATATCTCTAAGAGAAGATCCCTTAGCCGTAATCCGGTTGGGGCACCTACCTTGTAACCCTGTCCCCCAGTATATAAGGGGAGGTAGGGCGCCCCCTGAGGGCGGGTTGAGTTGGTTCACCAGAATCACCACCACAAATTCCTCAAAGGAATACACCCCAAACTGGACATAGGGTATTACCTCACATTGAGGGCTTGAACCAGTATAAAATCTCCTTGTGTTCCTTTGCAATCCACCGAGTTTCCATCCGCCGAGTAGCCCCATATTCCGCCGACCAGATCGGCAATCTCACCTTGGCCGACTCAGACTCGATCCGATCTACTAGGGAACCAGCCGACTCCGCGCCAGTCGGTCCACACGACGCTGCAGCAACCCTTATCGACTTGCTGTGGTAATCTTCATCTTGTCCGGGTCTCGGGACAACTCTTTCCTTCGGTGTTCGACTCTGACTCGGCCTTGAGCCAGCCAAGATCGAGCTAAGAAGGGAAGAGATCGTCAATCTCCCGTATAGACTCGGCAACGCCACGGATATCTTCAGACAACATCCGACGCGACAAACCTGATCCACTGGAGTTTGACTCAGATACGGCCCAGAGCCGCTCGAGATCGGATCTAGGGAGGTCGGAGTTATAATCACCCCTATCAACTATTTCGACTACTACTCTTAGTCGGATTCCGACTCTAAGTCGGATAGCAGTTCGGCAAGCTTCTCCCCACCATGAGAAATCTTCATGGCATCCAAAGGCTTTACTCCTACTCAGGAATCACGCCGACCACGCGAGCAGCAAGACGAGGAAGCACGCCGACTGCGAGAGCAACAAGAGGAAGAAGCAAGACGCCGGCATGACGATCTACGCATGGCCGGGCGGACTGAACAGCAACAAATCCTCCAAACCCGAGTCTACGACCATGACGTCTTCATTACTCCTCAACAGAACATCGTGGCCGCTATGACTCTACTGGATACACTCCAGTTTGGGCCTGATCACCAGGCCACCCTGATGATCGCAAGGATAAAAGCCATGCTTACCGCTGCTGCATGTTAGCAGCACCAACAGTTGGGTGACACCCTCATACCGACCAACCTGTCGACATCCCCAACGACAGTCTCATCTACCTCAAAGTGACGCCGAGCGGTTGGCTCCAGTCAGCCGCATACGAAGGCACGTCAGGCGTAACTCGGCAACCCCAATGACAACCGGCGACGTCAAAGCAACCGTCGGGACGATCAAGACCTCCGAGACCGACTACGGCGCGACCTTCGGCAAGACATCATCGCTCGGCACCGTGAACGAGAAGAAGATGAGCAACGCCAACTGGAAGACAAGAACAAGCATTTCGGCCTCCACCACGAGCGGTTTCGCTGCCGTATTCGGAGTCGGAGCTCTCATGAAGACGAAGGCATACCGGCCTTCACCCAGGAGCTACAACAGGTCGACTGGCCGTCGGGTTTCAAGCCTACAGGCATTGACAAAATACGACGGCAAGACCAATCCTGAGTCTTGGCTCACGGTCTACACCCTGGCGATCCGAGCAGCTGGAGGAAATCACAAAGTCATGGCTAACTACCTCCCAGTCACTTTAGCTGACTCAGCGAGGACATGGCTAACAAGACTTCCCAAGCAATCAATTGGCTCCTGGGGAGAACTCCGGGAGAGCTTCATCGCCAACTTTCAGGGTACATACGAAAGGCCATCTTCCAAGTACGACTTATATCAGTTGCATCAAAGGAAGAATGAGTCTCTTCGTGACTTCATCAAGAGGTTTTCTGAGAAGAAGAATTCAATCCCGAATATCAAGGATGAGGTCGTCATATCCGCCTTTTGAAAAGGAGTCAAAGACACCTCGTTCATTGAAAAATTCACGCGGAAGCCTCCCAACTCTGTCAAGGCTTTATTCAACATGGCGAACAAATACGCCGACTCGGCCCAAGCTATTGCTGAGGCCCTCGATGACAAAAAGGCATCCTGACAGAAGAAGCGTAAGAACACCGACGACGCGGTCTCGACTAAAGCCGAGAATCGCAAACGCAAGTCAGATGGCTTCATTGTGGCAGTCGGTCACAACCGTCTTTGACCTCCTACACCGAAGATTATCAGAACAACAAGTGACATGCTCGGGGGCTTACAAGCTCAAACGCAACGATGGCATCCCCACTCCGAAATACCGAACAGCTAAGTCGCTTCCTGATAAATAATTCTTCACTCGGCCTTGCCAATGCGGCAGCCGCTTACACCTAATAGGTGTACAAGCTGCACTTTTTTCTGTTTTTTCTTTTAAATGATTGCAAAAGTATTCGAGTAGCATAAATCCTGCTCCGTGAAACTTTGCTCCATGAAAGATGTCGATGCTCTGCACCGGCAATAAAACTATGGGGCTACTCGGCGAAGGTGAATTTGGTGGATTGCAGAGGAACACAGAAGATTTATACTAGTTCAGGCCCTCGATGTGAGGTAATACCCTATGTCCAGTTGAGGTGTTATTCCTCTGAGGTGTTTGATGATCGATGATCTTGTTGTCCTTGCCCTGAGGGGCGCCTTGCCTCCCTTTATATACTAGGGGACAGGGGTACATGATAAGGATCCCAGCCGGATACGGTCAAGGGATTTCCTTCTTAGAGATATAGACCTATCCGACTAAGACTATGTTTCCTTGTTATACAAGACTAAGCCTGCCGGGTGCTATCTTATCTCAAATTACATGGTTCGGCCCATCCTCTATCCGAGTGGCCCATATGTTGGTAATGAGGTACCCGGGTCCCATGGCCTCCACAGTAGCCCCTGAGACCTTCATAGTTGAGTCACAGCTGATGCCGAGTGCTCATCCTCCACGGTGAAGGTTGCCCGAGTGCAGTGCTCCCGAGTACTCTTTGTCCAAGTAAGTCTTCTTCGGAGTCCTGCTTCACGTCAGCTGGCAGCGAGGCTATGAAGGGCTTCATATAGATGTATGAATAGTGTGCACCGAATAGGCACACCTATTAGGTGTAGCCCCCGACTTTGTGCTTAATTGTGAAGACAATTAAACATAAAGTCAAAGATCTTTAACCTGGAAGTCTTTCCCGAGTAGATTACTACTGGTATATGAGACTCTTCGGTATCATGTCAACCGGAATAAACTTTATAGTCTTGCTGAGTAGGAGACTACTCGTATGTAGGACTCTTCGACTTCATGTCAGTCGGAATATGTGTTTATAGTCTTGCCGAGTAGGATGCTACTCGTATATGGGACTCTTCCGCGTCATGTCAGCTGGAAAAAGGGGTTTATAGTCTTTTTCGAGTGGCGTCCCACTCAAAAGTTAGACTCCTCCGCATCATGTCAGCGGGAAAAGATATTTATAGTCTCTCACGAGTAGTGCACTACTCGAAAGTTAAACTCTTCCGCATCAGGTCAGCGGGTAAAATGTTGCTCATGGCAACTGATGGCCACGCATGTAGGCCGAGTACCACTTTATGAAAATAAATCCACGGCGTGGTTAGGTGTACCCGAGAAAGATACCTGCATCTCCAATTTTAATGAAGACCAGCTTGTGATCCTTGTAAGGATATATCCTCGAGACCTGGTGAATAAAACAGATGCCCAAACATATATGTTTAGCAATAAGGCTCTCATGAAGCATATCTGTTTACCTCATCGGCTCCTGTTAGTAGCACCAGTGCTATAATTTCAACTCAGCCTACGGGCGGCCCACATGGAGCATGCTACTGTAGGAACTCATATCTTGGTGGCCCAGTGCTGACTGTGTAGGCCCAAGCCCATCTAGTCGGCATCGGCTCTATAAAAGCAGGGAGAGAGAAAAAGATTCCTTCATGTTCCCCAAATCAGCCAATCGCTTCGTCTTCCACCTTCGTGCCCAACATTTCGCCTCCCGCCCGGCTAGGGTTAGCTGCTGCTATTCCCCACCCAAACTCGGGCGATTCCAATCCTCTTCGTTTGATCCAAGCCCCCGATTTGCTTTTCCCCAAATCTCATCGCCTCCAGTCATGCCGAAAGCTTCGGATCTTGCGGGTGCGCCGGGAAGTTCTTGGCCGATTTCAGATTGCGGCTCGGTGAAGCTGAAGCGGATGGAGAGCGAACTGAAGTTGCCCAGCTAAGAGGTGATTTGCTGGCGGTCGGCTAGGGATGAGTTGAGCCCAAATCCCCGACCTGGTGAAACGGTAGTTTTCGCCTCTTTTTTCGATCGAGGCTTGTGCCTTCCGTCTTCTGATTTCTTCCGCCGCATCCTTGACTTCTATAAGCTAGAGTTGGTGCATTTGAATCCCAACTCGATTCTTCAGATCTCCATCGTTGTCACTCTGTGCGAGTGCTATTTGGGTGTGGAACCCCATTTCAACTTCTTTAGGCATTTGTTCCACATTAAACCTCAGCCCTCCAAAAATAGCATCAGCGTAATTGGGGGGGCTGGTCTTTAGTTGAGGAGTGATAGGAAAAAGTCATATCTTGATCTTCCCTTGAAATCCTCCTTGAACGGTTGGCATAGGGAGTAGTTTTATTACGTCGATCTGGCTCCCTCCTTGCGGCCATTCACCGGCTCGCCACCGGTGGTTTTGCCAAATTGGTCAGCGGACCCAACCTATGAAGAGATGGGTCAAGTGCACCAACTGCTGACGAAGCTGGATTACTTCAAGAAGGCCGGCCTGATTGTTCCCTGGGTGGCCAGGCGGTTCCTGACTCAGCACTTCTAGCCCCTGAAGCTGAGGAGCGCGTTCGGCTGGGATTACCAGGGAAGAGATGACCCTGACTGGGTCAGCCGGGAGTCGGCCAATGAGCAGAAGGTGATGGAGACCCTGTTCGGATACTTCTCCAGCGGGGTAATTGAAACCAAAGACAAGAAGAGACGCATTGCGTCTTACAGGTGCAGCTGGCCCCGGTCCAAGGTAACATCCGTCTTTCCTTTATAGCGCATGCCTGCGGACTCGGATGTCTAAGTCCCCAGCAATATATGATGTATCTTGTTGAATCTCTTGTAGTGGTGCGTGGAGTTCGATGAAGACTCTCGCCCATTGTCAGCCGTCGCGTCGAAGAAGAGGCCGAGGAGTCCCTCTGCTGCCCAACCCGACTCCAAGAGAGCGCGGAAGAAGCCGATTTTGTATCGGGGCGAGGGGGCTATGACGGCGCGCGCCGTGGCAGGAAGCCTGAAAATAAAGGACGCCGTCGCTGCGGCGCCCAGGCGATCAAGTCCCAGGTTGAGACCTGCGGGTTTGAGCTCGACGTTGTCGAGCCCGAGCCGCAGCGCCACCGAGGGGCCGGCTAGAGCAGACGTTGCCAAGACGGAGCGCCCAAGCCGGACCACACCGGAATCGAGCCGACTCGGGCTAATGCGCCACCGCCGACTGTGACGCCGACCGGACCGACTACTGGAGCTAGCACTTCGCCGGGGACCGGGTCGCTCGGCAGGAAGCTGAAGTTCTCCAAGAGGTGCGCTGCTCCGGGTCTTCTGAAATTCTTCTGTGTTGGAGTAGTGTCTTGATGTCTTGTTTTGTCATGCAGGAAGCGGGCCGATATCGATCTCAAGGAGACCGATCCGACCGCTCTCCTGGAAGAGCCCGCCCCAGTCGAGCCGCAGCGCGAACACACCCCGCTGAGCCGGTGGCTAGCTTGGTCGCGGAGACCGAGGTGGTCCCGACTGTAGGGTCACCGCGGCCATCCGACCAAGGGGTGGCCGCTGAGGTTGAGGCCCCAGCCCCTGAAGCGTCGCCCGTTGCGGAGGCCACCGTTGTAGCCCCTGAGCCGGTCCCCGAGGCCGCGGGGGACGGCGGTGCGGAGGCCAGGACTCCATCGTCGTTGTGGTCGTCGTCATCGTCGTCGCCGCCGCCGAAGATCCCACACCTGCCTCGGATCGAAGCTCCTCCACGTGTGATGCCCCGGACATTTACATGGACGGCTCCTGACGGGACTGTGAAGAGCTTCAGGCTTGATGAAGTCGTCGCGAGGAGAGAGCGCGAAAGCTTGCTTCGCGCCGCTATCAGCGGGTCCAAGGAGTTGGGGTGTGATTCTTGTGGTAGATCCTGGCAATCTTCTCGTTTTGACGTCTGACTTCGTCTTTGATTTATCTCATATCCTGAGCAGAAGCTTGTCGACCGCAATGAGGCTATGACAGAAATCTTGGTCGAGGTGGCTCCCCACCTCGCAGAATTAGAGCAGCTCCGGGCGTTGAAGGCCGAAATGGAGGAGCGTCATGCGGGGAGGGAGGCCTGGCTGAAGAGTGGTGCCGATCAGCTCAGGGAGGAGACTTGGGCCCTAGCCGGAAAGATCAGAGGTAAAATCCCCGAATATATCTTCCCGACCGAACCGTCGATGTATTCGTCCAGCTGCGTTGTTCCCGACTGCCCAGTTAAGTCATGACTGCACGGTTGAGCTCTTGGCTAATCTGTCGTGTAGCCCTCGAAGCGGAGTTGAAGACCCGAACAAAGAGGGAGTCGCAGCTGAAGGAGGCTGAAGAAGCCAGGGCTGAGCTTGAGAAAGTCAAGGCCGACCTGACAAAGGCCAACACCGAGCTTGACCAGGAGAAGGCCGAGTTGAAGGAGGCCGTCGTCAAGCTCGGTAAGGAGAAAGCTGAACTAGAGAAGACTGTGGCCGGGTGGGAGGCCGACTACGAAAGTAAGTCCTCGACCTGACCATGACTCTTAAGCCAATCCAGTAGTCGTTCCATTCGTAGCCGAATCTAACAAGTTTACTTGCCGGCGGACCTGGGCAGACATGAGAGCCAATGTCCAGGACCAATATCGGTTCTACACTGAGGAGATAATAGTGATCAGGGAGTCACGGAGGCCCTCGTCGGGTCCGTGAAAGGGCTCCTTGACCTCATAGATCCCCGCCTTGTGGGAACCAGTTGTAGCAGAATCCCCCAGATAGAGGCGCGTCTTGAGGATGCACCGAGTGCCTTGAAAATGTACTCGGATGAGCATGTCATTGCCGGCGTGGCCCAGACCCTGGCGATGACCAAGTCGATCTACCCAAGGGCAGATATCGAACGCCATCGGGGAGGTTTGCCGAGGAGACGACGCCGAGGAGGCGCTAATTACCCGAGACCTGGTCTATAAGGGCAACATTGTTATGTAGTCGGTATGTATAAAACTTTTGTAAAAAGCATGTGTAAATATGTGTGCACCGCCAAGCTGCTACTCATCGTCACTAGCTTTACTTGACCGTGTAGTCTGCGCGAGTTGCTGTCAGAACTTAATGAAAATGTTCAACGTAAGAAGCTGTACTCGGGCAAACGTGACAGTCATAGTAAGGCTTCGTAACTGAAGTAAGATAAGCTCGTATGTTATTGACAGAACACATATATACATGCAGCCCCCGACTCACTACTCGGTTGATAGAAGCGCGTAGTGAGTCAGAGAAACTGTACACATGAAATATAAAACTCAGGTATAGAAAGACGTAGCTGTCTATATTCCATGAGTTGTTGATGAGAGCGCCGTCTTCCGTCTTTAGTCGGTAGCGCCTAGCGCATGACCTCGCTACAGAGACTAATGAACGGCCCTTCCCAGTGGGATAGTTTATGCCTGTCTTTGTGGTTTGTATTTTCCTCAGAACAAGATTGCCGACCAAAAAAGGCGCGGCCCACGCTGCTGACGCATTTGTTTGTGCTTTGTTCGGTAGCGACGCAGTCCTTGAAGATACCTTGCCGACTGATTGTTGCGGTCTCTTGCTTCTTCCAATTTATGTTGGAGATGTCGTCTACGTGGCCCGCCCCGAGACTCGCGGAGAGCCGAACTGTAACTCTGTCGGGTAGCATAGCCTCGCACCGTAGACCAGAAGAAAGGGATTGCCCTGTTGCCCACTAACCGTGTCTGAGTGGAACCAGAGAACCGATGGAATGTTCTTTGTACCCACCGGCCCGCGGAGCTATGGCTGTAGTCAGTCAAAATATCCTGTTGCCTTGATTGCCTTGTAAGACCATACCATTGGCTCGTTCGACCTCCCGTGCTCGCGTGGTGTGCCACAGATTTATTTTTGCGTAGCAGACCTTTGATGCCGAAAATCTTCACAGAAGTCTTGAATACGCCGCCCTGTGAACTGAGTACCGTTGTCAGTGCTGATGCGGTTAGGCACCTTGCCGAACCGGTATAGTATACTCATGATGAAGTCCTTTGCTCGTGCCACTGTAATTGTTGCAACGGTTTAGCCTCAATGCACTTGTGAATTTATCCACCACGACGAATAACGCTTAACCCTCCTGGCGCTTTCTTTGAAAGGGCCGACCATGTTGAGCCCGTGTTACTGCGAATGCCAGGCTAAATTGGGATAGTTTAGGAGTTCCTAGCTGGGAGATTTTTTGTCTTGCGTAGAACTGGCAACCCTCGCACTTGCGAACGATGTCCTTGGCGTCTGTTACTTTGCTGGCCAGAAAAATCCCTGCCGTAAGCCTTTCTGACTAACGTCCTGATGCGGCGTGGTTTGCCAACATATGCCCGAGTGGATCGAATGCAGAATTGCTTGCCCTCTCTCGGTGGTGACACAGCGCATGAGGACACCGGATGCGCTCCTTCGTACAGTCTTCTCTACGACTAGTAGGAAGCTTTTGCTTTCGACGCTGATCTGCTCGCTTGACGGCGATCTTCTAGGAGTTCCTTGTCCAGGAGAAATTTGACAAAGGATCCTCCAGTCTTGACATATGTGCAGCACTTCTCTGGCCAGGGTAGGATCGCCTCCCGACGACTCGCGCCGTTGTTTTTTTCTTGACTGATGGTCCATAAGTTGCTCGACAAAGATTCCAGTCGGAACTGCTTCTCGCTTGATCCCATGTTTGCCAGCTCGTCTGCTACGTCGTTGTATTGATGCAGACATGTGTGATTTCCAGCCCGTCGAACTTGTTTTCCAGCGTTGCGACTCCTGACAGTATGCCGTCATGGTGTCATCGAGACAAGTCCAGTCTTTCCATGACTTGGTTTACCACGAGTTGAGAATCCCCACTGCCCTACAACCAGTTGACGTACTGCCAAGTGATATAGCGATGCGAGCCCGTGAACAAGTGCCTCGTACTCGGCGACGTTGTGGGAAGCCGGATGTGGATTTGTTAGAAACGTACTGTAGTTTTTCGCCAGTGGGGATGTCAATATGACTCCGCCCCGGCGCCAATCCTAGAGAACCGTTCGAAGTACATTTGTCCAGTACTCTAGCTTTGCTGTTGTGTTGGGAGTTGAACTTCTGTCCACTCGCCATGAAGTCGGCTAGAGCTTGTAGATTTAATTGTTGTCGTGGCTAAAAGGTGATGTCGAACGCCATCAACTCGATTGCCCATTTAGCGATTCGGCCGGTGGCCTCGCGATTATGAAGGACATCCCTAAGTGGAAACGCTGTGACCACCGTGACTTGATGTGCTTGAAAATAATGCACCAGCTTCCGGACTGTGATGAGTAGGCCATATAGCAGCTTCTGGACCTGCGGATATCTCGTTTGGAGTCGGCAAGGACCTCGCTAACAAATTAGACTGACCGTTGTATTTTCTGAATATGACCCTGTTCAGATCGCTCCACCACCAATACCGTGCTGACAACCTGAGTGGTTGCCCAAATATAGCATTAGTTGGTTCTTGGCATGGGTGACGCCAACACAGGAGGTGATGTGAGAAATTGTTTGAAGTCTTCGAAGCTTGCTGGCTCCGGAGTCCTTGGAAGTTGTCCGCCTTTTTGAGAGCTTGAAGAAGGCATGCCCCGTTCGCCTAGTCGGGAAATAAACCGGTTGAGTGCCGCCAAGGCAGCTGTCAGCTTCTGGACGTCTTTGAGGTTAGTCAGGGTCCATGTTCCTGATGTGTTGACTTTCTCCGGGTTGGCCTCGATGCCGCGATGCGAGACGATGAAGCCGAGTAATTTTCCGGATGGCACACCGAATGTGCATTTTTCCAGGTTCAACTTCATCTTGAATCTTCGAAGGTTTTGGAAGGTTTCTTCCAAATCAGCGGATGAGGTCTTCTTGGACTTGGTCTTGATCACCACGTCAGTCGACACTAGCTTCCACGTTGCGCCCGATCTGGGTTGTGCAACAACCGCTGAAATGGGCCGTTGATAGGTTGCTTAGCGTTCTTCAAACCGACGGGCCATTGTGATTGTATAGTTACGCTCCCAAACGGGTGATAAGATGTCTTAAACAGTCTTCCTCCTCAAGCTGATTTTGATGGTATCTCCGATAACAGTCGAGCAAGCTGAGTAGGTCCACCCGCCGTGGAATCACCACCTGAATCTATCTGGGAAGGCCAAATTGGGTTCCCTTGTCACGCTTTGTGAGGTCGTGTAGTGACGCACATGCCCATTTACCGTTTTTCTTCCGGCCAGAACTGGGTTTGCCAGCCAATCCGGGTGATAAGACCTCTTGATGAACCGGCTACGAGGAGCTTGTGTAAGCTCCTCCCGAATAGCATCCTGGAGGTCTTGAGTGAAGCGCCGCACGTGTTTCTTGACTGGCTCTGGCGTTCTGTTCTTCACGTTTACATTAGGGCTGCTCGATCACCTTCCGTGTTAAGCCCGGCATGTCGGAACGGTTTCCACGCGAAGATATCCTTGTTGGCTTCGAGGAAGGTGACGACGCGCCTCTATTGGGTCGTACGAGCTGCCGTTAGTCCGAGGTGACTAGAAGCTCAGTTGAGAGGGTCGGAAGGGTCCAGTGGGTATTGTCTTCTTATCGTGTTAGTCAGAGTGAAACTGAAATTCCCAGACTTGGCTGCTTTTTTCCGCGAAGTTGATCTTGCTCGACTTCAGTTTGGACTGAGGTTGGTGGACGTTGACTTTTCCCGAATGCTATCCGCGCCGATGCCCGCCTCTTGTGATTTGAGCCATTTCGACAGCTCTCCTTGTCGCAGGGAAGGCTTGCTTGATGTGCTGCAGAGGGAGAGGACTCCTGCTGGCCCAGGCATTTTTTGAGCACACCATTGTATGTATAGTGCGTATCGCCTAATTTGGCGAGTGCGGTCGTCCCGAGTATCGCGTGGAGCGGGTCTCGAAGTCGGTGACACCGTTTTGAGGTTAAGGCAGACAGTTTATATCGTGTGGAAAATTATCCCACGTGCGAAGGTTACGGAAGGTTATCTGCCCGAGTGGAGTTGATGTACAGGCCGGGAATTATTACCCATGGAAGGCGCAGTGCTCGGCCGTAGTTCTAAACGAGGAATCTTCATCTTGTCCAAATCTTGGCAAACAGGATATTGATGCGCGCTACCCTCTATATGAGGTTTTCTTCAGCCTGATGTTTCTGACAAGACTCGGTCCAGGATACGAGCACTGGATAGATAGCGGTCCGGGTGGGGAAACCCGATCTGGGTGATCTGCGCGATTGAAGGTAGTACTTCCGACCATGCGTAGGTACTGGGGAGTTCCATGTTGATGGCCATGTGTTGATGTCGCGCGCTGAAAGCTTCTGTTTGCGCTTCGTGGACTCGTACGTGAGGCGGCGCCCCCGAAGAAATGTGGTTGAGCTCGGCTTGAGGATCTTGGAAATCGTCAGAACCGACTTGATCATGGCTTGTCTTCGATCCTTGTCGGCCAGACCCCAATGAAAAGCCTGCTCAGAGGCAAAACTTCTTGAGCATGTAGCAGTCTTAGGCCGCCGGGGCTTGCCATGCTTGGGAAGTGGACGGGGCATGGCCCGATCATGACTGTTCTGGTAGTCGTATATATCCGCATGGGGCCGCGACCGAGTGTCACTCCATTGTTGGCCACCTCAGTTGTCCGACATTCTACGGCGCTCCGACTTGTTTTGAGACGGCTCGTATCGGTTTTCGCCTTTGGGTCCTTCTGTCGGGAGACTCCTTCTGTTCTCGTCGAAGGGCTTCTGCGACCGCTTCAGCCGAGTCGCGTATTTAAATTGGTATTTTGGGGCCATGAACGAACAGAGCCCGGACGGGACGAGTGGAGTGTGGTTTTCCAGTGACTTGAACTTCTGCGATGAATGGGGCGTCCTTTACTCCTTGAGCGGAAAGGCAGGCGATGACAGCCTCGTCGCATGATCGTGGGATCTTGTTGCGCTTCTCGGAAAAACCCTCTTGATGAAGTCTCGCAGAGACGTCGTTCTTTCTTTGGTGTAGCTGAATAAAGATCGTGCTCTGAAGAGGGTCTCGGCGTAGGTTCCCCTGAAAATTCAGTATTGTGAACCGCACTCCCTGAGTTCTCCCAGGAATGATCGACCGCTGGGAGGCCTGTCAGCCATGTCTCGGCAGAAAGCAGAGTAGCGCAACCAGGAGGTAGTTAGCCATGGCTTTGTTGTCACCCCCAGCAGTGAACTGCTAGGTTGTATACGGTGATCCAGGACTCAGGGTTTGTCTTGCCGTCATACTTTTTGATCCCCGTGGCTGAAGTTTAGGGCAGTCGCCCATGGACGTCTCAGGCAGTTCACCGAGTGAAACTTGGAATCCTTCGTCTTTCACTGGGGGCTTGGGCTTTTTCTTTTCGACCACGGCGGTTGATTACCCGTCTTAGAATGGAGGCAAAGTCTCTCGTTTTCGTCTTCCAGTCAGGCGGTGCTCATCCTCTCTCGCTCGCACGGCGCCGGGCGCTGATAGTATGGCGAAAAGGTCGTGCTGTATGCGCTCTCGGAGGTCATTTTGATTGGGCCGGGCGATCATACTCTGACCGGCGACACCAGTTGTTGTTATTAGTATTACCGAGTGTGGTTTGCCTGGACTCTTCGCATTGCCGACTTGAGCCGGCCGCCCGACGTCGAGCTGATGTGGACGAGCCTACTGCTGGAGATCCCGACCTGTTAGTCTGTATTATTGTGTCGCCCGACTGCTGTTGTTGGCAGGCAGCAGCCGTGATCATCGCCTTGATCTTGGCGATGGTTGGGGTGGCCTGGTGGTCAGGCCCGACCTGGAGCGTGTCTAGCAAAGTTGCGACGGCCACAACGTTTTGTTGCGGCGTGACGAAGACGTCGTGATCACCGACTTTGGTTTGGAGAATCTGCTGCTTGGCTGCTCGCCCAGCTCTGCGCAGCCCGTCGTTGCGAGCCTCGCGATTAGCTTCCTCCTGTTGTTGCAGTCAGCGCGCCTCCTCCTACTGCTCGTCTTGTAGTCGGCGCACCTCGTGAGGGTGGTGTTGAAGCCATGAAGAATCTCGCGGGGGGAGAAAGCTTGCCAGACTGGAGTCCGAACTGGCGTTCGAACCGTTATCCGACTTGGAGTCGGACTCTGAGTAATTTATCGGAGTGAGAACTACCCCAACCTCTCTAGATCCAATCTGAAGCGGCGCCTTGGCCATGTCCAAACTGAATCATAGGAGATCGGGTTTGTTGTGCGGAGTGTAAATCTGCAACGTCGCCGAGTCCGTGTGGGAGATTGACGATCTCCCCCCTTCTCGGCCCAACCCGAGCTGGCTTGAGGCCTAGTGCTAGTCGGACGCCGAAGGAGAGAGTTGTCCCTACGCTTGGCGATGTGAAGGATTGCCGCAGGAAGTCGTGGAAGGAGACGGCGGTGTCTAGTGGGCCGACTGGCGCAAGATCGGCGGGTTCCTCGGCCGGCGGGATTGGATCTGCCTAGCCAAGGTGAGATTGCCGAGTTGATCGGCGACGAAGTCTAGGCTCCCGAAGGTAATTACGTCTCCGGGGGAGAACTTGTGGCTGTTGACTCCGTTGGTTGAATCCATCGAATCTGCTGATGAAGAATTCGCCGGGGCCCCTACCTGGCGTGCCAACTGTCGATGCTTTGCACCGGCAATAAAACTATGGGGCTACTCGGCGAAGGTGAATTCGGTGGATTGCAGAGGAACACAGAAGATTTATACTAGTTCAGGACCTCGATGTGAGTTAATACCCTACGTCCAGTTGAGGTGTTATTCCTCTGAGGTGTTTGATGATCGATGATCTTGTTGTTCTTGCCCTGAGGGGTGCCCTGCCTCCCTTTATATACTAGGGGACAGGGTACATGATAAGGATCCCAGCCGGATACGACCAAGGGATTTCCTTCTTAGAGATAGAGTCCTATCCGACTAAGACTATGTTTCCTTATTATACAAGGCTTCCTGCCACGGCGCACGGCATCATGGCCCCCTCACCCGATACAGGATCGGCTTTTTCTCGGCTCTGTTGGAGTCGGGCTAGGCGGCGGCAAGGCTCCTCGGCCTCTTCTTTGATGCAACGTCGAACTCCACGCACCACTACAAGAGATTCAACAAGATACATCATATATTGCCGGGTGTTAACGCCAAAATTTGGCACGGTTCACATTGGATTTGGTTAAGGAAAGAAGATATATCAGCCGTTGGAAGCTAATCAGGAGAAGCCAGATTCAGGAAGGAATCGTGAGGACCACGACATGGCAGTCAATTACCTTATCTACTAATTAGGTAGTTTTGATAATTTTTAGGAAACCTGATCTCGTATCTGATCGGGGTTTGTTAGTTTTTCCTTTTATAATTAGGAAACTTCTGTTTCGTGTCCTATTAGGACTGTACCAACTCGGGGTATATATACGTATGCCCGGGTACCTTGTAAACTATCAATCAATCAATCGATCAATTAAACTTCGGCGCATCGCCAACCTTTCGACGGGTTCTTGCTTCTCGAGCGGGGCTGCATCGGTTAGGTCCGAACTCCTGCGAGAGGGTAAGACTCGTCACCCCTTACCCAGGTGTATCTGCCCTGTCTACGGCTGCATCGGTTCGGTCCGACCTCTTAGGCCGATCAGGTATACCACATCACGCGTGCGTAGATCTTATCAGTTTACTGGGGGCGATTTATCATCAGTTCGTGCTGCATCGGTTGGGTCCGACCTACTGAACTGCCAGCGATAAATCGTTCCTGCTAGGCTGATGGTTTTTGCGCAAGCGTCTTATCGGAATGTATAGCCGGTAAGTTATTTTCATCACAGTTGCATTAGGTCTATCGGCTCGTTGAGGTTCCTTTACTATTATCGATCTGTGCTGCATCAGTTAGGTTTGAACTACTAGATCGATAATAATAGATTTATCCTTGTCGGGCTGATCGGTGTATATGCGACGTTCTATCGGAGTGCTTAGCCGATAGGTTATCTTTTTATAAAGCCGACTGTATTATCCTTACTGTTTTGGTCATCTATATTATCATCGGTTTTCTAGCCGATGCACATGTGTTTCCTCGGCAGTCGGCTGGCTTACTATTCTGCCTATCTATTTTATCATCGGCTCCTAGCCGATGCACATGTTATACTGACATCTTGTCTCTTTGCTCATAGCACTATCGGTTTCCTAGCCGATACACAGGTGCCATCGGCTATCGGCTACGAGGAGTCTATATCAGCCCGTATCGGCCGATAGCCGATTGCGCAATTGCGGCCGATCCGGACACGAGGACGAGACCCGGGCGCGAGTACAGGCAGAGGCCCGGGCACGAGCATAGCGGCATCGGCTGGAAGGAATCCGTATCGGCTTGCTGGCCGATTGGATCAGTAATCTAATTTCTTCATCTCCTTGTCAATTGCTGGGTCAAATTGACTGGCACGCCCGCGAACCTCAAATATTTTAGGACCTGCACTGGAGCTAAGCAGATCTCCCAGGCCTTCGCGTGTCACCAGACGCCGAACCAGATCGTCAGCAAGCTTTTCGGTACACCCGGCGGTTTTCGGCGTCAACACGTTTTTGGCACGCCCGGTGGGACACGATCTTCATATTATCACAGTATATCCTATCGGCTGAATCAACACGTTTTTGACCCGGTGGGACACAGAACTTCAACATGGCTGGAAAAGAGGTCAGTACAGATAATATAATCCCAGTTACGATGGAAGATTTGACCGAAGAACAAAGACAACAAGTGGAGCAGAACATTGATGAATTTCAGAAGCTTTGTCTAGAATCCTTCGGTATGACAGATCAAGGGCCGATTCAGAAGTCGCAATTTCCAAAGCCTGTTCTGGTTGGTGAATCGAGCCGTACATCGTCTGCAAGTTCACAAAAGCCGATCCAAGACATGTTTAATGAAGCAGTTCATCATGCGTTGACTGATCAATCTGGGGTATTGGTGAACACATTACAGAGCTTGATCAAGAAGGCAGTAGAGCCGATTCAAATACCCGGGGGGCAACAAGATGGGATTCCTCAAGGATATCAAACTGCGTACTATGGGGGGCATCAACAGAGTTATTCAGAAGCTGTTCCTGAGTACAATTATCAGAGGGAATATCAGAATCAGAATCGGCTACAAACTCCACCTCTGCGTTATCACAACGAAGATCCAAGAGAAGAAGATTTATCAGCAAGAATCATAGAGGTGATGAGAGAGCAATTCGGTCTAAGACCGAAGAAGGAAACATTTATATATCGGCCTCCATATCCAGATTGGTTCGATAGAGCTCCGTTGCCGCGCCGATACAGAGTACCAGACTTCTCCAAATTCTCAGGGCAAGATGATATATCTACAGTGGAACATGTCAGCCGATTTTTGGCTCAATGTGGAGAGGCATCGGCTGTAGAAGCTTTGAGGGTTAGACTCTTCCCGTTATCATTATCCGGATCGGCTTTTACATGGTTTTCTTCATTGCCACCTAACTCAGTTCGAGGTTGGGCCGATCTGGAAAAGCAATTCCACAAGTATTTCTTTATGGGAAGTCAGGAGATGAGTTTGATAGACTTAACATCGGTAATACAGAAGCCGGAGGAATCAGTCGCAGAATATATCCAGCGGTTTCGTAATGTTAGAAGCCGATGTTATAGTTTAAGTCTGGACGATGCACAGCTGGCCGAGTTAGCATTCCAAGGTTTGATGGCTCCGATCAAGGAAAGATTTTCGTCAGAAGACTTCAAGAGCCTAGCACACCTAGTACAAAAGGTATCGGCTCATGAAAGCCGATTTTAAGAGGCCAGGAAGGAATGATGAGGCCCGAACAGAAGAAGAATTTCGAAGATTGATAACAAACTCCGAAATTGGGGGGCATGTGTTAACGCCAAAATTTGGCACGGTTCACATTGGATTTGGTTAAGGAAAGAAGATATATCAGCCGTTGGAAGCTAATCAGGAGAAGCCAGATTCAGGAAGGAATCGTGAGGACCACGACATGGCAGTCAATTACCTTATCTACTAATTAGGTAGTTTTGATAATTTTTAGGAAACCTGATCTCGTATCTGATCGGGGTTTGTTAGTTTTTCCTTTTATAATTAGGAAACTTCTGTTTCGTGTCCTATTAGGACTGTACCAACTCGGGGTATATATACGTATGCCCGGGTACCTTGTAAACTATCAATCAATCAATCGATCAATTAAACTTCGGCGCATCGCCAACCTTTCGACGGGTTCTTGCTTCTCGAGCGGGGCTGCATCGGTTAGGTCCGAACTCCTGCGAGAGGGTAAGACTCGTCACCCCTTACCCAGGTGTATCTGCCCTGTCTACGGCTGCATCGGTTCGGTCCGACCTCTTAGGCCGATCAGGTATACCACATCACGCGTGCGTAGATCTTATCAGTTTACTGGGGGCGATTTATCATCAGTTCGTGCTGCATCGGTTGGGTCCGACCTACTGAACTGCCAGCGATAAATCGTTCCTGCTAGGCTGATGGTTTTTGCGCAAGCGTCTTATCGGAATGTATAGCCGGTAAGTTATTTTCATCACAGTTGCATTAGGTCTATCGGCTCGTTGAGGTTCCTTTACTATTATCGATCTGTGCTGCATCAGTTAGGTTTGAACTACTAGATCGATAATAATAGATTTATCCTTGTCGGGCTGATCGGTGTATATGCGACGTTCTATCGGAGTGCTTAGCCGATAGGTTATCTTTTTATAAAGCCGACTGTATTATCCTTACTGTTTTGGTCATCTATATTATCATCGGTTTTCTAGCCGATGCACATGTGTTTCCTCGGCAGTCGGCTGGCTTACTATTCTGCCTATCTATTTTATCATCGGCTCCTAGCCGATGCACATGTTATACTGACATCTTGTCTCTTTGCTCATAGCACTATCGGTTTCCTAGCCGATACACAGGTGCCATCGGCTATCGGCTACGAGGAGTCTATATCAGCCCGTATCGGCCGATAGCCGATTGCGCAATTGCGGCCGATCCGGACACGAGGACGAGACCCGGGCGCGAGTACAGGCAGAGGCCCGGGCACGAGCATAGCGGCATCGGCTGGAAGGAATCCGTATCGGCTTGCTGGCCGATTGGATCAGTAATCTAATTTCTTCATCTCCTTGTCAATTGCTGGGTCAAATTGACTGGCACGCCCGCGAACCTCAAATATTTTAGGACCTGCACTGGAGCTAAGCAGATCTCCCAGGCCTTCGCGTGTCACCAGACGCCGAACCAGATCGTCAGCAAGCTTTTCGGTACACCCGGCGGTTTTCGGCGTCAACACCGGGGGATCAGACATCCAAGTCCACAGGCATGCGCTACAAAGGAAAGACGGATGTTACCTCGGAGCGGGGCCAGCTGCGCCTGTAAGACGCAATGCGTCTCTTCTTGTCTTCGGTTTCAATTACCCCACTGGAGAAGTATCTGAACAGGGTCTCCATCACCTTCTGCTCATTGGCCGACTCCTGGCTGACCCTGTCCGGGTCATGTCTTCCCCTGGTAATCCCAGCCAAATGCATTCCTCAGCTTCAGGGGCTAGAACCGCCGAGTCAGGAACCGCCTGGCCACCCAGGGTCCAATCAGGCCGGCCTTCTAGAAGTTCTCTATCTTTATCAGCAGTTGATGCACTTGACCCATTTCCTCATAGGTCGGGTCTGCCGACCAATTCGGTAAAACTACTGGCGGCGAGCCGGTGAATGGCCGCAAGGAGGGAGCCAGATCTGCACAATAGAACCACTCCTTGTGCCAGCCCTTCAAGGAGGATTTCAAGGGAAGATCAAGATATGACTTTTTCCTATCACTCCTCAACTGAAGACCAGCCCCCCCAATTACGCTGATGTTATTTTTGGAGGGCTGGGGTTTAATGTGGAACAAATGCCTAAAGAAGTTGAAATGGGGTTCCACGCCCAAATAGCACTCGCACAGAGTAACAAAGATGGAGATCTGAAGAATCGAGTTGGGATTTAGATGCACCAACTCTAGCTTATAGAAGTCAAGAATGCGGCGGAAGAAATCAGAAGATGGAAGGCACAAGCCCCGATCGAAAAAAGGGGCGAAAACTATTGTTTCACTAGGTTGGGGATTTGGGACCGACTCACCCTTAGCCAACCGCCAGCGAATCACCTCTTGGTTGGGCAACTTCAGTTGACTCTCCAGCAGCTTCAGCTTCACCGAGCCACAATCCGAAATCGGCCAAGCACTCTCCGGCGCACCCGCAAGATCCGAAGCTTTCGGCATGACTAGAGGCGGTGAGATTTGGGGAAAAGCGAATCGGGGGCTTGGAACAAACGAAGAGGATTGGAATCGCCCGAGTTCGGGTAGGGAATAGCAGCAGCTAACCCTAGCCGGGTGGGAAGCGAAAAGTTGGGCACGAAGGTGGAAGACGAAGCGATTGGCTGATTTGGGGAAGATGAAGGAATCTTTTTCTCTCTCCCTGCTTTTATAGAGCCGATGCCGACTAGATGGGCTTGGGCCTACACAGTCAGCACTGGGCCACCAAGATATGAGTTCCTATAGTAACATGCTCCATGTGGGCCGCCCGTAGGCTGAGTTGAAATTATAGCGCTGGTGCTACTAATAGGAACCGATGAGGTAAACAGATATGCTTCATGAGAGCCTTATTGCTAAACATATATGTTTGGGTATCTGTTTTATCCACCAGGTCTCGAGGATATATCCTTACAAGGATCACAAGCTGGTCTTCATTAAAATTGGAGATGCAGGTATCTTTCTCGGGTACACCTGACCACGCTATGGATTTATTTTCATAAAGTGGTACTCAGCCTACATGCGTGGCCACCAGTTGCCATGAGCAACGTCATTCCAGCCGACATGACGCTGACGAGTCTAACTTTTGAGTAGTGCACTACTCGGGAGAGACTATAAATATCTTTTCCCGCTGACATGATGCGGAGGAGTCTAACTTTTGAGTGGGACGCCACTCGGAAAAGACTATAAACCCCCTTTTCCAGCTGACATGACGCTGAAGAGTCCCATATACGAGTAGCATCCTACTCGGCAAGACTATAAACACATATTCCGACTGACATGAAGTCGAAGAGTCCTACATATGAGTAGTATCCTACTCGGCAAGACTATAAAGTTTATTCCGGTTGACATGATACCGAAGAGTCTCATATACCAGTATTAATCTACTCGGGAAAGATTTCCAGGTTAAAGATCTTTGACTTTATGTTTAATTGTCTTCACAATTAAGCACAAATTCGGGGGCTACACCTAATAGGTGCGCCTATTCGGTGCACACAATTCATATATCTACAAGAAGCCCTTCATAGCCTCGCTACCAGCTGACATGAAGCAGGACTCGGAAAGAAGACTTACTTGGACAAAGAGTACTCAGGAGCATCGCACTCGGGCAATCTTCACCGTGGAGGATGAGCACTCGACATCAGCTGTGACTCAACTATGAAGGTCTCAGCATCGACAATTCTTATGGCAGAGTCTTGGTGATCTTCTCGTTTTGATGTCTGACTCCATCCTTGATGTGTCTCTTATCTTGAGCAGAAGCTTGTCGACTGCAATGAGGCGATGATGGAGATCCTGGTCGAAATGGCTCCCCACCTCGCGGAGTTGGAGTAGCTCCGGGCATTGAAGGCCGAGATGGAGGGGCGTCATGCGGGGAGGGAAGCCTGGCTGAAGAGTGGCGCCGACCAACTCAGGGAGGAGACTTGGGCCCAAGCCGGAAAGATCAGAGGTAAACCCCCTGAATGCATCTTCCCGACTGAACCGTTGACGTATTCATCCAGCTGCATTGTTCCCAACCGCCCAGTTATGTCACGACCGCACGGTTGAGCTCTTGGCTAATCTGTCGTGCTGCCCTCGAAGCAGAGTTGAAGATCTGAACAGAGAGGGAGTCGCAGCTAAAGGAGGCCGAAGAAGCCAGGGCCGAGCTTGAGAAGGTCAAGGCCGACCTGACAAAGGCCAACACCGAGCTTGACCGGGAGCAGGCCGAGTTGAAAGAGGCCGTCGTCAAGTTCGGTAAGGAGAAAGCCGAACTGGAGAAGACCGTGGCCGAGTGGGAGGCTGACTACGAAAGTAAGTCCTCAACCTGACCGTGATCTTAGCCAATCTATTAGTCGTTCCGTCTGTAGCCGAGCCTGACAAGTTTGCTCGCCAGTGGACCTAGGCAGACATGAGAGCCAATGTCCAGGCCCAGTATTGGTTTTACACAAAGGAGATAAGAGTGATCAGGGAGTCACGGGAGGCCCTCATCGGGTCCATGAAAGGGCTCCTTGACCTCATAGATCCTAGCCCTGTGGGAACCAGTTGCAGCAGGATCCCCCAGATAGAGACGCCTCTTGAGGATGCACCGAGTGCCTTGAAAAAGTACTCGGATGAGCAAGTTGTTGCCGGCATGGCCCAGACCCTGGCGATGACCAAGTCCATCTACCCAAGGGCAGATATTGAGGCCATCGGGGAGGGGTTTGCCGAGGAGACGACGCCTGAGGAGGCGCTGGAGCTGATTGCCCGGGCGAAGCCGACTGCTGACATAATTACCCGAGACCTGGGTCTGTAAGGGCAACATGTTATGTAGTCGGTATGTATAAACTTTTGTGGAAAAACATGTGTAAATATGTGTGCAATGCCGCCAAGCTTGCTACTTAGTCGTCACCAGCTTGACTTGACCGTGTAGTCTGCGCCGAGTTAGTCTGTCAAAACTTAATAAAAACGTTCAACGTAAGAAGCTGTACTCGGGCAAACATGACAGTGATAGTAAGACTTCGTAACTGAAGTAGGATAAGCTTGTATGTTATTGACAGAACACATATATACATGCAGCCCCCGACTCACTACTCGGTTGATACAAGCGACGTAGTGAGTCAGAAAAACTGTACACATGAAAATTATAAAACTCAGGTATAGAAAGGACGTAGCTGTTCTATGTTCCATGAGTTGCTGATGAGGACGTCGTCTTCTGTCTTCAGTCGGTAGGCGCCTGGCTGCGTGACCTCAGCTATAATGAACGGCCCTTCCCAGATTGGGGATATTTTATGCCTGTTTTT
Organism: Oryza meyeriana var. granulata; assembly: GCA_003991445.1. NCBI lineage: Eukaryota > Viridiplantae > Streptophyta > Magnoliopsida > Poales > Poaceae > Oryza > Oryza meyeriana. Next base: position 27,204 of record RYFJ01000568.1, read on the forward strand.
GGTGGTTTGTATTTTCCTTAGAACAAGATCCCCGACCAAAAAGGCGCGGCCACGGACATTGCGATTGTGGTAGCGACGCAGGCTTTGAAGATACCTTGCCGACTGGATTGTTGCAGTGTCCCTTGCTTCTTCCAACTGATCTAGCTCGACCAGTCGGGTGTTATTTGAGTCATCTTCTGAGTAAGCCCGGGCTCGTGGAGAGCCGAACTGTATCTCTATCGGAAGCATAGCCTCAGCACCGTAGACCAGAAAGAAAGGGGATTGCCCTGTTGCCCATCTAACCATGGTTCTGAGAGACCAGAGAACGGATGGGAGTTCTTGTACCCACCGGCCCGCATATGGTTGTAGTCGGTCAAATATTCTGGCCTTGATGCCTTGTAAGACCATGCCGTTGGCTCGTTTGACCTGCCCGTTGCTCCGCGGGTGTGCCACAGATGCGTAGCAGATCTTGATGCCGAAATCTTCGCAGAAGTCTTGGAATACGCCGCCCGTGAACTGAGTACCGTTGTCGGTGATGATGCAGTTAGGGACCCCAAACCGGTATAGTATACTCATGATGAAGTCCTTTGCTCGTGCCGCTGTAATTGTTGCAACGGGTTTAGCCTCAATCCACTTGGTGAATTTATCCACCGCGATGAATAAATGTGTAAACCCTCCTGGCGCTTTCTTGAAAGGCCCGACCATGTCGAGCCCCCATACTGCGAATGGCCAGGAAATAGGGATAGTTTGGAGTTCCTGGGCTGGGAGATTTGTTTGTCTTGCGTAGAACTGGCAACCCTCGCACTTGCGAACAATGTCCTTGGTGTCTGTTACTGCTGTGGGCCAAAAAAATCCCTGCCGGTAAGCCTTTCCGACTAACATCTTAGATGCGGCATGGTTGCCACATATGCCCGAGTGAATCGACTGTAGAATCTGCTTGCCCTCCTCAGTGGTGACGCAGCACATGAGGACACCGGATGCGCTCCTTCGGTACAGGTCTTCTCCGACTAGTAGGAAGCTTTTGCTTAGACACTTTATCTGCTCGGCTTCACCGTGATCTTCTGGGAGTTCATCATCTAGGAGAAATTTGACAACAGGAGTCCACCAGTCTTCACATATGTGCAGCACCTCGTCTGTGGCCGGGGTAGGTTCGCCTCCCGACTGCTCCGGCGCCGGTTTCTTCTTGACTGATGGCTCCATAAGTTGCTCAACAAAGATTCCAGTCGGAACTGCTTCTTGCTTGGATCCCATGTTTGCCAGCTCGTCTGCCGCGTTGTTGTATTAACGCAGGACATGTGTGATTTCCAGCCCGTTGAACTTGTTTTCCAGCTTGCGGACCTCCTGACAGTATGCTGCCATGGTATCGTCGAGACAAGTCCAGTCTTTCATGACTTGGTTTACCACGAGTTGAGAATCCCCGCGCACAACCAGTCGACGTATGCCGAGTGATATAGCGATGCGGAGCCTGTGAACAACTGCCTCATACTCGGCGACGTTGTGGGAAGCTGGGAAGTGGATTTGTAGAACGTACCTCAGTTTTTCGCCAGTGGGGGAGGTCAATATGACTCCAGCCCCAGCGCCGCCGATCCGTAGAGAACCATCGAAGTACATTGTCCAGTTGTTAATGCCAAAATTTGGTAAGGCCCTGTATCAGATTCGGTCAAAGGGAAAATTGCAGTCAACTGGCGGAAATTGATCCCGAAGAGACCGATTCCGGGAGGGAGCCATGAAGACCGCTGTTTGGCAGTTATTTACTGTATCTATTAATTAGGCAAGTGTTTATCTTTAGGAAACCTGACCTCGTGTCCGGTCAGGCCTTGTTAGCGTTTTCTGTTATAATTAGGAAATCATGTACCGTGTCCAATAAGGACTCATGTAACTCGGGGTATAAATACGTACGCCCGGGGACCTTGTAAATTATCACTCGATCAATACAAATTCGGCGCATCGCCACCCTTCCGACGGGATCTTGCTTCTCGAGCCGGGCTGCATCAGTTAGGTCCGACCTCCTGCAAGAGGGTAAGTCTCGTCACCCCGGCTACCTGTCGGCTAGGACTTCCTCGGTTAGGTCCGATATTCTAGTCGGTTTATGGTAGTCAGCTTACCACGATATATTTATTTTATCTATGGCTGCATCAGTTCAGTTTGATCTCATAGATTGATTAGGTATATCACATCACGTGTGCGTAGATCGTATCGGCTTACTGGGAGCGGTTTATCATCAGTTTGTGCTGCATCGGTTAGGTCCGACCTACTAAACTGCTAGCGATAAATCGTTCCTGCTAAGTTGATACTTTATGCGCAAGTGTCTTATCGGGGTGTATAGCCGGTAAGTTATCATGTTTTAGCATCACGATCGCATCAGATCTATCGGCCTATCGAGATCTCGTTATCATTATCAGTCTGTGCTGCAACAGTTGGGTCCGATCTACTAGACTGACAATAATAACATTACTCTTAATAAGCCGATGGGTTTTATGCGATGTTTTATCAGAGTGCTTAGCTGATAAGTTATCTCTTATTAAATGTAGCCGATTATACTGCTTGCCTTGTTATACATTCTTGCCTGCATTACTATTATGATCGGCTAAGGGCTAGCCGATTGGTTTACTCTACCGATCCGAGCGCGAGCACAAGCAGGTTCCCGGGCACGACCTCAGGTAAGGACCCGGGCACAAGCATAGGTAAGAACCCGGGCACGGATACGGACAGCGGATGAAGATCCCGGGCGCGGATGCGAGCAAGGGCCCGGGCACGGGCGCGGGCAGTATCTCCACGGCGATACCAGTAACTTTAACCACGATCAGCTGGAGTTCATTTAATCTATTTACTTATGTATCTTGTTTACTTATTTTACCAAGTTTACAGCCGGTTTTTGAGCATCCCTTCGATGATCGGCTAGTTTAATACTTATCTATTATTATGTTATTGCTCAACTGACGTTGCAACCTGATCAGGCCATATTTGATAAACCTGAAGAGTCAGAGTATCGGCACCTAAAGCCGTTATATATCAAGGGCTATGTGAATGGGAAGCCGATGACAAAGATGCTGGTTGATGGGGGAGCAGCAGTTAATCTCATGCCTCATGCCACATTCCGGAAATTGGGGAAGACTGCCGAAGATTTGATCAAGACAAATATGGTGCTAAAAGATTTCGGTGGGAATTCATCAGAAGCGAAAGGCGTATTGAACGTGGAGTTGACAGTGGGGAATAAGACACTACCCACCACGTTTTTCGTCATCGACGGAAAGGGGTCATATAGTTTGCTTCTCGGCAGGGACTAGATTCACGCGAACTGTTGCGTGCCTTCGACAATGCATCAATGTTTGATACAGTGGCAGGGAGATCAAGTCGAAGTGGTCTTAGCAGATCGGTCAACCAACATTGCAATGACCGATTTGCCAGTCTGGGAAGCCGATGGTGTTGATTGCCTATCCGGGAAAGTGTGGGAAGGAGATTACCTTAAAGTCACTAGCCAAGGGATACAACCAATTCAGCAAGTCGGCTCTGAATTGTTACTCTGATGGGCTCTATTGAAGACTTCGAGGGGAAACTGGGGCAAGGATTTACGTCGGCCGATGATTTGGAGGAGATCGACATAGGACTGGGAGATAAGCCAAGGCCGACGTACATAAGCAAAAGGTTAAGTCCTGAACTTCGAGAAGAATTGATAACACTGTTGAAGGAGTATCGGGATTGTTTCGCTTGGGAGTACCATGAGATGCCAAGATTAAGCCGATCAATTGTTGAACATCGGCTGCCCATTAAACCAGGATATCAGCCATTCAAGCAGGCTCCAAGGAGATTCAAGGCAGAGTTATATGAGTCGATCAAAGCGGAGATCACAAGGTTGTATGATGCCAAGTTTATAAGGCCATGCCGATATGCTGAATGGGTTTCTAATATCGTCCCGGTGGAGAAGAAAAATGGAAAATTGAGGATATGTATTGATTTCCGGGATCTGAATAAAGCTACCCCCAAGGATGAATACCCAATGTCGATAATGGATTTATTGGTGGATGCAGCCTCAGGCCACAAGATTATCAATTTCATGGACAGCAATGCAGGATACAATCAGATTTTTATGGCTGAAGAAGATATACATAAGACTGCGTTTCGGTGTCCAGGAGCTATCGGCTTGTATGAGTGGGTAGTAATGACTTTTGGATTGAAAAGTGCCGGTGCGACTTATCAAAGAGCGATGAATTATATATTTCATGATCTCATCGGCTTGTTGGTAGAAATTTACGTTGATAATGTGGTGGTTAAGTCTAAAAGTGAGGAAAGCCATATAGCTGATCTGCGAAAAGTGCTGGAGAGGGCCAATAAATACGGACTAAGGATGAATCCCAATAAATGCGCTTTTGGTGTATCGGCTGGGCAGTTTTTGGGTTTTATGGTTCATGAACGAGGGATTGAAGTTAGTCAGCGAAGCATCAGAGCCATTAAGACTACAGAGCCACCAAGCAATAAGACAGAGCTGCAATCATTGATCGGCAAGATTAATTTTGTGAGAAGATTTATATCAAATTTGTCAGGAAGGATTGAGTCTTTTACTCCATTATTGAAGTTGAAAGCCGATCAAGAGTTTGTGTGGGGGGCAGCGCAGCAGAAAGCATTTGACGAGATCAAGAATTATCTAAGTTCCCCACCTATTTTAATTCCGCCGCAGAAGGGAGTGCCGTTCAGGTTATACTTGTCAGCCGATGAGAGGTCCATCGGGTCTGTTTTAATTCAAGAGTGTGAAGGCAAAGAGCGAGTTGTGTTTTATCTGAGCAGAAGGCTTTTGGATGCTGAAACAAGATATCCTGCGGTGGAGAAGTTATGCCTGTGCTTATATTTCTCATGTACAAAATTAAGGCATTATATCCTATCGGCTAAGTGTACAGTAGTTTGCCAGGCCGATGTGGTCAAATATATGTTGTCGGCTCCAGTCTTGAAAGGGCGAGTTGGTAAATGGAATTTTGCTTTGACAGAGTTCGACTTAAGATATGAATCGGCTAAAGCAATCAAGGGACAAGCAGTGGCCGATTTCATTGTACAACATAGAGGGTCTCACAAAGATTATGTGGAGCCGATCCCATGGACTTTGTTTTTTGATGGATCGGTTTGCAAGCATGGATCTGGTATCGGCTTGGTTATTATATCGCCTCAGGGGGCAAGTTTTGAGTTTGCTTTTACAATTAAACCTTATCGGACTAATAATCAAGCGGAGTACAAGGCGTTATTAAAAGGGCTACAGCTTTTAAAGGAGATCGGAGCCGATGTCATAGAAATAATTGGCGATTCTTTATTGGTGGTCAAGCAGTTGTCTGGAGAATATGAGTGCAGGGATGATGTTTTGAGGTCATATTATGAGTGTACAGATTTGTTAAGGGATTTCAAGATGGTATCAATAGATCATATTCCTAGGGAGCAGAATTTAGAAGCCAATGATCTTGCACAGATTGCTTCAGGGTATCGGCTGAATAGGCAGGTTGAGGTTGAAATAGCCGATATTGATATTCAGAACAAGGCCGATGACTGGAGACAAGAGTTAATTGATTATTTGCAAAATCCGTCGCAATCGGTTTCCAGAAAAATTCGGTATAAAGCTACTAAGTATGTGCTGCTTGATGGGGAACTGTATTATCGGACTTTTGAGGGAGTTCTGCTTAGGTGCCTGAATTTGGAAGAAGCCAAAGTGGTTATGTGCGAAGTGCATGAAGGCGTCTGTGGGACTCATCAATCGGCTCATAAGATGAAATGGTTGCTGAGAAGGGTAGGATATTTTTGGCTGACAATGTTGGAAGATTGCTTCAGGTATTATAAAGGGTGTCAGGACTGTCAGAAATTTGGAAATGTACAGTGAGCGCCAGCGTCGGCTATGAATCCTATCATCAAACCGTGGCCGTTCAGAGGTTGGGGAATTGATATGATCAGCCAGGTTTTTCCTCCATCAAGTAAAGGACATAAGTTCATATTGGCGGCGACAGATTATTTTACCAAATGGGTAGTGGCGATTCCTTTGAAGAAAGTTACGTCCAAGGAAGCGATCGAGTTTGTAAAGGAGCATATAATTTATCGGTTTGGGATTCCTCAGACGATAACTACTGATCAGGGGTCTATTTTCGTGTCTGATGAGTTCCAACAGTTTGATGCCAGTATGGGAATCATGTTATTAAATTCATCGCCTTATTATGCTCAGGCCAATGGGCAGGCGGAAGCTTCTAATAAGAGTTTGATCAAGTTGATTAAGCGGAAAATTGATGAGCAGCCGCGGCGATGGCATACTACATTAGCCGATTCACTATGGGCCTATCGGATGGCGTGTCATGGATCTACTCGGGTGCCACCGTATCAGTTGGTATATGGACATGAGGCAGTTTTACCGTGGGAGACCAACATCGGCTCTAGAAGGATTTCTTTGCAGAATCAGTTAACAGCCGATGATTATTATAACTTAATGACAGAAGAAACTTGAAGATTTGGCTCAGAATCGGTTGAGGGCATTGGAAAGGATTAAAGAAAACAAGGCTAAGGCAGCTCGGCATTACAACAAAAAGGTGGTAAATAAATCGTTTGCCAAGGGAGATCTTGTGTGGAAGTTAATTTTGCCGATCGGGTCCAGAGATAATAAGTTTGGAAAATGGTCGCCTAATTGGGAAGGGCCCTATCGGATTAGTCGCTGTGTGCCTGGTAATGCCTATGTATTAGAAGATCTTGACAGGACGGAGTTTGTTAAAGCGCTTAACGGAAAATATCTCAAGAAATACTATCCTAGCGTTTGGATCAATTCTTAAATCGGTTAAGTACAGTCGATTTCTAAAGTAGTTCGGAAAGCCGATGTTTTTGCATCGCCTAAAGATAGCCGATATCAATCAATATCGCCTTTAGATCAAACAAACAGAAATATTATCAAGGGTAAAGGAGGCAGGCAACAGAGCCGATCAGAATATGTTACAGCACCACCAACATGTTTCAAGAGGCCATCGGTCATTGATTTACATGAATTTTTGGATTGTTTCAATTGCACGCAGGCGGATTTGGTCAATCTCATTAATGGCGCGGATGTCGTCTTCATCGGAGCCTAGGATGGTCTTCAAGTTCTTGCGCCGATGAATGACTTGACGCACCGTCGCTGCAACCTTAGCCTCTTGGTCTTGGATGGCTTGCGGCAGGCCGATAAGCTGGGATTCTGTTGCTTCAAGATCCTTGCGAACTTTTTCAAGTTCTACCAGCAAATCGGCCTCCTTCTTCTTCAGTTGATCTAGCTTGGATTGGAGCTCTTGGGGGACAGCTGCCATGTCATCAAGTTTTTTCTTCTCTATTTGTGCTGATAGCCGATCGGCTTGGATATCTTGGGTAATCTTTTGTTGGTTAGCACGATCGGCTATGCGCTGTCTAAGCTTGATGAGTTTAAACCTATGAGACTCCAGGTACGCTGTAGGGGTTAGTGCGTCGACGAGTTCTTCGGGCAGATGGTGTTCAATTTCTGCAAGTCTTGCCCGAATCGGCCCACAGTCTTCCACTAGCGCGTCGATTGGGTTTTCCAGCCGACTGTTGATGCTCGTTAAATAATCGCGCACATCGGCTGGGAACGACGGTTTGGTTGCTGCACTGGTGGTTGTTTCATCTTCTGCCTCAAGTACTTGCCGATGTCAAAAGAAAACAAGTCGGCCAAGGACTGCAAAATTGATATCGGCAAAAGGATCAGTAGAAAGTTAAAAGCAAAATATGGGCATAAAGAGGTTACCTGAGGAAGGCACATCGGCAGCTCGGTGACATCGGCTTCAGGGAGATGAATAGGTTGTTCTTCGGAGGCCAATGTCAGCCGATGGTTTAGGAACAGTCTCATCGACAGCTTGGAGGACTTGGTACCGAGAGTGGGGCAGCTGGAGAAGCCATCGGCTCAGTGCTTGGAGGGATGTCAGAGGAATGTTGAGGTTCTGGAGCCGATGACTCGAGCTGAAAAGGAAACTAGTAAGAGGAATGAGAGCGGGTACTAATGTCAAGACTTGGCGCATACCTGAGGGGATGAGGGAGCCGATGTTGTCTGGGGAGAAGATGGCGTCATGGCAATGGCATCGGCACCGGTTTTCTGCTTCTTCAGGGAGGGGCGATGTGCTAACTTCTTCCGTTTTTGTCCTATCGGCCGAGGCACCATGAGGAGAGCCGATGGAGATGGAGCATCGCGCCCTAAGTTTGGAGTGGCCGATGGAGGTTGATACAGAATCGGCCGACCGCTGTTGCTTCTTGTTGGGGGCTCGACGCTGGCAGCCTGCAAAATAAGAGTGAGAGATAGTTGGAGATGATGATTAAGGCTTGCGGGTGTTACCTCTTCATCAGATTCGATGTACTCGGTGTCAAGACGGGAACAGTAGCAGGTGGCCGCTAAGCTGAATATATGTTTCTTCCATTCTGACCACCATCGGACAAAAAGCTTGGTGTTGGCAGTGCAGATATACACCTCGGTGGCGGCGCCTAGAAGAAGGGGGTCTGTCAAAGTCCGCATTCGATCATATTCTAGGGCATTGCTGACGTTGCCCCGAGCCTGAAGTTTGTTGATGAAGAATAGGCTGATTGGAAGTTGACCAAGGCCAAGCTGGCGGGAGCCGACCGATGGATGGTAAAACTCATATGAAGGCTGCGATCGGCCCAGAGAAGCCAGTGGCAGCAGACGAGGGTGATGGCCGATAAATATGGCCTTGGACTCATCATTATCCAAAGCGTTAGTGGTCGAAGTTAGAAGGCATCTCGAATGATGATGTCATTATATGCAAACCAGAGAGTGGCATCCTTGGTGAAACCATAGTAAAAACCCTTGAACCACTGACTAAGTCCAGCGGGGGTTATCTTGCCGCCAGAAAGCCGATGCAGCTTCGCCCATGGAAACACATCGGCGGTAAATGGGATCTTGGTCTTCTGTGTAATCGGCTGGAAAGGATTGGTTGAGAAAGAAGTCCCAGAGAAGGCCTTGGAGGTGTAGACATTGAGCCAGAGTTGCACAACCACCAAGGACCCCCGATATGGCCGAACGGCTGGCCGGCCGATAGCTTGGAGTCGCCACTTGGTGAAGCAGCTGATAGTAGCGCCAAAGGAGGAATTGCCCCAAGGGGATCTGTTTCCGATCAACCAGGCACTTCTGCCAAACATTGCATGTTGATCGTTGGGCTGAGGGTTGCGCCACCAAAAACAAACCGTTCCAGCCATAAGTTCATAAAAGCAACATGTTCCCGGTCATCGACTAATCCAGTTCCCTTATTATGAATGGAATGTACCTGGACCAGCCGCCGATGTTCTTCGCTTGGAGCCGATGAGCAGGTTTGAAGCGGAGCTTGAAGGGGTCGATGTAGCTCGTCGTGTCAAGATAGGTGAGCATGGTCACATCCAGCAAGGTGGGGGTCATTGGCCCATGCTCGAACATGAAGGCATTGAGGGCATCGGACCAGAAGTATGAGGCCAATGCGAGCAGAGGTTCGTTCCTTTCCATATCGGCCAGAGAGAGATTGATGCAGTGGCCGATATGTGATTCTTCCTAGAGGGTTCTCTTCACAGCCGATACTCTGGTGTACCAATCTCTCCACCCAGGCAGCTTGCTTGGCCATGACCTGAAGCTATTGGTCCAGTCACTGACTAGCATGGCCGAGTTCTTGAAAGGAATATGCTGGGTCTCGGCACTTATAAAACCTATGGGATCTTTGCTACCCATGGGGCCATAATAGAAAAAGTTCGGGTAATCGGTGGACGGGATCAAGATCTGGTCTCTAAGATGCTACAGTAAACAAAAACACGACGAAGAACAGATGAAGAACATGGCGGATTGGGTGCATCTAGGCTACAAAATCGGGAGAAATAATCAGGCAGGAAGATTACCTCAGGGACTGCGGATGCTGATGCCATTGCGAGAGAGGAAGAAGATGCGGGAATCAACAGCCGAAGAAAAGGGTTGCGACGGTTCGTCTGGGTTCGCTGGAGCTTGTCGAAGTTTTGGGAGATGAAGCGGTGGTGCTCTGGTGATGTGAAAGCGTAAAAAAGGGCTAGGGAGACGAAGCGTTTTATAGAGGTATGATGACCGGGCGGGAATCGAGGCTGTTGGCACTGTTTCAAACAATTATGGCAAGTGGGCTACCTTGGGCTGCCTTGGTATGGAAGAAATCTGGAGGCCCAAAATGAAAGTATTTCGAAGTCCTATAGGAGAACTCCGAAATTGGGGGGCATGTGTTAACGCCAAAATTTGGTAAGGCCCTGTATCAGATTCGGTCAAAGGGAAAATTGCAGTCAATTGGCAAAAATTGATCCAGAAGAGACCGATTCCAGGAGAGAGTCGTGAAGACCGCTGTTTGGCAGTTATTTACTGTATCTATTAATTAGGCAAGTGTTTATCTTTAGGAAACCTAACCTCGTGTCCGGTCAGGCCTTGTTAGCGTTTTCTGTTATAATTAGGAAACCTGACCTCGTGTCCGGTCAAGCCTTGTTAGCCTTGTTATCGGAGTGCTTAGCCGATAAGTTATCTCTTATTAAATATAGCCGATTATACTGCTTGCCTTGTTATGCATTCTTGCCTGCATTACTGTTACGATCGGCTAAGGGCTAGCCGATTGGTTTACTCTGCCGATCCGAGTGCGAGCACAACCAAGTTCTCGGGCACGACCTCAATCAAGTTCCCGGGCACGACCTCAGGTAAGGACCCGGGCACGAGTATAGGTAAGAACTCAGGCACGGATACAGACAGCGGTTGAAGATCCCGGGCGCAGGTGCGAGCAAGGGCCCGGGTACGGGCGCGGGCAATATCTTCACGGTGATACCAGTAACTTTAACCATGATCGGCTGGAGTTCATTTAATCTATTTACTTACGCATCCTGCTTGTTTATTTTATCAAGTTTACAGCCGATTTCTGAGCATCCCTTCAATGATCGGCTAGTTTAATACTATTTATTATGCTATTGCTCATGCCATCATCGGCTTCCAGTCGATGTGTAAGTGCTACAGTGCAAATCGGCCATCGGCCGATGAGATGAGTCCAAGCCGGCTTCCAACCAATTGGCTCACGAATTTGACATCTTTTCTCCTTGTCAATTGCAAGGTCAAATTGACTGGCACACCTACGAACCTCTAGATTTTAGGACCTGCACTAGAGTGAAGCAAATCTCCCAGGCCTTCGCGTGTTCTCCAAGTGCGTCGGACGGCCCGGCCGGTTTCGCGTCAACACCTCTGGAAGCCGTCTGCCACATGTGCGGCCGCTCCCGTCCTGCACTGAGCGCCGCGTCTGACTGCCCTGCTGCTTGTCACACCGCTGTCCGCTTGGGGAGCTTCCGCCCACCGACTACTCTGCCGCTACCCATCCCAGAAGCCACACTTCCAGCTGCCGTGTTTCTGCTCCCATCCCGCATCTGTCATCGTCCGAGTGCCGCCGCACCAAGCAACACTGGCCGCGCGGGTCGTTGCCAGTCTTCGTCATCTATCGCCACCGACGCTCGTCCCGCTCTGCCGCCTCTGCCTTCGTCGTCCGTCGCTGGTGAGACACTTCGCGCGAACGCTATACTAAGAGCCCGCCGCCATCCTTCCTCGCTCAGCGTCGTCGCCCATGGCCCAGACCAACGAAGCTCCCATCTCTTCTACGCAGGCGTCGCGCCGGTCTTGTTGCCCTCATGCCGTGTTCACGCCAGCTCCATCACTGGGGACATCCTCACACCGCCGCCACGCCGTGTCACCCCTCAGCCGCCCTTGCTCTCGCCGGCTGTCGCCACCCTATCTTCAGCTTCTTTGCCGTGCGCCGCCGTGGATGGCACAGCTGAACTCGGCTTACCTCTTGGTTGTGGCTGCCATGTGGGCCCCAGCATCCTTTACACTGTACCGATGACAAGTGGGCCCTGAGTTCCACATTGTTTCAATAAATCCTAGCCGCCCAATGAACCTAGATTCATCCGAGCCATTCGATCTCACTTAATTCTCGATCTAAATCCCAGCCATCCGATCTATCCCGATCAAATCCAAACTGTTGGATTCCAACAACTCAATTCGGATGTCACCTCAGCTCTAACAGCCATCTCATCGCCATGTGTCATCAAGTCATCAGTCCTCCATAGCCATTTGCCCTTCGGCTCCGTGGACTTAGTCCATCCAAAACCCAGTCTATGACAGTGGGTCCTACTCATTCCTATCCAAAGTAATTCCTTCAATAATAATCCCGAAGGAAATTCCGTGAATATTCCTTTTTCTTCTTTTTATCAGATTTTATGTCTAACTTCAATTTTTCCAAATGCCATATTACTTTCCATCTAAACTCCGAATCGCTCCCCCCCCCCCCGGGGGGTTTTTTTTTTTGTCTTTTGAACTCCTAAATTCATCTAAAATCATAATTTACTTGTTTATGTATTCTTATGTATTGTTGTAATAGCCTTTCCTCCAGAACCGCACAGCCCAGCCTATCCGACGGGCGGGCCCACTTACACATAGCACCCCACTTACACTTTCGTCCTCGCTTCATGTAAAGGGTTAACTCAGAGGTGCTATGGTTGGAGGGACAAGGCCTTATAAGTTGGTTCAACTCTTGCTCCACTAGCAAGGTGGTACTAATCAAGTGCACACAGCACTCATGGGCCACATAGGCCAGATTTTAGTTGGGCCAGGATGTCACACACACCCCCCCTCAAAGGACCTGGCGTCCCCGCCAGTCCAACTTACCTGCATAGCCACACAGGCATATAGGCAAATGTCTAGGAACACGCCCCCTCTTAGCGCACGTCCGTACGTCCAGTGCCGGCGCCATATGCCATGCCATGTGCCTCACACAGAGCCCACATGCGTCATGTGCCATATGCCCGCACATTGACCCATACGCGCAACCGCGAGGGTCAGCTCCGATACCATTTGTAACAGCCTTCCCTCCAGAACCACGCAGCCCAGCCTATCCGACGGGCAGGCCCACTTACACATAGCACCCCACTTACACTTTCGTCCTTGCTTCATGTAAAAAGGTTAACTCGGAGGTGCTATGGTTGGAGGGACAAGGCCTTATAAGTTGGTTCAACTCTTGCTGATGAGGACATCACTAGCTCGGATATGACCCTAGCAACTTTATGTATTCATCAACCAAAGGTGCATGCTTTCTACATAAGATTTATGCGTTATATATTTGAACAGCCGTTACTGCACTATGAGTTTTGTGTGTTCTCGTGTGCAGAGATACTTGCTTGGGTGAAGGGAAAGAGGCCAAGCGTAAAGAACGCATGGATGATCAAAGAAGTTGATTAGGGACCAAACCAAGACCTTACCCAAGTCTACTCCTACATTACCATGTCACTTTTGGTCCATAGAAGGCAAGAGATGAAGTTCTGCACGTTTTGGATTTGGATTCGGGCTTCCTGACAGCATCAACTTCAAACGGACCTAGGTGCTGATCTAGAAGGACTTTTAGGGCCCATAAGTACTTGTTGGAAAGCTTATGGAGTCTACTTTCAGATGGTTTTGGTCCCACATCAAAATTCCTCCTGAGCTGTCCGGAATCGTCAAAACAAGACACGTACCTCTTCCAGTCCGAGTTTGTTTTGGGCCTTGGGCCTTGTAACGGTGTAGTGGGCTAAACCCAAGTGGTGTGCGCCCTAGGGATAACCCTAGGACGTACCAACTCATATATATACAGTAGCCGTCATTGTTTAGAGGTGGGTTTTGCTTAGATTATTCTGTCTTTGAACAGTTTCGCCGTTTATCGGTTTGTGAGACCCCAACTTCCAGAGTATAATCATTCATCTGCAAGTTGAGTTGCAATCTTTCTTGTTCTTGCTTGTGTTCTTTGATTCGCATGCAGGGATTAGCCTTCGTGGTGAGGTCAACCGAGCAGCGCACGGTTGATAACAAGAAGAGACGTGGTACTGCGATTGCAGGGTTCGGGTCTTGGTGATCAGAAGCCGGATCATGAGTGTCAATTCTCCACCAAATCGAGAGTTATCCTTACCTAACGGAAGATCGGGCACCCCGTTGCCATCACTTGCTCCACTAGCAAGGTGGTACTAATCAGTGCACACAGCACTCATGGGCCACATAGGCCTGATTTTAATTGGGCCAGGATGTCACAATTGTTTATTTGGAGTTTCTTAGGGTTTTCATTGTTTTACGTGTAGTCGCGTATATCACTGTTTCGGAAGACTACGGAGTCTGCGAAAGAGTTCGGAAGAGCAATTGAAGACGTTTTCTTTTGCAAGGCAAGTCACACGACAATCTCCTTGAGCATGTTGATCCCATTTACGAAATCTATTTTATTTTAAAGTTATTGCATGAAATGTTTTGGAATGACATTATATGGATATTTATTTATTATCCAGTATCCATTGATAATTATGGCCATTTTGATGTTGATATCTATACCTTGATACCCTGGGTAAGAATATTGACTAGCTGGATGTTTATTTATTTATCTGCCTAGATTATTTAGGATGTTGCTGAGCCATGCCTAGAAACTATAGTGGCATTTTATGTGGGGAAAGTTAATGAATCACATATCAATGATTAATGGACAATGGCTACAATTTCACGACAGTAAGTCGTGGCTGGTTAATTAATTGTGTCAACTAAAACTTGACTGAATGGTGGGTTGTGAGCACCAGGGATTGTGAATGTTGCTAGTGGTGCTCATGATAGTTAAGGACCGGTTCACGGACTACCTGTTGCGAAGCAACACTCGTGCTAACCACAAGCTAGAATGGGTAATGGCGGGAACCAAAGTGTAGTACGTTCAACCGGGGTCCACCATGGTGTGTTGTGGCTATGTCAATAAGACCACCATGGCTGCGTCAATAAGTCCATGTCTTGGGCATTGGATTGTTTCCCTGTTGGGGGCTTGATCAACTTCTGCCGGAAACTGGTAGTTCAACGAGTAGCTCCCTTGTTGGGCGGGTTACATGGAGGGACCTGTCACAATTCCTTTCCGAGATACCGTGGTGGTATTAAGGCGCACAGTGATGTGTTGTGGAGTTGTGTCTTGTGGGTAAATTGGTACATTTCTAGCCAGAGTAAAACTGTTCGAATAGCCGTGCCCACGGTTAAGGGCAGCCTAGCAATGTTTTCTGTGATTAGTCCCACACTATTTAATAATGATGAGAAATGATGGAATATTGATAGCTCCTATTTGGAGAGTTATGGTTTGGGCCTGAACTGCGTTGGAGCACTGTTCAAAGATGAATCTAATGTTGATATTAATTAAACTATACAGTTTTCAATGATTTTAAATGCAAATGTTTTAAATGCCGTTTTATGCAAATAAGCCATACTATGCCTTTCCTTTGGTATCCTGTTTCATTACATTGCATTTCCTAGTGTGGCTTGTTGAGTACGGTGGGTGGTACTCAGTCTTGCATTATTGTAATCTTTAGAGTGAAGCTTTGCATGGAGGAGAAGTTTGGTGTTTGGCTTATACCCCAGTTGAGTTGCCTGTGGCTTGGAGCTGAAGCTACGCCAGTTGCCGTTTCGCTGCTGTTTTCTTCTGTGTGAGGACTAAGTGCCTCTGTTGTAAGTATTTATTGTTATTTCGTATTTGGTTATGTTTATCAAATTATCGATTTGTGTACCTTGGCTGATTCCTGGACGAGGATCTATTGCACAAATTAGCTTTGGAAATTCTGGTGAATTTCTGGGCGTGACAACTTTGGTCTTGATTACCACGTCATCGACATACGCCTCCACATTGCACCTGAGTTGAGTGTGAAGACACCGATGGATCGCACGTTGATACGTTGCGCCAGCGTTTTTCAATCCGAACGGTGTAGTGACATAGCAGTATGCTCCAAATGGTGTGATAAAAAAAGTCTTTAGGTAATCCTCCTCCTTCAAGCTGATTTGGTGATATCCCAAATAACAGTTGAGAAAAGTGAGTAACTCACACCCTGTGGTTGAATCAACCATCTGATCTATTCTTAGTAGACCAAATGGATCCACGGGGCATGCTTTGTTCAAGCCAGTGTAGTCGATGCACATGCACCATTTATCATTCTTCTTCTGAACTAGATCTGGGTTTGCCAGCCAATCCGGGTGATAAACCTCTTTGATGAACCCAGCTACAAGGAGCTTGGTTATCTCCTCCCGAATAGCATCTTTGCGGTAGGGGCATTTCCAGAGAAGGGCGGCAAGGAGGGCTCAAGATTGGATAAATAAAACCACTCCTGATGCCACCCTTTCGGAGAGGTCTTCAGGGGAACATGCAAGTAGGCCTTTTTCATCTCATTGCGGAGTGGAAGGCATGCTCCCCCTATCACCTGGATCTTGGACTTGGAGGGTTGTGGCTTGACATGGAACAGGAAATGGAAGAGATTGAAATAGGGATCAATCCCCAAGAAATCTTCTGTGACGAAGATTGAGATATGAAGAATAGAGTTGGGGTTGAGGTGGTAAAGCTCAATCTTGTAGTATTCAAGGAGCCCGCGGAGGAAATCAAAAGCGGGAAGGGCAAGACCACGGTCAAAGAAGGAACCAAAAACCATTGTTTCATGTGGACCTGAAGAGGGGATCGACTCACTGGCGGCAGGATACCAGTTGATGAGCTCCTTTGGTTGGAGGCATTTCTTCCTCTCCAGAAGGGCAAGCTTCGTCGCGTAGGTATCCGACGTCAGCCACACTCCAGATGGCATGGTGAGGATGTCGAACGGTGCTCTCGGCATAGTCAGGATGTGGAACTAGGCAGGAGAGCTTCTGGATGATGGGAATCAACACGGGGAAGGAGGTTTTTGTGGATTTCTAGGAGGAAGCTCGAGCTACAGGAAACCCTAGATGGAGCGGAGAGCACGAAGTTTGGCGCAGGTGTGGGAGCTGAAGCGTTTTGGGCGATTTGGGGGAGAAAGGGGAATCTTTTCTCTCTCCCGCCGCTTTATAGGCCTGCGCTGGGTAGGCTGGTTTGGGCCGGCTTGCTCAGTAATGGGCCGTAAGATATGAGTTCCTAAATAGCATGTCCTATTAGGCCGATGGCTTGCTATATTAAAATCACAGTGCATATGCCATTTTACAGGAACCGATAAAAATAATCAGATATGCTTCATGTTAAGCCTAATTGCTGGACAGATGTGTTTAGATATCTAAATTATTTAACAAGGTATTGAGGATATATATCCTTATAAGGATCAATAGCTGGTTTCCATTGAAATTGGAGATGCAGGTATCTCTCAGGAGCACCTCACCACATATTGGGTTAAAATCCATGAAGTGGTACTCAACTTACATGCTTGGCCAAATTGCCTTGAGCAAAAAAACTTCTAGCTGATATAATGCTGAAGAAGTCCAATTTCTAATAAATGTACTACTCGGGAAAGAATTAAAGGTTAAAGATATTTGACTTTATGTTTAATTGTTTCACAATTAAGCACAAAGTCGGGGGCTACACCTAATAGGTGCGCCTATTCGGCGCACACTATTCATATTTTTTCTATGAAGCCCTTCATAGCCTCATTGCCAGCTGATATGAAGCAAGACTTGGAGAAGAGGTACTCGGACAATGGGTACTAGGGAGCAAGGCACTCGGGAAATCTTCACCAGGGAGGATGAGCACTCGGCATCAGTTGTAACTCAACTATGAAGGTCTTAGGGGCTACTATGGAGGCCATGGACCCTGGGTACCCCATGGGAAGTTTTGTGGCCACTCGGATAGAGGATGGGCCTAATCCTGTAATTAGGGATACACAGGACTCAGTACATATTACCTTGTATGATAAGGAAAGGGATATAGTCCTAGTCGACTATGTTGTATTCTTAGAAGGAGATCCTTTGGTCGAGTCCGACTGGGATTTCTACCTTGTAACCTTGCCTCCTTAGTACATAAGGAGAGGCAAGCCGCCCCTTGGGGCATACAAAATCTCACTAGAGAAACCTCAAAGGCAATACACCACAGCTAGAAGTAGGGTATTACCTCATCTTGAGAGCTTGAACTAAGATAAATTGTTTCGTGTTCCTTTACAATCCATCAAGTTTAGGTCTCACGAGTAACCCTATATTATTATTGCCAATACAAAGCATCGACAAGAGACAACACTAGGAAGAGATGTTAGGTCGTTAGTAGAAAGCAATGCATCTTTGTGCACTAATACAAAGTGCAACAAATTGGGATCATCTCTCAATTCTCTTATATTTGATTTTGTGGCTAACATCACTAACTTCATCACTTTCCTTTTTACCATCTGTTTTGGCTTGTGGCTCTCACTCACCGATTTGTGGATAACACTCTTTTGCTCTCTATTTTTATCACTCTCAACTACAACTTCCTGCTTTTGAAAATTCTCATTTATGATTTGTGAAGGAGTCATAGTGTTGACGCCGAAAACCGCCGGGTGTGCCAAAAAGCTTGCTGACGATCTGGTTCGGCGTCTGGTGACACGCGAAGGCCTGGGAGATCTGCTTAGCTCCAGTGCAGGTCCTAAAATATTTGAGGTTCGTAGGCGTGCCAGTCAATTTGACCCCGCAATTGACAAGGAGATGAAGAAATTTGATTATTGATCCAATCGGCCAGTGAGCCGATACGGATTCCTTCCAGCCGATTGCCGCTATGCTTGTGCCCGGGCCCTCGCCTGTACTCGCGCCCGGGTCTCGTGCTCGGGTTCTCGCTCCCGGGTCCTCGCTTGTGCTCGTGCCCGGGTCAGCAGCAACTGCACATCGACTATCGGCCGATACGGACTGATATAGGCTTCTCGTAGCCGATAGCCGATGGCACCTGTGTATCGGCTAGGAAACCGATAGCGCTATAAACAAGTGGATAAGTTGTCAGTATAACATGTGCATCGGCTAGAAGCCGATGATAAAATAGATAGGCAGAATAGTGAACTAGCCGACTGCCAAGGAAACACATGTGCACCGGCTAGAGAACCGATGATAATATAGATGACCAAAATAGTAAAGATAATACAGTCGGCTTTATAGAAGATAACCTATCGGCTAAGCACTCCGATAGAACGTCGCATATACACCGATCGGCTTCGACAAGGATAAATCTATTATTATCGATCTAGTAGTTCAAACCTAACTGATGCAGCACAGATCGATAATAGTAAAGGAACCTCACAAACGATAGATCTAATGCAACTGTGATGAAAATAACTTACCGCGGCTATACATTCCGATAAGACGCTTGCACAAAGGCTATCAGCCTAACAGGAATAATTTATCGCTAGCAGTTTAGTAGGTCGGACCCAACCGATGCAGCACAAACTGATGATAAACTACCCCCGATAAACTGATAAAAACTATGCACGCGTGATGTGATATACCTGACCAGCCTAAGAGGTCGGACCGAACCGATGCAGCCGTAGACAGATCCGATACACCGTGGTAAGCCGACTAACATAGACCGACTAGAATATCGGACCTAACCGAGAAAGTCCTAGCCGATTGGTAGTCGGGGTAACGAGACTTACCCTCTCGCAGGAGTTCGGACCTAACCGATGCAGCCCCGCTCGAGAAGCAAGAACCCGTTGGTAAAGGGTGGCGATGCGCCGAATTGTATTGATCGATTAGATAATTTACAAGGTCCTCGGGCATACGTATATATACCCCGAGTTACAAGAGTCCTTATAGGACACGGAACAAGACTTTCCTAACTAGAAAAGGAAAACTAACAGACCTGATCGGACAAGAGATCAGGTTTCCTAAAAGATAAAACTATCTAATAGATAAGATAAATAACTGCCATAACGTGGTCTTCACGATTCCTTCCCAAGCTCGGACTCTTCTGGATTAGTTTCCAATGGCTGATAATCGCTTCTTTCCTTAACCGAACATGGTAACGACCCGTACCAAATTTTGGCGTTAACACATAGGTCATAGCACTATATCATTTTCTTTCCACCACAACTTATACTGATTTGTACGGCCATCATGTTACTTCGCACGATCATACTGCCATGGCCTATCTAGCAGCAAGTGACACACCGTGATTGGCACCACATCACACTTAACGGTCTCACAATAGTTCCCAATCTGAAAGGGAACTTTCACTATGAATTAAATCTTCACTTCCCCACAATCACTAAACCATTGCACATGATAGGGATAGGGATGACACACAAACCACAAACCAAGCTTATTGCACATCGCCTTGCTATATAGTTTATGACAACTACCACCATCAATGATAACTTTGCATGCCTTGCCATCAACTTTTGCCTTGGTTTGAAATAAATTGTAGCGCTATTTGTCATCAACCTTGGGATGAACAGTCAACACCTTTGGCGTAACAACGAGGGAAGGTGCCTTTTCAAAATCACAATAAACAGTACCATGTGGCTCCTCATCTTCTTCTTGGGCATCATCGAAACATGCCAAATCAGTGACTTGCTCATTCTCATCTTCACTTGTTGATTCGTATTCACCATCCTCCAAAATCAGCATAGTCTTGTTGTTCGGATAAACCTTTTGCATGTGACTACGTCCAAGGAATTTGAAACATTGAATATTGCTACTCTTTGCCGTAGATCCCACCGAAGAGGTGCTGCTTCCTGTAGGGACAATGGGCTTCTTGCTTACACATGGTGTAGTATCTTGTTGCTTACTTGCTGAATTGCAAGCACTAGTATTGTTGGAGGTGAAGTTCTTACTCAAATTGAATTTTGGGGTTGCCCTACCTCCACTATATGAAGAGCGAGCAGCAAATGAAGTGGTGTGCGTTGCCTTTGCATCTTCTTGCACTTGCTGTTCTGCCTTTGTAGCTTAATGCACCAATTGCACAACATTGTTGTATGTCTGAAAATTGACTATACGCTTGATGTGACAATTCAAACCTGCAAGGAAACATGCCATTCTTTGCTCTTCATCTTCCTGTACCTTGGCTCGAATCATTGCTTTCTCGTTCTCCTTATAGTACTCCTCCACAGAGCTTGTTCCCTGCTTCATATTCTATAATTTCTCAAAAATATCATGTTTGTAGTGACTAGGAACAAACCGTACACGCATCTCATGCTTCATCTCTACCCATAGCAACAGTAGGTTCATTGTGTTCCTCCTTTTGGTTCAGCACTTGCTCCCACCAAATTAGCGCATACTCATCAAATTCTAGTGATGCCATTTGTAGCTTCGTTTCTATTTGATCATACATTTCACAATATAGGATCAATATGATCATGGTGGAGGGGCAAAGTGAGTTGCCTTGCTCAACTAAGGGTTCCTCCTCAGCTCAACGAACTCGTCCTTGAAAACATACCCTGGTGGAATGAGAAACTAATTAATCTACGATCCAGATAAATAAGCCATAAATTCGAGAAAAAGGTAAAAATACCAAACCAGTGCCACTAGATCGATCTCGATTTTAGAAAAATTTTCATGAAAGTTTCATCCCAATCCGATTAAAGATGAGATAGTTATGGCTGTTTAAAGATTCAAATTTTAAATTATTCAAATTAATTGAAAAACCCCACTATGCACACATTTTCCCATTTTTCCAATATGTTTTTATTAAAAGAAAAATCCTTGTGTCACTGTCCAGTGGGCCTAGGCCCTTTTATTGAAAAAAGATTATTTTCAAAAAGAAAAACCCTGAGTGGCTGATAGGTTGGGCCCAGTTCAAAGTTTGACCGGCCTAGGTGGCCCTTTCCTGGCCAGGGGCCCACATGTCAGCCTCACAGAGTCCATTACCCAATTTAAACAGGTTTCTAAGTAAGTGGGCCCTATCTGTTAGTGAGACATATTTTGAAAACGTTTTTAATTAGCTTTTCTTTAATAGGTATGGCCCACCTATCGGTCACAGAGGTTAACTACGTCATTAGGGCTAACCACGGTGATTAACTTATAATTAACCCAGACCCACATGTCAGACCCACGGCCTCCTTCTTCCTCACCTTTCTCGCCCACTGTTCCTTTCTTCGCCACGCGGTCGCCCGCACGAAGCGGCTTGCACTTTGTGCCGTGTCTAGGCTGCGGCGCACGGGCTGTGGAGGTCTAGGGTGGCGCCGCGATGGGCTGCAGTGGCACGGGGGTGCCCGGGATTCAGCGCGACACTATGGCGGCGGCAGGGCGACATCGCAGGGGCCCGCGGCGGTGCCCTAGGGCCTCTAGGAAACACAAGTTAACACTGAGCTACCACCTATGACTGACCGAGGTCGCGAGGACAGAAAATGATGGACGGTGGCGAGGACGGCGGGGAGCAGTGCACTTCTGCTGCAAAAGTAGCCTAGCCGGCTGCGCGACGGCTTGTGGCCTGCCTCAGCGGGGCTTTGCCGCTGGTAGGGGAAGGTTTTCCCCCAATTGGCCGATCTGATTCACTGTCAACTTGGTCCAAGCTATGGTGGGGTCCTGTTTGACGCAGCGGCGCAGCCATGTTGTCGACGGCGGAGCAAAATTGGCCGCACAGGGCCGGGAATCACTACTACGGCTCCTAAGCTACATCTTGGCAAGCGAGAGTGGCTAGAATCCCCACGCAACATCTTTCATGGTCATGGCGGAGCCGAACAAGGCATGTGCTCCAGATTGCTCGATCGCGCGCAAGCGTGCACAATGGCGCAATGGCGCAGCTAAAGCGGCGGCGCCGTGGCCATGGTGGCCTCGGCCTCAACACAGGCAAGTGGTGGGGGAGGGGGAGACAGTGGTCGAGTTGGGTTCTCACCGTGTGACAGCCGGGCAATGGGACACCGTGGCGGTGGCAGGGACAACTACGGCGGCAGGGTTCCGGTTGGTGGGGGTTGGACTCGCGGTTTGTCTTGTGTCCGGCGGTGGTGAGCGGTGAGGTCTATGCGTGTGGTTCATCATGGGTCCACGGCTGCCCTCGCTCTGGCTCGGCCAGAGCGCATGTTCGTCCACCGCGTGGTCGCCGGTTCAGTGTCGCAAGACTAGGGGAATGGTGAGTGAGGAAAGAAGGGTGAAGGGGCTAGGCCCTGGGTTTAAGTAGGTGCTGGCTGGTCCGTTCCCGTCGCAAGGAGCCAGGCGAGCGAGGCCCCTAATCATCGTGCCATTAAGGCATTGTCCTCCGCCTAGGATTCTCGTGACTAGCTCGGACGTGCATCAAGCGGCCATGGCGGCGGTGCGGGAGGAGAAAGAGAGCAAGCAGGGGACCGGGATGGACAAAAGGAGTTCATCCCCCTCCCTCCATCGGGCGCAACGTGTGGCAGGGGTAGATTGGGGCAGGCTACTGGCGCAATGATTGCACCCCGTGTGGCTGATAGAGGCGAGGTGGGCACACGAATGGGAGAGGGAGTAGGCGCACGTGGCGCGGTGGCCGCAGCTTGTCGTGATGTGGTTCGGGTAAGCCTGCCCGGTGGCATATAGCGGTGCGTGGATGCCACGGGCTGTGTCCACAGCATGGCACACTGAAGGAGCAGGTGAGAGGCAGCGCACCAAAGGGGGAGATGAGGGAGCGATGGCACACGGCGCAAAGCAGCTTGGAGTCTAGGGTTTGCGTCCAGCACAACGGGTTTCGACGATGGCGAGGCACAGCGGGGTGGGGAGAAGTGATCACAAGCTTCACCAGCGGCGTGATCCTATTGAGCGTTCATCCGGCGTGGCGACGAGGTTCTCATGGCTCGGCTCGGTAGGCTCGCTCAGTGGCTGGTCGCTTAGCTGGGCCGGCCTGCTATAGCTAGCTCGCGGCCGAGGCGAGGAGGGGTCGACTCGGCAGGCCTTGCTGCTGGCTAGATCAGTTCCTGGGCTGTCCTGGCCAGCAGGGTTTGACAGGGTTGGATTTTTGGGCCCACACAAAATTAGAACTACAGATTTTGAAATTTTGAATAAATTTTTTATAAATCTAGGAAATGAATTTTTGTAAAATTAGAATGGGGATTTTTAAATAAGAGTGACAATTTGATTTTTATTAGTTTAATTAAAAAGTTTTTGCCGGCACTTGTATGGCAAACAAACAAGATCCAACAAAGCTAGTATGATGCAATTTTCAAAATTTAGGTTTTTGGCTGCCATGATTTTTGTTATTCGAATTTTTGGGTTTCAAAACTCAGGATGTTACAAACCTACCCCACTTAAATTAATCTCGTCCTCATGATTGCTTACCCCATTAGGGAAACAGGTGAGGGTACTTGTCTTTTAGGAAATCTTCTCGCTCCCAGGTGGCCTCTTGCTCCGTGTGATGACTCCACTGTACTTTGTATAGTTTTATCACCGTGGAACGCGTCCTCCTTTCTACTTCTTCTAGGATCTTGACCGGCTGTTCAGGCTAAGTGAGATCTTGGCTCAGCGCCATCGCGTCTAGAGGGGCTTGTTCCTTAGGAACGCGAAGACATTTCTTCAGCTAATAGACTTGAAAGACAAGGTGGATGTTGCAGAGGGATTCAGGTAGTTCTAGCTCATAAGCAACCTGCCCATGACGACCTATTATTGGGAAAGGTCCAACGTAGTAGGGTGCCAACTTGCCCTTAACCCTGAAACGTTTAGTCCCTTGCAGAGGTGACACCTTTAGGTAAATGTAATCACCCAAATTAAAGGTCAACTCCCGTCTCCTGTTATCGGCATAACTCTTTTGCCTCGCCTGAGCAATTTTCAAATGATCTCTAATCAACCTCACTTTTTCTTTGGCTTCCTTCACGACGTCAGGTCCAAACACTGCTGTTTCCCCAACTTCCGACCACATAAGCAGGGTATGGCACTTCTGGCCAAAGAGGGCTTCATTTGGCGACATCTTTAGGCTGGCTTGGTAACTGTTACTATAGGAAAATTCCGTGTAGGACAGGCACTTTTCTCAATTAGAAGTAAAGTCCAAAGTACAGGCGCGCAACATATCCTCCAATATTTGATTCGTCCTCTCAATGTCCGTCTGTCTGCGGGTGATACGCCGTGCTGAAAGCTAAGTGGCTTCCCAGTGCTTCATGAAACGGTCGGAGATAATCCGCTTAGGCACCCCATGAAGGCACACGATCTTGCACACGAAGAGCTCCGCCAATCTCGCTGCACTATAGGTAGTCCTCACTGGGATGAACCGTGCCACCTTCGTGAGGTGGTCCACTATTACCTAGATGGAGTCATAGCTTGATGTGGTCTTGGGTAGCCCTACGATGAGGTCCATGCCCACCTCATCAAATTTCCATTCTGGAATTTTTATGGGCTGCAATAGACCCCCTCGGGCGCTGGTGCTCAGCTTTCACTTGTTGGCACACGTTGCAGATCGCCATGTGTTCTATTGCCTCACGTTTCATTCCTGGCCACCAATATACTTCTTTCAAATCTTGATACATCTTAGTGCTACCCGGGTGAATAGAGTAGGTAGAGTTGTGGGCTTCTGTGAGAATCAACTTCCAGAGGCCGTTCGCGGTCGGTACGAACAACCGTTCTTTATATCATAGTATTCCCTACCCATCCACTCTGAATTCTGCGGCCTTTCCCAACTCCATCTGGCGCTTGATCTCTTCTACCTTTGCATTACTTTTTTGTGCTTCATTTATTTGCCTAGGGAGCTTTGGTTGCATTTACAAAGTGGCAATACTCCCTCTTGTTACCATCTTGAGGTTAAGATATGCTATATCCTTTTGTAATTCCTCCGGCAACCGATGGTTTCCTAGCATGAAACACACCAGCATCCGACTTAGTGCATCGGCCACTACATTTGCCTTACCGGGATCGTAATGGATACCTAGGTCATAGTCTTTGATCAACTCTAGCCACCTTCATTGGCGCAGTTCAAATCTGACTGGGTAAAGATATACGTGAGACTCTTATGGTCTGTGTATATGTCACAGTGATTGCCAATCAGGTAATGCCACCATATTTTTAATGCATGAACTACTGGGGCCAACTCTAGGTCATGCATAGGGTAATTTTCTTCATGGGGCCTTAGCTGGCGCGAGGCGTAGGCCACTACCTTGCCTTTATGCATCAGTACACTTCCTAGGCCTTGATGGGATGCGTCTCAGTAGACCTCAAAGTCTTTCTTATTATCTAGGAGAACTAGGATGGGAGCAGATGTCAGTCTTGCTTTCAATTGGTTGAAGCTATTTTGACATTTGTCCGTCCATTCGTATTCCTTCTCCTTCTTGAGTAATTGCGTCATTGGCCTAGAAATTTGGGAGAATCCTTCAATGAATCTCCGATAGTAGACTGCCATACCTAGGAAACTTGTCACTTCCGTCATAGACCTGGGAATGGGGCACTTGGTTACAGCATCAACCTTAACAGGATCCATGGCCACACCTCCAGTGGAAACAATGTGCCCAAGGAAGCTAACCTCCTTCAGCCAGAACTCGCACTTGCTATATTTGACATAGAGTTGGTGTTCTCTTAATTTCTCCAGAACTATCCGTAGGTGCTCTTCATGCTCCTCTTTTCTGGAGGATATTAAGATGTCATCGATGAAAACAATGATGAATTGGTCAAGGTATTCCAGGAATACTTTATTCATTAAATTCATGAAATATGCGGGGCCGTTGGTTAGGCCAAGACCATAACCAAAAATTCGTACAGTCCATATCTAGTAGAGAATGCTATTTTGGGTATATCCTCGAGGCAAATTTTCAACTGATGGTAGCTAGAACGGAGGTTGATTTTTAAACTACCGTTGGCCCCTTCTGTTGATCAAAGAGATCATCGGTACGGGGAAGGGGATATTTGTTGTTGATAGTGACCTCATTTAGTGAGCGGTAATCCACACACATCCGTTGGCTACCGTCTTTCTTTTTCACGAACAGAACCGGGGCCCCCCATGGAGATGAATTTGGGTGGATGAAACCCTTCCCTTGTAACTCCCTAATCTGTTTCTTCAGTTCTTCCAGTTCATTTGCTGGCATCCTATAGGGCCTCCTGGATATAGGTGCGGTTCCGGGCATTAGATCTATAATGAACTCAATGTCTCTATCTGGGTGCATGCCCAGAAGTTCCTCAGGGAAGACGTCAGGGTACTCTCGCACTATAGGGGTTTCTTCTAGTGGCAAGGCATCTAGGAACCCCTTCTGATCCCCTACGGTTGGCTGTAGTGGTCCCACCTGGATCTTCACCGCGTCATTCCCTTCCGAGATGAGGGTTATAGTCCTACGCACACAGTCTATCACCCCCTGATGTTTAGTTAGCCAATCCATCCCTAGGATGATGTCGAGGTGCTAAGAGTGTAGCACTATCAAAGTAGTAGGGATTACTACTCCCTAGAGCTTAAGTGGTACCTTTTTATAGGCTCTTGATACACTAAGATCACCCCCGGGTGAGTGAATAATCATGGGCTTAGCCAGTTGAGAAATCTTCAGGTTATGATTATGGATAATCTTTGGTGATATAAAAGAATACAAAGCACCGGAATCAAATAGCACAAGGGCAGGTATGGTGTTAATTGCAAACATACCAATCAGAATGCCTTGATCTTCCTGCACATCCTCGGCGTGAACATGGTTCACACGGCCTCGCATGATAGGCATCATGGTCATCGTCCTCACCGGGGTCTATTGAACACCGCGTGGTGCGGCAGGCGTGGCGGCTCCATGCATGGGAGTAGCGCCGATCGGAAAATGAACTGGTGCCATCCTTAGTTGTGGGCATTCCGTGGACAAATGCCCAGTCACACCGTAGTACAACTTAGATTCGCCTTGCCTGGTGCAAGGAGAGTGGGACTCGAGGTGCGAAACCCCATAGTTGAGTGCACTGCCAGGGCTGCAGTCGCCACAGCAGGGCAAGGTGGCACCATGTACACTGGCTTCTAGTTCTGCCTTGGGACACTCTTGAACCTAGGCCCTTCCTATGGTCTATTCTTTAGAGTGGCAAACTTGTATTTCCTGTTGGACTCCATGATTCGGTTGTCAACTTCCACCTGGAGTGCCTTGTTGATCATGCTTTGGAAACTAGCATGGTCTTGAATGATCAGAGGACCACACAAGGAGTCATTCAGCCCACAGAGTAACTTGTCGACCTTTTCGTCTTCATCTGGCAGATCATACGGGGCATAGCGTGCTAGCTGAGTGAACTTATTCAGGTACTGCTGCACACTCAGGCTCCCTTGAGCAAGGGATCTGAACTCATCCCTCTTCATCTTCATTATGGTAGCAAGAACATACGTTTTGTGGAACACTGCCATGAACTCCTCCCAGTCTGGCTCCCCTGTCCCTTCTTCGCGTGATGCCTTGTAGGTGTCCCACCAATCGCTGGCTGGCCCTTCCAGCTGACTGGTGGCAAACCTAACCTTGTCTTCTTCCCTGGCGCGAATGAGATCCATTTTCTTCTCAATCACTCACAGCCAGTCTTTAGCTTCGAGGGGTTCTGCGGCTTCAGAGAACACCAGTGGCTTGGTCTCATAAACTCCCCGTAGTTGGCTTGGTTGCGGTTTGCTTGATTCGCTTGCCCTGTTTGAAAGGCGGGGCAGTCCTAATATGCGGGCCTGCCCTAGGCGCCAGGGCCAAACAGATTTAAGAAAGTACGCATTAGCTTGTTCTGAGTGTTCATCATCTAGGCCAATGTGGGGTTTTCTAGGGGTGGAGGGGTTTGCTCCCTTTCAAGGGCTGCACCTGATCCCGAGGCTCGTGTGTTCACCATCTACAAAGGGAATTGGGAGGAAGTCTTAGGTGATTGAGAGGGAAGACGGTCTTGCTAAAACTTAGCTATAAGTTACATTTGTATGATGTGAACAAACACAAATATAACCGAACCACCATTTCATATATGCCCAAAAGTTGTACTAGTGCAAAGCCTAAGTACATTTTAGTTCTACTAGAGCATTCGGAACCACACACCGATGCATACATTACAAAAGATGATGCCGCTACCTCACTGCCCTAAGAGCACAGTCGAGGTGATACAATACATTAATGTACACAACCAACGTCTACTACTACTAGCTGAGGAGGATGTCGTGCTGTCCTAAGGCCTACCAAGCATCGTCTCCTCGATTGATCTCCGTTGGTGACCTACTGTCACACCCTGAAAATCAGCCTAATTAAAAATTATTTTTGGTAAATAGAAATACAAGAAATCATCAGAAAATTTGTTTGTAAAGTGTTTGAATGAAATTTTCAGTATTAAAAATCCCAATTTTAAATTTTAATTAAAGGCTTGGATGCTTTTATATTCCTGGGGTTTTGTTGAAATATTTTAAGCATTTAAGTATATTAAATCCTCCTCTTGTTCGTGGTGGTTTTTGCCTCTGGTAAATTCCACGCGATTTAATAGACTCTCTAAAATTTTCTCGGATTTTTCGAAGCTCCAGAATTGATTTTAACATAATAAAGATCATTTCAGTAATCGAATAAACAGAAAACAAATTCCTTTTCTTCTCCCCTGATCGGGTCGTTTCTGTTCCAGTCCTTTGATATATCTTGGTCCAACTCAAACTCTGGTTCCCCTCCTCTTTGATTGTCCGGTACCGATTTCGGAAACCCTAAAATCCCTTCGACTCTCGGGAACTCACTTCATGTGAAACCGATTCAATTCCTTTTAAAGATGAACCCAAAACCTCGAGAATCTTCTGAGGTTCACCCCATCTCAGACTCCATAAAATATTTCGTCAACTCCCCTGTTCCTGGAATATTTATAATAATAAACATTCCATTTTTCTAGTTCCCAGGAAATATTCTAATTTCCTACATCCCCAAAATATCCGTTTTGGAAGTTCAAATAGTACCCGAATATTCCAATTTCTCGACCTCTGTGAAATACCTTCCAAGTTTCCAATTCTCGAATTATTCCAAGATCCTACTCCCCCAAATATTCCTCGGTAAAATATTCTCCGTTTTCTAATTCCCACCAATACTTAATATTCCCGAGTTTCCATATTTTTTTATATATATATATTCGCGACACTCCAAAATTTCGAACATTTCCCTAATTTCCAATATTCCTATTTATTCCTTGAAATTTTTAAACTCAATTTCCAAATTTTGGAAAATTTCTAAAGAACCCCCTCTTCTTTTTCCTTTTCCCTTCCATCTTTTCTTTGTTCCCCTTTTATTCTTGTTCCCCTCCTCCCTGTTCATCTTCTTCCTCCTGTCTCCTCTTCTCTCCTCTCTCCCTACGGCTGCATCCAGGTCCCGGCCCCGAGCGCCCTAGCCGCACATCCCTCTCCCCTCGGCCGGCGCTCCTCCTGGGCTCGGCCCACCGCCGCCGCCTAGCTCGGCCCAGCCCGACCCGAGCTCCGCCGCCCTCCCACAACCGCGACGCCACCGCCTGCGCCCTAGCCGCCGCTATAAAAAGCCAGCGCAGCGCCCCTATCCGCGTGCCCTACCGCCGCCCTACGCCCTAGCAGCCACCGCCAGCTCGCCGCCGCCGCCGTGCTCCGCGGCCAGCGCCGCCCCTCTCCTGTGCGGTGCCGTTGGCACCCTGCTCCCTGCCGCTGCTTCAAGCACCGGTGCCCCAGCCGCCTCTGCCCGTCGCTGCTGCCACCGCCACGGGAGCACAAGCTGCCGGAGTTCGCCACCATCGTCGTCGCCTCTACGCCTCAGTCCGCCATCGGTGAGCACACCGCACCGCCCACTGTCATCCTCCCCCTCGTCGCCGCCGTCGCGCCGTCAAGCGCCAGCCCCTCTCGGCCTCTGTTCTCTTCCCCGATCGGCAACGCCGCCCGCCTTCATCTCCGGTGTGCCGCCGTCGAGCGTCGTCGACAGACCTAACTCCCATGCCAACAACCTCCGCTGCACCACCCTTTGCCCCGACGTCCTCTTCGTGCAGTTGAGTCGCCGATGACCACCGCTTGCCCCTGCTTACTCCATGGCGCTATGGCGCTAGGAAGCCCGGGCCACTGACCAGTGGGCCCGGTTGGCATCTTTCTTTTCTGTGGATGACAGGTGGTCCCCAAAATCCTCTCGGTCGTCGGATTGCCCTCGATTCATCCAATCCATCAAATCTATTGTTAAACCCTAAGCTGATCTCCACCATTGGATGGTTGTGATTGATTTCCAACCGTTGAACCCTTTTAATCCGTCCTCTCGCCATGTCAGCCTTAAGGCCACGTGTGCTGTCACTTCTATGCCACCTCATTCCTCTAGTCCATAGACCTAATCTACCATGAGCCAACACACTAACTAGTGGGTCCCACTCTAATTACCTATTTAAAAATAAATCCTCGATAAATATTTTCCGAGGGAATATTCTCGAGAATATTTCTTTTTAATTCTTTTTGAATTTTCTCTGAATTCGAACTTCCGAAGGACATAACTTTTCTGTTCGAACTTCGATTTGACCTCTTCTTCTTCCTAAATTCATATAAAATCATGATCTACTTGTTTATATACTGTTTATGTACTATTTATTTGGAGTTTCTTAAGGTTATTTCTCGTTTTGCGTGTAGTCAGTCGTTTCGGCAGTTTCGGAAGGAAGTGAAGTTTGCAAAAGAGTCCGAAGGGTTAAGCGAAGACTTTTCGATTGCAAGGCAAGTCACACGACAATCCCCTTGGGTATGTTGATCCCATTTGTGAAAACTATTTTATTTTAATGTTATTGCATGCAAATGTTTTTGAATGTCATTATTACGGGTATCTATTTGTTATCCTTATACTCTTTGACTATGGCCATGAATTGCTATTGTTACATGTACCTTGGTACCCTGGGAGAGTAATATTGACTAGCTGGATGACTAATTACTGATCTAGCTAAATTGTCTAGGAATTGCTTAGTCAATGCCTAGAAACTTTAGCGCCATTTTATGTGGGATCACTATTCAATCACTTATGATTAATTAATATTTAATGGCTATATTTTTCACAACAGTTGGTCGTGGTTGATTAAGTAAATGTGACAACTAAAACTTGACTGAATGATGGGTTGTGAGCATCTGGTATGGTGATGTTGCTAGTGGTGCTCATGATGATTAAGGACCGGTTTATGGACTACTTGTTGCGAAGCAATATCTGTACTAACCACAAGCCAGAATAGGCAACGGCTGAACTTGTAGTGTAGCATGTCCTAGCAGGAGGCACCATAGTGTGTTTAGTGATAGGTGGTAGTGTCAATAAATCCACTATGGCAGTGCCAATAAGTCCATGTTTGCGAGCCAAGATTTTCTCTAGCCTAAAGGTTGGGCCACCTTTACTGGGGACTTGGCCAGTGCTCTTTCTGTTGGGTGTGTTATGCGAAGGATCCTATCACAATCTCTATTCTGGTACTTTCGAGCATCGCGACGTATGGCTGACATGATGTTGAGATTGTGTTTTGTGGGTAAATTGGGACATGTCTGGCTAGAGTAAAACTATTCGATTATCCATGCCCGCGGTTAATAGGCGGGCCCAGCAATGTTTTCTGTGATTAGTCCCACACTACTCATTGATGGTAATAAATGATGATAATTGATGGAAACGTGATAGCTCCAGTTTGGAGGATTGTGGTTTTGGGTCTGAACTACATTGGAGCGTTGTTCAGAGAGTGGTTCAATGTTGATTTTAATTAAACTATACTGTTTTTCAATGTTTTTAAATGCAAAGGTTTTAAATGCCGTTTATGTAAATGAGCCATACTATGTCTTTCCTTTGAAATCTTATTGCATTATTTTTCATTCCTAGTGTGGCTTGTTGAGTATGGTGGGTGGTACTCAATCTTGCATTACTGCAATCACCAGAGTGAAGATTTGCGAGAAGGAAAAGTTTGGTGTTTGGTTTATACCCAGTTGAGCTGTTTGTGGTTTGTTTTCTTCTATGTGAGGACTAAGTGCCTCTTCTATACGTATTTATCGTTATTACGTTTTGGTTATGTTTATTAATTAGCTTTGAAAATTATGGTGAATTTTTAGGCGTGACACCTATGCGCCGAGCCAGCCGCACACACCTGGAGTGGGCAGCGGGAGGTCTAAAAGGTGTACAAAGCAGTAGTGGCGGAGCGACAAACAGCTGCGGTCGGTGCCAGTGGAGTCGTCTGACTCGTACGTGGGCTCCGGAGTGGCGTCACTGCGCAGGCGGCCGCGGCCATGCGAAGTGCTGTGTCCACAGGAGGGGCTGTGGCCCCCAGCAGACCCTTGGCCACGACTGTCCCCGCGGCCCCATCCCCGCAACGAACCACCCGAACCGAAGCAGTGAGAATGGCAGGTTGTCTCCGTCTGTGGGATGTACTCAAAGTCCGAGGAGTCCATCAACTCCTCACAGGACTCAGTCTCAGTCTCGTCGTCCTTCTCAGCCTGTTGTACCTAAACTCCCCTCCATCCACTGGTACTGGCCTAGCTCCCTCCGCTTGCTGTGCGGGAGTAGGGTCTGCCTCCTGCACCTCCTGTACCTCTGGCACCTCCTGCACCTCCTGGACTCCCTGCACCTCCTGTACCTCCTATGGTTCCCTGTCAGCATGGAGCTCCTCTGAGACGTGCGGCTCCTCCTCTTCCGAGGGCACCTAGGCTACAACGGTGATAGGCTGCCTAGAGTGGGTGGCGAGGCTGCGAGGCCCACCAATCCCTCTATGGCAGAGGTACTAGGCGAGCTGAGTACCTCCATACAGACAGTGGCTGGCACAAAGAGTGGAGTCCCAATAGCTGCGCCCATCGAAGCTGTTGTCGTAGCGACAACCGCAGAGGTGGCTACGGCTGCAGAAGCCGTTGCCTGAATGGGTGGAGCGTCGATGGTGGCCACTACGGTGCATGATGGGACGAAGGCCACGAGGTAAGTGGCCTGTCACACCCTAAAAATCGCTTTAATTAAAAATTGTTTTGGGTAAATGTAAATACAAGAAATCATCAGAGAATTTGATTGTGAAAGTGTTTAAATAAAATTTTGAAATTTCCAATGTTAAAAATCCCAAGTTTATTTTTTTAAAATAAATGCTTAGATGCTTTTATATTCCTGGGGTTTTGTTGGAATATTTTAAGTGTTTGAGTATTTACAATAATAAATTCTTCATGTTTCATGGTGGGTTTTGCCTCTAGTAAATTCCCCACTAGTTAATAAACCCTCTGAAATTTTCTCGGAATTTTCGAAGCTCTAGCATTAATTTTAAGGGGACAAAGATCATTTCAGTAATTAAATAAATATAAAATGAAATCCCTTTCTTCTCCCTTGTTTGGGTCGTGCCTGATTCAATCCTTTCAAGTCTCCTCGTTCATCGCGAACTCTGACTCCCTTTTCTTCTAGAGTTTTATGTCGCTCCCAGAACTCTAACGCCTCCTTGGAATCTCAAATCCGAAGTTCCCGGGTTTATTATTTTCCGAAACCCCATTTCCGTTGAAACAAATCCAAATCTCCAATCGTCTGAGATTTCTCCAAATTCCAGTCCTGATAAAACATTCTTGTCAACTCTTTAATCCCAGAATATTTATAATATTCGGCCTATTCCATTTTTCCAGTTCCCGGGAAAATATTCTAATTTCCCATATCACCAAAATATCCATATATTTCGGAAAGATCAATTATCCAATTTTATTAGATTCCCGAATGATTCCGAGATTCTACTTCCCCAAATATTCCTCGACAAAGTATCCTCCGTCCTCTGAACTCCACTAAATATATTTCATTTTCTAATATCCTCCAAAATTCCAGCTTCCAGAAGCTTCCCCGAGTTACCGATTCCCGAAAAAGAAATAATATCCAAATATCCGAAATAACCCCATAATCCATACATTCCAATTATCCCCAAAATATTCCTACATTTTGGATATTTCAAAACCCCTTTGGTCTTCCTAATTCTAAATAAATATTTCGATTCACACAAAACCCTAAGATTCCGGAGTTCCAAATATATATATATATATATATATATATATATATATATATATATATATCCCAATATTTGTGGCACTCCAAAATTTCGAACATTCTCCCCAATTTCCGATATTCCTAATACTTCTTGAAATTCTAAAATTCAAATTCCAAATTTAGGGAATTTTCAGGAAAACCCCCTCTATTTCTTTCTTTTTTTCTTTCTCTTTTCTCTTTTTCCTCTCTTTCTTTTTCCCCCTTCCTTTTTATTTTTCCTCTCTTCCTCCTCCTTCTACTTCTTCCTCCTGCCTCCTCTTGTTTCCTCTCTCCCTGCCTGCTTGCCGCCGCCGCTCTGCTCGGTTTGACCTCGTCGCTACTGCCTCTGCTTAGCAACAGCCGCTGCCGGCCGTTCGTCACCGTTGCTGTCCCCCTTCGCCGCCGGTAAGCACCTCAGCCCCGCCTCCATCTTCTCTGCCTGGCACCGCGCTGCTCCCCGCCTAGCATCGTCGCCGTCGTCTACACCGACGCCTATCGCGTCCTCGTTTGCTTGCTGTGCACCGCCTGTTGATCGCCGCACTAGCGGCAATGTCATCTTGCCGTATCCACCTCGGCGTCGTCGTTTGCCTGGCGCCGCCCATGGGTCACCATATTCCCCAAGCCACCATCGTCGTCGCACCGTCGCACGACTCTGCCTTGCTGAGCTACTATGTGGAGGAGCACGGGGCAACCTTGCTTTGCCTGGCCGAATGCCCTGACAGGCCGGTCCCCCTGGCCCTCCTCCCTTGTAACACTGACAAGTGGGCCCTTCGTTGTTTCCCCTTTTCCTTCCGCATGACAAATGGACCCCACGTCATTCCCCCTCCTTAGTGCATGACGTGTGGGCCTAGGGTGTGAACTCTTGATCCATCCTCAGCCGTCCTAATTCATCCGGATCTGAATTAATCTATCTAAGCCATTGGATTTACATAATTTATCAGAAACGATCTCAACCGTCGGATCTCCTGAGAGCAATCCTATCCGTAGGATCCCCTTTACCTAGCCCCTCCGCTACATCAGCCCTAATTGCCTCGTCGTCAATCCACCTCAGCCGCCACCTCCCTCTGCCCATGTGTCGCCAAGGGTGCAACCACCTCATCGGTTCATTAGCCACCTCATCCCTTTGGTCCATAGACCTAATCCACTAGAGTCATGTCTATGACAGCGAGCCCCACCTCCCTTTTCCTGTGTAAGAATAATTCTTTTAATTTAATTCCAAGGGAATATTCTAGGGAATATTCTTTCCAATTTCTTTTGTAAATTTTCTGAATTAAACTTCCGGAGGCCTTATCTTTTCCGTTTGAACTCCGATTCAACCAGTTCTTCTTCCTAAATTCATCTAAAATCATCATCTACATGTTTAGTCTACCGTAATCACCGTTTCGGAGGATCGCGAAGCTCGAGGAAGAGTTCGGAAGATTTGCGGAAGACGTTTTGTTGCAAGGCAAGTCACACGACAATCTCCTTGAGCATGTTGATCTCATTTGCGAAATCTATTTTGTTTTAACGTTATCGCACGAAATGTTTTTGAATGTCATTATTATGGGTATTTATTTATTATCCAATAATCCTTGATTATTATGGCCATGTTGATATTGATTCCTTTACCTTGATACCCTGGGTAATTAATATTGACTAGCTGGATGACTATTTATTGATCTAGCTAGATTATTTAGGTTCTGCTTAGCCATGCATAGAAATTGTAGCATCATTTTATGTGGGGAAATAAATCAATCATCAATGATCCTTTAATGTTAAATGGCTGTAGTTTCACGATAGTTTGTTGTGCTTGGTTAATTAATGTGCCAACTAAAACTTGACTGATGGTGGGTTGTGAGTGCCAGGATTGTGATGTTGCTAGCGGTGCTCATGACAGTTAAGGACTGGTTCACGGACTACTTGTTGCGAAGCATTATCCGTGCTAACCATAAGCTAGAATGGGATAGCAGGACTTGAAGTGTGACGAGTTCAATAGGAGACACTAGGGCAGGTTTGTGGCTGGTATAAGTCCACACATGGCAGTGACAATAAGTCCATGCATTTGGGCATCGAGCCGTCTTGCGGAAAGGCACTTGATCACCCCTACCGGAGACCGGAGGCTTGGTGGGAGGCTCTCCTATTGTGCAAGTTATATGGATGGACTTGTCACAATCTCTATTCGAGTACTTTCAAGTATCGCAACACATGGATGACATGATGTTGAGATTGTGTCTTGTGGGTAAAGTTGTACACCTCTGGCCAGAGTAAAACTATTCGAATAGCCGTGCTCGCGGTTAATGAGCGAGCCTAGCAATGTTTTTTGTGATTAGTCCCACACTACTCATTAATGGAAATAAATGATGGAATATTGATAGCTCTAGTTTGGAGGGATATGGTTTGGGCCTGAACTGCGTTAGAGCGCTGTTCAGTGGTTGGTAATATTGATTAATAATTAAACTACTGTTTTCGATGTTTTTAAATGCAAATGTTTTAAATGTTATTTATGCAAATGAGCCATACTATGCCTTTCCTTTGGAACCCTGTTGCATTACATTGCATTCCTTAGTGTGACTTGTTAAATACGGTGAGTGGTACTCAGTCTTGCATTACTGCAATCATCAGAGTGAAGCTATGCAAGGAGGTGAAGTTTGGTGTTTAGCTTATACCCTAGTTGAGCTGCCTGTGGTTTGGAGCTAAAGCTACGCTAGTTGCTGTTCCGCTGCTATTTTCCTCTGTTTGAGGACTAGGTGTCTCTGTTGTAAGTATTTATCGTTATTACATTTTGGTTATGTTTATCAAATTGTCGATTTGTATACCTCGAATGATTCCTGGACGAGGATTTATTGCACAAATTAGCTTTAGAAATTCACTGACAAGTTGGTATTAGAGCCAAAACTTGACTGTAGGATAAGCCAAACAGTCAGACCTTAAGGACATCTTTTCCGAAAAATCTATTTGTGAAAATCTTCTTGCTCTCTCTCATCTATGTTTGATTTCTCTCTCCTTATCCCTAATCAGAGGCAACATAAGAAGGGTTTCTAATTTAAATTTTTCAACTTTGTTTTAGATGGCCAACAGAGAAAGCATGCACCTTGGAGACAATGGTTTCTCAGCAGAGCTTCATCGCATGGCTGCTAAGATCGGTTATGAGTCTTTGCCAATGTACAACCACACAATTGCCAAGAACGGTATGGATTTCTGCTGCAAGTTCACGGTGACTCTTGACTCCAACCGAGAAGATCTCCCTCGACTCGTCTTCACCGCCGATGCTGATCATTTCCTGTCTGCTCGAGAAGAAGTATCTTATAAAGCTTTGTGCCAGCTTCGTCATCACTTCAACACTGCTCTGGCAAATATGGTGTATCACTTTCATCCCTCTCACAGTTGGTCAGGTCTGCAGAATGGTTGTGAGAATACTTGGAATGGAGATAATATGGTGATAGTGCACATGAGGACTATGCCACATTACTTGGATGACCTTCATGCCAATTACCAGGAAAGAACCAGAATCCAGCTACATGCGCAACAGATGAAGATCAATAGGTTGCAAAGACAAGTGGATCAACTGACGCAATAGAACCAGGAGCTACGTCACAAGAGGATCCGAGAGTTGGAAAAGGAACTCAAGGAACTGAAAGAAGAAGCTGATGCCCCTCAGCCAGAAGAAGACAACCCACCAGTGGAAGACAAGCGTCTTCGCCTTGGATCTACCAGTGCCGCACCTGGAAAAGGAACATCAAGACAGCTGAAGGAGTCAAAGAGGCTCTCCGATTACCTTCCCAAAACCTAAGCTGCACCCTCAAGATTAGCTTCCTGTTTAGTTTAGTCGCGTGTATTAGCTTGCTTGTTAGTGTGCTGGTGCGGAGGTCAGACAGGTATCCCTCATACCGGCATAGCTGTCCCCTTGAGGAAGTCCACCTCTAAAAGGTTTTCGTGGTACCATGTGACCAGGTAGAAGCGCTGGTCATGGAGATGCTACACATACAGTTGAGCACTTGCAGAGAAGCTCATCTACAAAAATTTTGAAAACTCTGCTGCAAGAGATAAAAGTCTTCACAAGCCGGAAGCAGTTAAGGAATAGAATTTTCAAAATAGGTTTTCATCAAATACTCATCCTATGGAATAGGCAGCTACACCTCCTAGAGTTTTCAAGTGGCAGGCACCAGGGTTCAGTCCTATAGTTGCCTGCTCTGATACTAGCTCTGTGGGCTCCTAGTTTTATACGCCGGAAGCCCCTTGTGTTTATAATATACCAAATCCCTGGATCAGTAGTTTGGCATACAGTCACGCCCCAAACAAGCCTTCCGGGAAGGACGAGTGTGAGACATGGAATTATCCTATATAATCATACTAGTCCCAGGGATATAGTGCTAGTACAACAGGTGATGGAACCATCATGGCATAACTGTCATTATTAATAGACATAGTCTTACAAGCAAGTTAGAACTGCGAACATACCCCGAGTTCACAACGATACATTAGCAAAAGAACGAAAGTAGAAACTAGCCCAAAGCCACACGCCCGACTTGGGAACTAAGCCAAAACCCTAAAACTCCTCGAAGACAACCTGCTCCTAGAAAAACTCCTCGTCGGTTGGATCTATCTCTTCTTCCAACACTGGGGGAATAGATATATATAGAGCAAGGATAAGTACTAGCGACTCAACAAGTCATGGGAACTTAAGTGGTTAATGCAAGCTTCAAAGAGTGGCTGGTTGTTTTGTCACTTGATTTTAGTTGGAATTCTTTTGGATATTCTAGTGTGTGCTTCTCAACAACCAAAGCGAGGTGAAGTCTCGCTCAGTCGGACTGAATTGTATCAGTCTTTGATTCAGCGCAACTCTCAAGAGTTGGCTTCTGGGATCCAGCTATACCAGCTGATCCATACATAAACTGGGCCCATAGCCCTGCCGTCCTCGATAGCTCCACCAATGTTCCGAAAACGGATTTCCCAATCAACAATATCATTTCATAAGCGGTAGTCAAACAAAACTACGCTAAGGAATCACCTCACATCCACCCATAACCGTGGGCACGGCTGTTGAAACAGTTTAAACCTCTGCAGAGGGGGTACACTTTACCCACATGATGCGACACCCTATCACCCAGCCCGTGATGTACAGACACAACTAGTGACTAGGGGTTTTCACGACAAGGCATTTCTAAAGTCGAATGCCAACTGGAGGGGTCCACGACCAACGACAGGGTAGGTCCGTGACCATACTATGCCAGGAACCCAGGAGGCATCCCTGTCACCCTCCTGCACTATCCACAGTCCAATGGCATGCAAGGTGTCCCTGGGCGGCTAGTTACTCAGCCAGGGGCTATTCCATATCACCCATGTGGTTGTACTGTTGTATGTTTGGATGAAATTCCAAAGGAATCGGTCCTTAGTTGCAATGCGGGGGACTTGTCCTGCTGGCACGATCCCCGCATCGTGGGTTTTATAAATTCATTTTGTTTTCAAGGCACCGACCCAGGTGTTAGGATTTTCCAAGGTTTTGCAAACCCAAGTTTTACCCATCGTAATCATTTTTAAATTTGATAGGTGATCACCGGTACCATGCCTATCGGCATAGGTACCAGGATCAATCAAGGGAGGTGACAAGGATGTTCAGGGGATCACAACTTATCAAGGAGTAAATGCAGCAACTGGGTTGGAGGCCCATCAGTTGTCTTTCAATCGCGGCCGAGAAGTTATCCGGTGTAACGTAATTAATGCAATTTTGACAATTAAAATACTTAGTTCGGCAATTATGGGTGCAACATGTTCAAAGGTGACTTGCCTTGCTCAAGGCCTGAAGCTTCGCCTTCGAGATCCGTGTCCTGAGGCTCCTTCGACTCCGATGCTACACGCAAAATGAGGCAACTCAATGAAAAGACTAAAATAATAGCCCTATTAATGACCTCTAAGCATACCATCGGATAGATCTCATTTTTAGAAAAATTTTGGAAGTGGAACGGAATCAATTGGACGAATGGTCGAGAAGATATGATTTTTGGAAGAATTCAGGATTTTTTGGACTATTGGAAAAAAGGAAAAGAAAAGAATCTCTCAGGTTTATCCCTTCGGCCACTTGCCAGGCGAGGCCCAACTGTCGGCCCGAGAGGGAGCAGCTGGCACCTGCTAAGAAACTGGCTAGCGAGCCCAGGAGCTAGGCGGCCCAGGAGGCCAGAGCGCGACGTGAGGGGAGGAATTGACCGGCAGGGCCGACCTGACAGGCAGGACCCACTGGCTGCCTCACGGTCTTCGAGGGGAAGGTTCACGAAGGGGCGGAACAGGGAATTGGTGGGGTTGGTACACCGGCGGTCCACGGTGCACCGGAGTGGGCAGGCCCACTGTCACAGCCCTAGATTTAATTTCAGGTAATTAGTGTTATGCCCTACTATGATTAGAGTGCACAATTTAAATTTTTGCATTGTCACTTCATGCAAGTTAAAGTTTGCAATGTTTAAACCCTCATTAATTAAACCCTAAATCGGCAAAAACAAAACACTACAAAAAAGTGCATCAAATTGAACAGAAGTGTATATGGGAGATAATTTATTCAAATATTAGTTTATTTATCATGGATTAATATAATTTTTCCAGAATTTAATTCATTAGTTGGACCTATTAAAAATTCCAACAAATTTCAGCTAGGGTCCTTTTCTTTGTCATATGAATTTGTATAGTCTAAGGAATTTCTAAAGATGATTGGTTGCACATAAAATTATGGAAAAATTCCTGTAAATACTATCCCACATAATTGATCCACTGTAAATTTTACATGATTTTATCACTTCAGTAAGTACTCCAATAAAATCCCTCAAATCAGCTAGACTAGGGAGCTAGCTAAAAATGAATAGGTATATTTCTAAAATTCACCAAATGAAAATGAAGACTAATTGGACAGAGCCCTTTTTTAAAAGTGTGTGTCAACAAGAACCCTACCACCAATAATTTTTGCTCAATTTAATTCCCAAAGAAATCACATAAAATAATAAGAGCAAAGCCCTAGGGGCATAAATTACACTGCAGAAAAACTGGATCATTACCCCTACTTTGCATTTTCACCAAAGATAAACCAGACCACTTCTAACCACGAAATTTGGTCAGCAGGTTAAACACATCTTTCTCTACCTCAAATAATTTTCCCATAATTTATGCTCCTCATTAACCTAGTAAAACAGTAATACAAAGACTGCATGTTGGACAGCTCACAAGACTTGTCTCTAGAGGTTTCTTCTCTCTATTTCACTTCCATGTGGGACCCACAAAACCATGGCCCACTTGTAAACCTCAGCACTGCTTGGGATAGAGTGTTTCACCAAGAAATCCACCCACACCTCTCTCCTCTCCATAGGTTTCCACTACATGGACCCACTAAACATAGTCACAACCTAGCTAAATGTGTGTAAAACAATGCCTCCTTACAAGTGGGACCCACCCTGGGCACTGTAGAACTGGAGCCACCTCAATCTGCATGCCAGACGTGTCACTGCCTTCTTCTTCCTCTCTCTCACAGTATACAAGTAGCCCTGGACAGCACAACTTTGGGAAACCTCGGCCTTTTCGCCTCAAACTTCGCTAGCCATCTCTCCTCTTCTTCCTCTCCACGTTCCTACCGAGAAGACCGGAGAAAACCTCTAGGATCGCCGGAGACAGAGCCATTTCTCCTCTACCGAAGGTGTTCGGTTAAGCCCGAGTTAGCTCCTATGAGCTCCATCCTCTCTCGACCCTAGGAACGTGATCTACAAGTGTTAACCATCCCATTTTTGTACTCAGCGTCCCTAGGTCCGCCAGCCGAAGTCGCCGTGTCGCCGCCGTCCCTGCTCTCTGCTCTGCAGAACCGCCGCCGTGGTGTCGCAATCGTTCCGGCCGATCCAGTACACCGCCAACCGAGCCAGCTCGCCAGCATCGTCGCCTTACTTCCAGAAGACACCCGGCAGAAGGAATCGGGAGATGGTGTAGTGAAGCTCGAGATCGAGGTCATCTTCTTCCTCTCCGGCAAGCTACCGCCGCCGTTGATTTCTCCTCCTCTGGTAAGCCCCGCACCGATTCCTTGCATGTCTGCCATCCCTAGGAAGCCTATAACCTTGTAGACATCTTACCTCCGCCGCAGTTCGACTAGAGCAAGCCGCCATCGTGGAGCCAAGAGATTTCACCGCTGCTAAGCCGTCCTCGACGTCGCTGCTGCTGCACCGACCCCGCCAGACCCCACGCGACCTCTGGTGAGCCGG
Source organism: Oryza meyeriana var. granulata (assembly GCA_003991445.1). NCBI lineage: Eukaryota > Viridiplantae > Streptophyta > Magnoliopsida > Poales > Poaceae > Oryza > Oryza meyeriana. Next base: position 69,878 of record RYFJ01000568.1, read on the forward strand.
CTGGAGCCCTTTAGAAGCTTATGCATGCACTAAGTTGCCCCAGGTGGAGTTATTATTCGTTTTGCCTCAGCACCCTGTTTGCCTTCGCCGCTGGCACCTCTCGCCGGTGTAGCTCCGGCCATCGTCGGCAGCGAGACCACCACCCACAGCTTCGCCTTGGTCTCCTCTATCTTTTCTCTGTTGGACGCGACGCCAGCCGCATCGCCGTTCGCCGCCGGCGCTGGCAAACAGAACCGGCGGCCCAGCCTGCCTACGCCTCCTCTGCTCTGTCTCACTGTCGTGTGGGCCGGGCTGAGGAAATAAGAAAAGAAAAGAAAAGATAAACTGATTTATTTTCCAACAAAAAAAAGGCCAAACTTTGAAAATCCATCTCTATTTCATTTTAACTCCTTTTTGAGTAAAACCAATTTTGTTAGTTCTGTAAATTTGTGAACTTTACTACTGTGAAATAAAATAGGACCACTTCTGTGCAGAAAATGTCTATAAAATAATGTGAAGCAAAAATAACTTATTTTGTGCCTAAGAACTTTGTAAATTTTTAAAAGATTCATCCTAACTGCTAAAAATATGAAACCACTTTTGTTTAACTCAAAAAATTGTAACCTTTGCTACAGATCAATTGTTTTGACAAAACTACCTCCCAAAATAGGCCTAAGTAATTTCTAACCCTTCTTTTTGACAAACTTGAGAAATTCATATCTAAATCTTTTTAAATCAAATTTCAATGAACCAAGTTTTGTTGGAACCAGTAGGCTATGTTCTTTTATATAAAAATACATGCCTTCTTGAAATCTTAATAGAAAATATCAGTCAAATATAATAACTTAAGGTTACAAAATAAATAATTTCAAAACTGCCATTTTCAGCCTTCCTATCTTGGTATTTTTGTAACTCAAAAACCGTAAAAGATTTTGAAATAATTCTTTCACTAAAATTCACTTCAAAATGTTAAATACCTACTGTATTTATCTCAGAATTAATTGATCATTTTTGCATAGACATATTTAATTGATTCTTATTTGCATATTCGCTTTTTATCGGTAGATTCAGACAACTCGGAGTACGTGGAGCAAGAACTGAGGTTGAGTGTGAACCATCGCTGCAGCAAGGCAAGCATCTAAGCAATCATCTAAGCATATTGAACCTATGTCTTCAATAAATTGATTTGTTTGCGAAAACAGTATCTATATGCATGTTCAGTCCTTCTTAAAATGGGAAAAACGGGTAGAGTCAATATTGCCCCATTTGTATGCATTTCCATTCCTTGGTTGTTGATTCCATGTTTTTACCTTGTCACCCCTGGTTAAGGACTTTGGGATGCTTTTATTGTATCGAATGCTTAGCCATGCTTAATTCTAGACTTAGAAAAATCCAATAGATGGAGCTATCGGTGCAAAACTAATTTAATACTAATGGATGGGTTAAAATCTGAAAAGAATAACTTCTGATTTATAATTAAGAATATGTTTGACTTGGACGGATGATAGGGTGATGATGGGATGGTGTTTCCCCGATGCACGTAGCTCCGTCTGGGTCGTTAAGGACTGAACGTGTTGACGTCTATTCAAGCACCCTACGTACTTCCACACACCGGGAATGGGACGGCTTAACTAAGTAGCACGGGAGGCTGTGGCCATCTACGCCCGTCCATCAGTCATGAGGATGGTTTTTCCTTTGGAGGGCCTCGTGCACGCCTGGTTTTGGCCGGAGGTGCCTCCCGCGACGGTGAGCCCGCCTTAGTCACCCTGTGTGTGGGGCTAAGTCGTCGGGGGCCCAGACGTGGTTTAGGTGGTTGGAGCTAAGCGTGGGAAAGGTTTTGTTGTGACCTCTAGTCCGCACTCAATGTGTAGAGTGTGGGTATCGACGGGTACGGATCAAACTAGAGTGTAGCCGTTTAGCTTCTATCACATCGTGTGGGTAAAGATGTACACCACTGATCAGAACAAGAACTATTCGAATAGCCGTGTCCACGGTTACGGACGACCGCTTGATGTGTTCCTCAATCATGTTAGCATCAAACTTGGGATATGTGGTTATGGGATTATGTGGTTATATCATGACTTAGGATAGTCATGGATGGATGGGTTTATGTGAAAGGCTTTGGTGTTAAATATGACTTGGTTTTAGTCATAAAAGATGGTATGCTTGTGTAGCATATTTATTTGGACAATGGTGGCCCATTGTTGATGTTAGAGCACGGGATTGTGCTCATTTTCACCTATTTTTCAGAACATATTACTTGCTGTCCTAAAATTTCAGATTGCTATTCTTTCACAAACGCTTATAGTTTCAATTTATTATTTTGCTCAATAAACTTAGCTTTATGCAAAACCAGATCAACATAGCCATATTCCTTGATGTAGAGACCAGCATTACTCCTTTGTACTACTAATATTGTGTAAGTCTAGCTGAGTACCATTCATACTCACGCTGCTTATTTTTCAGGTGAGGATAACGACGACGTTGATGTGGTCTACTATTATCCCGCCAAGGGTGGCGAGGATAATGCGTAGTTGGAGTTAAGCTCTATCCCCAGTCGGTTGCCTTGTGGGGTTTGGTATGGCACCACTGGTTTTATCCTTTATGTTTATATTTCCGCTGCTATCTTTTGTGCTACTCTGAAATGAATTAGGGTGTGTGAACCCTCTATGTAATATATATATAACCCTGCTACTCTTTTATCCATGTTTTAGAGTACTTGTGATGTTTGTCAGCTAAGATGAACGTGTGGGACTAGAACTTTCCTGGGCTAGTCACACACTAGTAAGAATTTAGAAATGATGAGATGCATGGATATTGATTCAACCTAGACCATGTCCCCAGAAGTGTGTATCGTGTTTGGTCGCCATCTTCGTATGGTTTGACGGGCATACTTCGCCATTTCGGACTGGTGAATCAACTCTCCAAATATCTCCTTATTTCTGAATTCGGCGCTTTGGATTTGTATTATGAATGGGTAAATATTATGGCAAGGCTGCGATGAGGATGGATGGTTACTGTGCTTATTTGGTTTTGATTCGAGATCCCATCCATCTAGATATTTCGCGTTGTCATAGTAATTGCTCTCCATAATGCACTTCCGGGGTGTCCACACCCGCGTGCAGCCACATGATCCCCAACGGAATGGGTACACGGTTCGGCGGGGCGGTCTCAGTTCGTTGGCGCGCGTGGCGAGGACGTGGCACCGATGTGGCAACCACGTCGGATGGCGAGAGGAGGAAGACGTATAGGAACAAATCAAACGGCCGACGACGGCATGGCTCGCCACAGTGAAGTACTGGGGTTTGCGCGACGGGGAGGCCACCGGTGCATAAAGGAGGCCAACGGGAACTGAGCCAGCGGCTCGGATTCACCTAACGGGGAATGGTGGTGAGAAATCACAGCGGAGTTCGATGACGGCGAGGAATTGGGCATCTCACCGCTGTTGCTCCAATGTTCGATTCCTCGGGCTTGGGGGCTCCTTAGGGTTCCTAGAATCTGTTCCCGGGTTGGGATTCAACGGAGGCCTGCACTATACGGCTGGTGGCGGCGAGCAGCAAGGCGGCAGCACAGCAATCACACCATGGCGTCTATAGCGGGCGGTTAGGCCCCAAGGGGCGATGGCAGCTTCCACGCATGCTAGAGAGAGAGAGATAGAGAGGAGGTGAGAGGAGATAAACTACCGAGGCAACAGGGCGCTGTGACGAGCGGCCAGCGGCAGGAACGTAATCGTTCGGCCTCGGCACGGGCAAGGCGAGGGGGGAGTAAGCCAACGGAGTTGACGGCGGTCTTTGGGTCCGCACCGGCTGCCTAGCGCGAGCAGAGGAGGACAGCGAGGTCGACCGGCGTGTGGAGTCCCAAAGGGGGTACGGTGGAGAAGGATTTTGGAAGGGGGAGAACGGAGTGAATGGCGGGGCATTTGTATCCGAGGCGAGGTCAGTTGGAGCTAGGGAGAGGGAGGGGATTTCCTCTCAGCGATGGCCTTGCTGGCACAGTCAAGCGGGGCTGGCGTGGTTAGAGTCAGTGGCCTCTGTCCACTGGCGGTAGAGGCCAAGTGGCGGTGTCCAGCTCGGGAAGGAAAAAGAGAAAAAGGGCTGCAAAAAGAGGAGGTTGGGGGCTTCCGCTTTAGGGCAAGGCCAGGCTGCAGCGCTGGTGGAGCGGCTCCGCACGTTGGTGGCTAGCGGCGATCCGTGGTGACGTGTGCTAGTGATGGAAAAAGCTGGGCGGGCACGCTTGGAATGGAGCAGGGACATGGCGGTCGTTGGCGTAGAGTGGATGACGGTGGCGGTCCTCGCAATTGGCGCGCAGGCGGGAACGGCGACCGCAGCTTGATTTGAATCGGCGACGGTAGGCGGGATTGAGAGCGAGAGAGAGACGGTGAGGAACCGGAGTGAGACGGAGATAGTTCTCTCTCTCTCTCTCGCGGCCAAGGCACGTGAGCAGCACATGCCCGCGCGGGAGAGAGAGATGTGTGGGCCGGGTGGCACAGGATTGGGCCGAGGCTGAAGTGGCCCAGAGGGAAATGAGAATTGAGGCCTAAATAGAGGAAAATGGCAATGAAATTTGGAGGGATTTAATTGCGAATTGGATTTGAATTTGGTTTGATTTGAAGACAAGGAATTTGGTTTGGAATTGTCCCTCTTTCATTGCCTCCATCACCACGTCCAGGCCCTTGCGGACGCATGGCATGTGCAGCAGCATAGTTGCGTCTTTGTGGGCCCCCAGTTTTATATGCCGGAAGCCCCTTGTGTTTATAATATACCAAATCCATGGATCAATAGTTTGGCATACACAATTACATAGCTAGTACGTAGTGCTTGCATCGTTCAAGTCTTACAATACATAATATTACAAGGGTTGCCCGAGTGAGACCCAAATAGACCGAGCACAATTGGATACATTATAGAGCTTCCAAAAGATTAAGGTACAGAAGCGGAAGCGGTAACGAAAGTAGAATGGTGGTGGCACAACTCCACAAGCAACGATGGGGGATCCAAACACTAAGGTGCCTCCTTAGGTTCCTCCTCCTCCGTTGGGACGCATTCATACGGATCATCCTTGTCGCCTACCTCTAAAAAGAGGGATTAAGCAACGGTGAGTACAAATGTACTCGCAAGCAACCACTACAAGATGCATTAGTGCAAAATCGGATTCAAGGGTGGCGAGGCTCATTTGCGAAAAAGAGACTTTCACAAAACAGTTCACAGACCCTAGACCTAGCAGTTTTAACTGAAAAATAATGTTATGTTTAAGAAGTTTAACCATCGGCGTGAACTTCTCATTCCCTCACCAAGCGTCCCTTGGTTTGGCTTATTCTCGAGCCCAATTTTATTCTCTTGTCCAAGTCCTGACTTTCCCACATCTCAGGAGAGTCCACAAACCATTGCCCCTTCCTAATCTAAGCAAGATTAAAACTTCAGAGGCTAGTCAAGTGTATAACGAGTCCCAATGCTCCTTTAACCGCGAGCACGGCTATTCGAATAGATCGTTTTTACTCACACTACAATGGATGTATGTTTTACCCACAATCCATGACGCACCCAACACATGAGACTTGTCATGGCCTGGCCTTTCAGTTTCCCTCGCATTGTGGCACCCGCTCCAAGGACTATGAACCATCATGCACCCCTAGCACCCAACGCCTCATGCCGGTGGTGAGAGGAGTCCTGGAACCCGAGAAATCAAGGCATTACACTATATATACACACAGACACTTAGGGTGCATTTTAGATTTGGCGCCATCAATCGCAATAGCACAACACTTCACATCATCGTACGTTTTGTGTGCAGAACCAACCATAACTAGGGTGCCGCCCCACTCGGGTCACCTAATCCTCCAGGTCTATACCCATACGAGAAATGTGGCCGTACTCTATTCATTTCCCGTATAGCTTCTTGACTCAGTCCTTAATTGACCAGGGTCAACGCTAGCCTTTTCATTGCACTACCCAATTTGGTCCATGCCGCCCCAATCGAAATCAGTTTTGTATCTTTAAGTTTTTAGGTTTTCACAAATTTTAAACATAGCATGCATTTTATTTGTAAACAAATCATTTTGCAATATAAGATCAATATGATCATGGAGGAGGGGCTAGTGACTTGCCTTGCTCAGCTAAGGGTTCCTCCTTAGCTGCAACGAACTCGTCCTTGCAAACATACCCTAGTGGAGTGAGAATCTAACTAATATACGCTCCAGATAAATAAGCCATAGATCCTAGAAAAAAGGTAAAAAATACCAAACCAGTACCATTGGATAGATCTCGATTTTAGAAAACTTTTGCTGAAAGTTTCATCCCAATCCGATTAAAGATGAGAGAGTTATGGCCGTTTAAAGATTCAAATTTGAAATAATTCAAATTAATCAAAAAACCCCATTGTGCAGATATTTTCCCATATTTACAATTTGTTTTTCTTGAAAGAAAAATCCTTGTGTCACTGTCCAGTGGGCCGCATGCCCTTTTATTGGAAAAAGATTATTTTCAAAAAGAAAAAACCCTAAGTGGCTGACAAGTGGGGCCTAGGTCAAAGTTTGACTGGCCTAGGTGGCCCTTTCCTGGCCAGGGGCCCACATGTCAGCCTCACAGAGTCCATTACCCAATTTAAACAGATTTCTAAGTAACTGGGCCCCATCTATCAGTGAGACATATTTTGAAAACGTTTTTAATTAGCTTTTCTTTAATCGGTATGGCCCACCTGTCGGTCACAGAGGTTAACTATGTCATTAGGGCTAACCATGATGATTAACATCTAATTAACCCAAGCCCACATGTCAGACCCACGGCCTCCTTCTTCCTTGCCTCTCTCGCCCTCTGTTCCTTTCCTTGCCGCACGGTCACCCGCCCGAAGCGGCTTGTGCGTTGCGCCGTTGGGATGGGACCCGGGGCTGCTGGTGAGGGGAGGTCCGTGGGGACATCCGCCGTGTCTAGGCAGCGGTGCGCGGGCTATGGAGGTCCAGGGTGGTGCCGCGATGGGCTGCAGTGGCATGGGGGTGCTCGGGATTCGGCACGACGGCACGATGACGGTAGGGTGACAACCTAGGGGCCTATGGTGGCGCCCTAGGGCCTCTGGGAAACGCAAGTAACCACCGAGCTACCGCCTATTACTGGCCAAGGTCACGAGGAGGGAAAATGTTGGACGGCAGGGAGCAGTCCACTTTTGCCGCAAAATTGGCCTGGCCGGCTGCGTGACGGCCTGTGGCCTACCTCAGTGGGACTCCACGGTCGGTAGGGGAAGGTTTTCTCCCAATTGGTTGAGCAGATTCCCTTCTAATGTGGTCCAAGCTATGGCGGGGTCCTGTTTGACATGGCGGCGCAGCCATGGCGCTGACGGTGGGGCAAAATTGGCCGCACGGCACTGGGAATCACTACTATGGCTCCTAAGCTACCTCCTAGCGAGCGGGCATGGCTAGAATCCCCATGGAGACGGCGCAGCATCTTTCACGGTCACGACAGAGCTGAACAGGGCATGTGCTCTAGATTGCTTGATTGGACGTGCGCCTGCACGGCTAAAGCGGTAGTGCCATGGCCATGGTAGCCTCGGCCTCAACACAAGCAAGCAGTGGGGAGGGGGGGAGACGGTGGTCGAGTCGGGTTCTCACCATGCAGCAGCCGGGGAGCGGCACACTGTGGTGGTGGCAAGAATAACTATGGGCCGCAAGGTTCCGGTCAGTGGGGGTCGGGCTCGCAGTTTGTCCTGCGTCCAGCGACGGCGAACAGTGAGGTCCATGCATTCGGTTCGTCCTGGGTTCGCGGACGCCCTCACTTCGGCTTGGATGGAGCGCGTGTTCATCCGCCGCGCAGTGATGGCGTGGCACGGTCGCCGGGTCAGTGTGGCGAGATCGGGGGGATAGTGTGGGTGCCATGGACCCCAGGTACCTCATGACAAGCATATGGACCACTCGGATAGAGGATGGGCCTAACCTTGTAATTAGAGATATAGTAATCCCTAGCAGACTTTGCCTTGTATGATAAGGAAAACACAATCCTAGCTGGGTGCGTTATATCTCTAAGAGAAGATCCCTTGGCTGTAATCCGGTTGGGACTCCTACCTTGTAACCCTGTCCCCTAGTATATAAGGGAAGGCAGGGCGCCCCCTAAGGGCAGGTTAAGTTGGTTCACCTGAATCACCACCATACATCCTCAAAGGAATAACACCACAACTGGACGTAGGGTATTACCTCACATCGAGGGCCTGAACCAGTATAAAATCTCTACGTGTTCCTTTGCTATCCACCGAGTTTCCATCCGCCGAGTAGCCCCATATTCATATTGCCGGTGTAAAACATCGACAGTTGGTGCACCAGGTAGGGGCTTCAGCAAGATCAACATCAACAAGCTCGATGGATCCAACAACCGGAGTCGACAGCAGCAAGTTCTCCCTCGGAGACACGATCACGTTCGACAGCCTCGACTTCATCGCCGATGAATTCGGCAACCTCACCTTGGCCGACTCGGACTCGATCCGATCTGCTAGGGAACCGGCCGACTCCACGGTAGTCGGCCTACACGACGCTGCAAGTCAACAACAACCCTCATTGACTTGCTGCGGCAATCTTCAACTTGTCCGGGTCTCGGGACAACTTTTTCCTTCAGTGTTCGACTCGGACTTGGCCTTGAGCCGGCCAAGATCGAGCTAAGAAGGGAAGAGATCGTCAATCTCCCGTATGGACTCGGCAATGCTGCAGATATCTTCAAATAACATCCAACGTGGCAAACCCGATCCCCTGGAGTTCGACTCGGATATGGCCTAGAGCCACTCGAGATCGGATCTAGGGAGGTTGGAGTTATCATCACCCCCATCAACTATTCCGACTACGACTCTCAGTCGGATTCCGACTCTAAGTCAGATAGCAGTTCGGCAAGCTTCTCCCCGCCACGAGAAATCTTCATGACATCCAAAGGCTCTACTCCTACTCAGGAATCACTCCAACTACGCGAGCAGCAAGAGAAGGAGGCCTGCCGACTGCGAAAACAACAAGAGGAAGAAGCAAGACGCTTGCACCCCCACAACGATGACCTGCGCAAGGCAGGGCGGACTGCTCAGCAACAAATCCTCCAAACCCGAGTCGGCGACCACGACGTCTACACCACTCCGCAACAGAACCTCGTGGCCGCTGCAACTCTACTGGACATGCTCTAGTTTGAGCCTGATCACTAGGCCACTCTGACTATAGTGAGGATAAAAGCCATGATTACCGCTGCTGCATGTCAGAAGTGGCAACAGTCGGGTGAAACCCTCATACCGACCAATCGGTCGGCATCTCCAACGGCAGTCTCATCAGCCTCAACGCGACACCAAGCGATCGGCTCTAGTCGGCTGCAAACGGAGTCACGCCAGACGTCACTCGGCAACCCCAATGGCCACTAGCGGCGTCGACATCAAGATAACCGTCGGGACAACCGGGATCTCCGAGGCCGACTACGACGTGATCTTCGGCAGGACATCAATGCTCGGCGCCGCGAACGAGAGGAAGATGAACAACGCCAACTGGAAGATGAGAACGAGTGCTTCGGTCTTCACCATGAGCGGCTTCGCCGTTGTAGGCGGAGTCGGAGTCCACACACAAATGAAGGTGTACCAGCCTTCACCCACGAGCTGCAACAGGTCGACTGGCCGTCGGGTTTCAAGCCTATAGGAATCGAAAAATACGACAGCAAGACCAATCCCGAGTCCTAGCTCACGGTCTACACCCTAGCAATCCGAGCAGCTGGAGGAGATCACAAGGTCATGGCTAACTACCTCCCAGTCGCTCTAGCTGACTCAGCGAGGACATGGCTAACAGGACTCCCAAAGAGGTCAATCGGCTCCTGGGGAGAACTCCGAGAAAGTTTCATCACCAACTTCCAGGGAACATACGAAAGGCCATCTTCCGAACACGACCTATATCAGTTGCATCAAAGGAAGAATGAGTCTCTTCGTGACTTCATCAAGAGGTTCTCTAAGAAGAAGAATTCAATCCTGAAGAGCAAGGATGAGGTCGTCATCGCCGCCTTTCGAAAAGGAGTCAAAAACACCTCGTTCATCATCAAATTCACTCGGAAGCCTCCCAACTCTATCAAGGCTTTATTCGATATGGCGAACAAGTACGCCGACTCGGTCGACGCTGTTGCTGAGGCCCTTGATGACAAGAAGGCACCCTGACAGAAGAAGCGGGAGGGCACCGAAGATGCGGTCCTGACTAAAGCTAGGAATCGTAAACACAAGTCAGACAGCTTCATTGTGGCAGTCGGTCACAACCGTCTTCGACATTCAATAACTAAAGATTATTAGAACAACAAGTGACATGCTCAGGGGCTCACAAGCTCAAACGCAAGGATGGCATCCCCACTCCAACATACCGAACAGCTAAGTCGCTTCCTGATAAATATTTCTTCACTTGGCCTCGCCAATGCCGTAGCCACTTACACCTAATAGGTGTACAAGCTGCACTTTTTTCTATTTTTTTCTCTTAAATGGTTGCAAAAGTATTCGAGTAGCATAAATCCTGATCCGTGAAACTTTGCTCCATGAAAGACAAACTCAAGTCACCCAAAACGCGTGTCTGGAAAAGAGCCATGAGCCAACTCCCAACGCTAGGGGGCTATGATTAGTCAGGCAGAGTGCTTAAACGTAAGGGGTCAACTACTCGGAGAAATTGATATCAATAAGAGGAAGAACTCGTATTTACATATATTGTAAAATACATTTTATTCGGGTGATTGTTTTCATCATCAGTTGCTACTCATCCGATATGTTTATAACGCAGGGCCGGCTCCAAATACGCATGACAGTGCTACTCATCCGATATGTTTATAACACAGGGCCGGCTCCAAATACGCGTGACAGGAACTCAGGGCTGTGAGCCTATCTCCTATGCTCAGGGGCTGGACAAGTCTGCCAAGAATCACTCGGAATGCTCCATAAGGGCTACTGACCGAGTACTCGCGCCAGTCAGGACGTCATCTTCCCTGGCTATGCTCCATGTGAGCTGGCAACTGACCTCCGGCGCTAGTTGGGGGTCGTATACCACTCGGCTGGGTGAGGTACGTCCCATGAGGGTCGCCAGCCGAATCCTATGCTAATGCAATGTTCGGGTACCTTATCTAGCCATAACTCTATTGGATAGGGTACACCCCATGAGGGTCGCCAGCCGAATCCTATGCCAATACAAGGTTCGGGTACCTTATTCGGCTTTACCAAAGTCAGAGAAGATCTACATCGTCAAAGCGCATCCGGAGTTCTCATGCACTGCGTCACACCTGGGGAAGGCAAGCAGATTCTGCAATATACCTACTCAGGCATTTATGGCAACCAGGCTGCATCCAGAACATAAGTTGAAAAGGCTTGCAGACAAGGATTCCTCTGGCTGATTGCGGTTATCGACGCTAAAATGCTCATCCTAACATGCGATGGATGCTATTTTTCTAGGGCTACGTTGGGTAGGTCGGTTTAGGCCGGCTTATTCGGTAGCAGTCCACCAAGATATGAGCTTTTACAGTAGCATGCTCAATATGGGCTGCTCGTAGGCTGGGTTAAAATTACAATGCTAATGCTACCAACAGGAGCCGATGAGGTAAATAGATATGCTTCATGAAGGCCTATTGCTAAACACATGTGTTTCGGTATCTGTCTTATCCACCAGGTATCGAGGATATATCCTTATAAGGATCACAAGTTGGTCTTCATTAAAATTGAGGATGCAGGTATCTTTCTCGAGTACACCTGACCACGCAATGGATTTAATTTCATAAAGTGGTACTCGGCCTACATGCTTGGCCAACAGTTGCCATAAGCAACATTATTCCAGCCGATATGACGCTAAAGAGTCTAACTTCCGAGTGGGACGCCACTCGAGAAAGACTATAAACCTCCTTTCTAGCTGACATGAAGCTGAAGAGTCCCATATACGAGTGGCATGCTACTCGGCAAAGACTATAAATCATATTCCGGTTGACATGATACCGAAGAGTCTCACATACCAGTAGTATACTACTCGGGAAAGACTACAAGGTTAAAGATCTTTGACTTTATATTTAATTGTCTTCACAATTAAGCACAAAGTCGAGGGCCACACCTAATAGGTGTGCCTATTCGGCGCACACTATTCATACTTCTACATGGAGCCCTTCATAGCCTCGCTGCCAACTGACATGAAGTAGGACTCGGGAGAAGAAGCACTCGAACAAAGAGTACTCGGGAGCAATGCACTCGGGAAGACTTCTGTCGATGCTTTGCACCGGCAATAATACTATGGGGCTACTCGGCGACCTGGAATTCGGTGGATTGCAGAGGAACACAAGAGAATTATACTGGTTCAGGCCCTCGTTGTGAGGTAATACCCTACGTCCAGTTGAGGTGTTATTCCTCTGAGGTGGTTTTGCGATCAATGATCTGGCGTGCCCTCATGGGGCGCCCTGCCTCCCTTTATATACTAGGGGACAGGGGTACATGGTAAGGATCCCAGTCGGATACGACCAAGGGACTTCCTTCTTAGAGATAGAATCCTATCCGACTAAGGCTATGTTTCCTTATTGTACAAGGCACAGCCTGCCGGGTGCTATCTTATCTCTAATTACATGATCTGGCCCATCCTCTATCCGAGTGGCCCATGTGCTGGTAATGAGGTACCCGGGGCCCATGGCTCCCACAGTAGCCCCTGAGACCTTCATAGTTGAGTCACAGCTGATGCCGAGTGCTCATCCTCCACGGTGAAGGTTACCCGAGTGCGATACTCCCGAGTACTCTTTGTCCGAGTAAGTCTTCCCGAGTCCCGCTTCACGTCAGCTGGCAGCGAGGCTATGAAGGGCTTCATGTAGATATATGAATAGTGTGCGCCGAATAGGCGCACCTATTAGGTGTAGCCCCCGACTTTGTGCTTAATTGTGAAGACAATTAAACATAAAGTCAAAGATCTTTAACCTGGAAGTCTTTCCCGAGTAGATTACTACTGGTATATGAGACTCTTCGGTATCATGTCAACCGGAATATAATTTATAGTCTTGCCGAGTAGGAGACTACTCGTATGTAGGACTCTTCGACTTCATGTCAGTCGGAATATGTAACACCCTGCCCTCCAGAACCGCACAGCCCAGCCCAACCGACGGGCGGGCCCACTTACACATAGCACCCCACTTACACTTTCGTCCTCGCTTTGTGTAAAAGGGTTAACCCGGAAGTACTATGGTTGGAGGGACAAGGCCTTATAAGTTGGTTCAACCCTTGCTCAACTAGCAAGGTGGTACTAATCATGTGCACACCGCACTCATGGGCCACATAGGCCCAAATCCTAATTGGGCCAGGATGTCACAGAATATGAGTTTATAGTCTTTTCCGAGTGGCGTCCCACTCAAAAGCTAGACTCTTCCGCATCATGTTAGCGGGAATATGAGTTTATAGTCTCTCCCGAGTAGTGCACTACTCGAAAGTTAGACTCTTCAGCATCATGTCGGCTGGAATAATGTTGCTCATGGCAACTGATGGCCACGCATGTAGGCCGAGTACCACTTTATGAAAATAAATCCATTACGTGGTCAGGTGTTCCCGAGAAAGATACCTGCATCCCCAATTTTAATGAAGACCAACTTGTGATCCTTGTAAGGATATATCCTCGAGACCTGGTGGATAAAACAGATACCCAAACATATATGTTTAGCAGTAAGGCTTTCATGAAGCATATCTGTTTACCTCATCGGTTCCTGTGGGTAGCACCAGCGCTATAATTTCAACTCAGCCTGCGGGCGGCCCACATGGAGCATGCTACTGTAGGAACTCATATCTTGTTGGCCCAATACCGACTGTGCAGGCCTGGGCCCATCTAGTCGGTACAGGCTATAAAAAGATGGGGAGAGAGAAAAAGATTCCATCGTCTTCCCCAAATCAGCCAATCTCTTCGTCTTCCACCTTCGCGCCTAGCTTTTCGCCTCCCGCCCGGCTAGGGTTAGCAGCAGCCGTTCCCCACCCGGACTCAGGCGATTTTAATCCTCTTCATTTATTCCAAGCCCCCGATTTGCTTTCCCCCAAATCTCACCACCTCCAGTCATGCCGAAGGCGACGAATCCTGCGGGTGCGCCAGGGAGTTCTTGGCCGATCTCAGATTGTGCCTCGGTGAAGCTGAGACGGCTGGAGAACGAGCTAAAGTTGCCCAGCCAAGAAGTGATCCATTGGCGGTCGGCGAGGGATGAGTCGAGCCCCAACCCCCGGCCTGGTGAAACGGTAGTTTTCGCCTCTTTCTTTGATCGGGGCTTGTGTCTTCCGTCGTCTGATTTCTTCCGCCGCATCCTTGATTTCTACGGGCTGGAGTTGGTGCATTTAAATCCCAACTCGATCCTTCAGATCTCCATATTCGTTACTCTTTGCGAGTGCTTTCTGGGTGTTGAGCCCCATTTCATCCTCTTCCGACACCTGTTCCATGTCAAGCCCCAACCTTCCAAGAGTAATATCAGTGTGATTGGAGGGGCTGGTCTTCAACTGAGGAGTGATGGGAAGAAAACGTATATTGATTTGCCCTTGAAATCTTCTCTGAAGGGCTGGCACAAGGAGTGGTTTTATTGCACCGATCTGGCTCCTTCCTTGCGCCCGTTTACTGGTATGCCACCGGCAGTGTTGCCAAGCTGGTCCTCGGAGCCAACCTTTGAAGAACTGGGCCAGGCACATATATTGCTGACGAAGATAGATGACCTCAAGAAGGCCGGCTTGACAGGGCCTTGGGTGGCTCGTCGTTTTCTGATGAGGCACGTCCAGCCGCTGAAGTTGAGAAGCGCCTTCGGCTGGGCCTTCAAAGGTAAACACGATCCCGACCGAGTGAGCAGCGAGACGGCGGACAAGGGGGCAGTGACCGATACCTTGTTTGGCTACTTCTCCGAAGGGGTGGTTGCCACCGAAGATGATAACCGCCGAGTTGCTGCCTATAGCTTCATCCGGCCGCGGACCAAGGTAACCTTCTACCTTCTTCTGTGGTGAACGCCTGTGGAACGGTGATTGTTCAACCTTGCGTGATGGTATCTTGTCGACTTGCTTGTAGTGGCATGAGGAATTTGATGAAGACTCTCGTCCATTGTCGGCGGTCGTGTCGAAGAAGAGGCCGAGGAGTCCCTCTGCTGCCCAACCCGACTCCAAGAGAGCGGGGAAGAAGCCGATTTTATATCGGGGCGAGGGGGCCATGACAGCGCACGCCGTGAGCGGCAGCTTGAAAATAAAGGACACCGCTGCCACAACACCCATGCGGTCGAGTCCCAGGCTGAGATCAGCAGGCTTGGGCCCAACGTTGTCGTACTCAGCAACAGCGCCACCAAGGGGCCGACCAGAGCAGAGGCCGATTGGGGCGAAGGAACCCGAACCAACCATACCAGAGTCGGGGCCGACTCGGGCTGATACGCCTCTGCCATCGATGACGCCGACCGGGGCGACTGCCGACGCTAGCGCTTCGCCGGGGGGCGGGCAGGCTGGCAGGAAGCTGAGGTTCTCCAAGAGGTGCGCTATTCCGGGTCTTCTATAGTCATTGTATGTTAGAATACAGTCCTGATGTCTTGCTTCATCGTGCAGGAAGCAGGCCGATATCGATCTCAAAAAGGTCGACCCATCTGCTCCACTTGATGAGCCTGCCCCAGCCGAGGCAGCGGCGGCGAACACACCTGTTGAGCCGGCGGCCAGCCCGGTTGCTGAGACCGAGGTGGCTCCGACTACAGGGCCACTGCCGCCACTCGACCGAGAGGTGGCTGTTGAAACTGAGGCCCCAGCTCCCGAGGCACCGTACGTCGCGGAAGCGGCGGGCGGAGGCCCCGAGCAGGTCCCCGATGTTGTAGGGGAAGGCGGTGCCGAGGCCAGGACCCCATCGCCATCGTGGTTATCGTCATCGCCATCGTCGCCGCTGCCGCCACCGCCGAAGATCCCACATTTGCCTCGAATCGAAGCTCCCCCACGTGTGATGCCCCGGACCTTTACGTGGACCACTCACGACGGCACTATGAAAAGCTTCAGGCTCGATGAAGACGTTGCAAGGAGAGAGCGCGAGAGCCTGCTTCGTGCCGCCATCAGTGGGTCCCAAGGGGTCGCGGTATGATTCTTGTAGTAAAGCTCCAGCAATCTTCTTGTTTTGATGTTTGACTCTGTCGTCGGTTTGTTCCTTGTCCCGAGCAGAAGCTCGTCGACCGCAACGAGGCGATGACGGAGATCCTGGTCGAGATGGCTCCCCACCTCACGGAATTGCAACAACTCCGGGCATTGAAGGCCGAGATGGAGGCGCGTCACACGAGGAGGGAGGCCTAGCTGAAGAGCGGCGCCGATCAGCTCAGGGCGGAGACATGGGCCCTAGCCGAGAAGATCAGAGGTAAAATCCTCGAGTATATCTTCCCGACTGAACTGTTGATGTATCCAGCCACGTCGATCCCGACTGCTCGGTGGTGTCATGACTGCACGGTTGAGCTCTTGGCTAATCTATGGTGCAGACCTCGAAGCGGAGTTGAAGACCCGAGCGGAGAGGGAGTCGCAGCTAAAGGAGGCCGAAGAAGCCAAGGCCGAGCTTGAAAGGGTCAAGGCCGACCTGACAAAGGCCAACACCGAGCTTGACCGGGAGAAGTCCGAGTTGGAGAAGGCCGTCGTCAAGCTCGGTAAGGAGAAGGCCGAACTGGAGAAGACCGTGGCCGGGTGGGAGGCCGATTACGAAAGTAAGTCCTTAACCCGACTGTGATCTCAGCCAATCCACTAGTTATCCTGTGTGTAGCCGAATTTGACAAGCTTACTTGCCGGCCGATCTGGGCAGGCATGAGAGCTAACGTCCAGGCCCAGTACCGGTTCTACACGGAGGAGATAAGGTCAATCAGGGAGTCACGGGAGGCCCTCGTCGGGTCCGTGAAGGGGCTCCTTGACCTTGTAGATCCCCGCCCAGTGGGGACCAACTGTAGCAGAATTCCTCAAATAATGGGGTGTCTCGAGGACGAGCCGAGTGCCTTGAAAAGGTACTCAGACGAGCGGGTTGCCGCCGGCGTGGCCCAGACCCTAGCAATGACAAAGTCCATCTACCCGAGGGCGGACATTGAGGCCATCGGGGAGGGATTTTCCGAGGAGACGATGCCCGAGGAAGCGCTGGAGCTGATCGCACAGGCGAAGCCGACTGATGAAGCGATTACCCGAGACCTGGGTCTGTAAAGGCAATACATTTTGTTGTCGGTATATGTATATGCTTTCATATACGATCATGTGTAAATATATGTGTCGTGCCGCCAAGCTTATTATTCGGTTGTCATTAGCTTTACCCGACCATGTAGCATGCACCGAGTTGGTCTGATAGAACTTGATAAAAAACGTTCGGAGTAAGATGCTATACTCGGGCGAACGCATCAGTCGTGGCAGGGCTTCATAACCGGGGTGAAATAAGCTTGTATGTTATTGACAGAACACATATATACATGCAGCCCCCGACTCACTACTCGGTTGGAATAAGCGGCGTAGTGAGTCAGAAAGACTGTACACATGGGAAATGTAAAACTCAGGTATAGAAAGGACGTAGCTGTTCTATGTTCCATGAGTTGGTGATGAGGATGCCGTCTTTAGTCTTCAGTCGGTAGGCGCCTGGCCGCGTGACCTCGGCTACAATGAACGGCCCTTCCCAGATGGGGGATAATTTGTGCCTGTCTTTGGTGGTTTGTATCTTCCTTAGAACGAGATCCCCAACCAAAAAGGCGCGGCCACGGACATTGCGATTGTGGTAACGACGCAGGCCTTGAAGATACCTTGCCGACTGGATTGTTGCGGCGTCTCTTGCTTCTTCCAGCTGATCTAATTCGATCAGTCGGGTGTTGTTGGAATCATTTTCGGAGTAAGCCCGGACTCGCGGGGAGCCGAACTGTATCTCTGTTGGTAGCATGGCCTCGGTGCCGTAGACCAGGAAGAAAGGGGATTGCCCTGTTGCCCGACTAACCGTGGTTCTGAGAGACCAGAGAACGGATGGTAGTTCTTGTACCCACCGACCCGCATATGGTTGTAATCGGTCGAATATCCTGGCCTTGATGCCTTGTAAGACCATACCGTTGGCTCGCTCAACCTGCCCATTGCTCCGCGGGTGTGCCACGGATGCACAGCAGATCTTGATGCCGAAATCGTCGCAGAAGTCTTGGAATACGCCCGCCGCGAACTGTGTGCCGTTGTCGGTTATGATGCGGTTAGGGACCCCAAACCGGTATAGTATACTCAGGATGAATTCCTTTGCTCGTGCCGCTGTGATTGTTGCAACGGGTTTAGCCTCAATCCACTTGGTGAATTTATCCACTGCGACGAATAGATGCGTGAACCCTCTTGGCGCTTTCTTGAATGGCCCGACCATGTCGAGCCCCCATACTGCGAATGGCCAGGAAATAGGGATAGTCTGGAGTTCCTGGGCGGGGAGATTTGTCTGTCTTGCGAAGAACTGGCAACCCTCGCACTTGCGAACGATGTCTTTGGCGTCTGTGACTGCAGTGGGCCAGAAGAATCCCTGCCGGTAAGCCTTTCCGACTAACGTCCTGGATGCAGCGTGGTTGCCACATATGCCCGAGTGGATTGAATGCAGGATCTGCTTGCCTTCCTCGGTGGTGACATAGCGCATGAGGACACCGGATGCGCTCCTTCGGTACAGGTCTTCTCCGACTAGCAGGAAGCTTTTGCTTCGACGCTTGATCTGCTCAGCTTGACTGCGATCTTCTGGGAGTTCATCGTCCAGGAGGAATTTGAGAACAGGACCCCTCCAGTCTTGACATATGTGCAGCACTTCGTCGGTGGTCGGGGTAGGCTCGCCTCCCAACTGCTCTTGTGCCGGTTTCTTCTTGACTGATGGCTCCATAAGTTGCTCGACAAAGATTCCAGTCGGGACTGCTTCTCGCTTGGATCCCATGTTTGCCAGCTCATCCGCCGCGTCGTTGTATTGGCGCAGGACGTGTGTGATTTCCAGCCCGTCGAACTTATTTTTGAGCTTGCGGACCTCCTGACAGTATGCCGCCATGGTATCGTCGAGACAGGTCCAGTCTTTCATGACTTGGTTTACCACGAGTTGGGAATCTCCGCGCACAACCAGTCGACGTATGCCGAGTGATATGGTGATGCGGAGCCCGTGAACGAGTGCCTCGTACTCGGCGACGTTGTGGGAAGCCGGGAAGTGGATTTGTAGAACGTACTTCAGTTTTTCGCCAGTGGGGGATGTCAATATAACTCCCGCCCCGGCGCCACCGATCCGTAGGGAACCGTCGAAGTACATTGTCCAGTACTCTAGCTTTGCTGTTGGTATTGGGAGTTGAACTTCTGTCCACTCGGCCACGAAGTCGGCTAGAGCTTGAGATTTGATAGCTGTCCGTGGCTGGAAAGTGATGTCGAACGCCATCAACTCGAGTGCCCATTTAGCGATCCGGCCAGTGGCCTTGCGATTATGAAGGACATCCCCGAGTGGAAACGCTGTGACCACCGTGACTTGGTGTGCTTGAAAGTAGTGCACCAGCTTTCGGACTGTGATGAGTAGGCCGTATAGCAGCTTCTGGACCTGCGGGTATCTCGTTTTGGAGTCGGCAAGGACCTCGCTGACAAAATAGATTGGCCGTTGTATTTTCTGAAGATGACCCTGTTCAGATCGCTCCACTACCAGCACCGTGCTGACTACGTGGGTGGTTGCCGCCAGGTATAGCATTAGCGGTTCCTGGGGTAAGGGTGAGGCCAACACGGGAGGTGACGTGAGGAACTGTTTGAAGTCTTCGAAGGCTTGTTGAGCTTCCGGAGTCCATTTGAAGGTGTCCGCCTTTTTGAGGAGCTTGAAGAAAGGCATGCCCCGTTCGCCCAGTCGGGAGATAAACCGGCTGAGTGCCGCCATGCAACCTGTCAATTTCTGGACGTCTTTGAGGTTGGTCGGGGGCGCCATGTTCCTGATGGCGTTAACTTTCTCCGGGTTGGCTTCGATGCTGCGATGCGAGACGATGAAGCCGAGTAACTTTCCAGACGGCACTCCGAAGGTGCACTTTTCCGGGTTCAACTTCATCTTGAATCTTCGGAGGTTTTGGAAGGTTTCTTCCAAGTCGGCAATGAGATCTTCTCTGGACTTGGTCTTGATCACTACGTCGTCGACGTAGGCTTCCACGTTGCGCTCGATCTGGGTGTGCAAACAGCGCTGAATAGCACGTTGGTAAGTTGCGCCTGCGTTTTTCAGACCGAACGGCATTGTGATATAGCAATAGGCTCCAAACGGCGTGATGAAAGATGTTTTTAAACAGTCTTGTTCCCTCAGGCCAATTTGATGATATCCCGAGTAGCAGTCGAGAAAACTGAGTAGGTCGCACCCCGCCGTGGAGTCAACCACCTGATCTATCCTGGGAAGACCAAATGGGTCCTTGGGGCACGCTTTGTTGAGGTCGGTGTAGTCGACGCACATGCGCCATTTACCGTTTTTCTTCCGGACCAGAACTGGGTTTGCCAGCCAGTCCGGGTGGTAGACTTCCTTGATGAACCCGGCTGCGAGGAGCTTGGTAATTTCCTCCCGGATAGCGTCCTTGCGGTCTTGAGCGAAGCGCCGCAGCCGTTGCTTGACGGGCTTGGCGTCTGTCTTGACGTGTAGGGCGTGCTCGATCACCTCCCTTGGTACGCCCGGCATGTCGGACGGTTTCCACGCGAAGATATCTTTGTTGGCTTGGAGAAGGTGACGAGCGCGTCTTCCTATTTGGGGTCGAGTCCGGTCCCGACTAAGGCAGTCTTGGAGGGTCGGAAGGGTCCAGGGGATCTTCTTCGTGTCAGAGTCTGCTGAAATTCCCGACTTTGCTGCTTTTTTCGCCGGAACTGGATCTTGATCGACTTCAGGTGTAGCGGCTTGCCGGATGCTGTCGCGCTCGACTGCCGCTTCTTGTGTTTGAGCCAGTTCGCAGCTCTCCTTGTCGCAAGTGAAAGCTTGCTTGGCGTCGCTGCGGAGGGAGAGGACTCCTGCTGGCCCGGGCATCTTCAGCACCATGTACGTATAGTGCGGTATCGCCATGAATTTGGCGAGGGCTGGTCGTCCGAGTATCGCGTGATACGCGGTCTCGAAGTCGGCGACCTCGAAGCAGATGTTTTCTGTACGGAAGTTGTCCCGCGTGCCGAAGGTCACCGGCAAGGTTATCTGCCCGAGTGGGGTTGATGACAAGCCGGGAATTATCCCATGGAAGGGCGCAATGCTCGGCCGTAGTTCTGAACGAGGAATTCTCATCTCGTCCAAAGTCTTGGCGAACAGGATGTTGAGCGCACTGCCTCCGTCGATGAGGGTTTTCTTCAGCCTGATATTTTTGACGACCGGGTCCAGGACGAGTGGATATCGTCCCGGGTGGGAAATCCGATCTGGGTGATCTGCGCGATTGAAGGTGATGGCCGTTTCCGACCAGCGCAGGTATTGGGGGGTGTCGGCTGTGGAGACCGTGTTAATGTCCCGCGCTGATAGCTTCTGCTTGCGCTTGGATTCGTACGCGAGTGGCCCCCCGAAGATGTGGTTGAGTTCGGCTTGGGGGTCCTGGAAATCATCAGCCGGACCCGAGTCTGGCTTGTCCTTGTCCTTGTCGGCGCCAGACGATGAAGCTTGCTCGGAGGCGAACTTCTTGAGCATGTGGCAGTCCTTGGCCGCGTGCCGGCCCTTGGGGTGAAAGGGGCAAGGCCCGCTCATGACTTTCTGATAGTCGTTGTTCCGCTGGGGCCGCGACCGACTACGCTCCATGTTGGCCACCTCGTTGTCCGACTTCCGCTTGCGGCTGCCAGGCTTGTTCTGAGACGGCTCGTTGTCGGCTTTCGTCTTGTTGTCTCTTTGTCGGGGCTCCTTCTTCTCGTCGAAGGCCTCAGCGACGGCTTCAGCCGAGTCGGCGTATTTGTTGGCCATGTCGAAGAGAGTCCGGACAGGGGATGGTGGCTTCCGAGTGAACTTCGCGATGAGCGGGGCGTCTTTTACTCCCTTGCGGAAGGCGGCGATGACGACCTCGTCTTTGATGCTTGGGATTTGATTGCGCTTCTCGGAAAACCTTTTGATGAATTCGCGCAGAGACTCGTTCTTTTTCTGATGCAGCTGGTAAAGTCGTGCTCGGAAGCCGGTCTCTCGTAGGTCCCCTGAAGTTAGCGATGAACCGCTCCCTGAGTTGTCCCTAGGAACTGATCGACCGCCTTGGGAGGCCTATCAGCCATGTCCTCGCCGAGTCGGCTAATGCGACTGGGAGGTAGTTAGCCATGGCTCTGCTGTCGCCCCCAGCAGCTTGAACTGCTAGGACGTAAACGGTGAGCCAGGACTCTGGGTTGGTCTTGCCGTCGTACTTTTCGATTCCGGTAGGCTTAAAGCCGACTGGCCAGCGGACGTCCTGTAACTCCCGAGTAAAGGCTGAATGCCTTCGTTATCGTGAGGACTTGGGCTTCGTTTTGCGGTGTAGCCGTTCGTAGTGGAGACCGAAGCGCTCGTGTTCATCTTCCAGTCGGCGGCGTTCATCCTCTTCGCGTTCTTCGCGCCGGCCCTTAGGGTGTGGCGAAGATCGCGTTGTAATCGCATTCGGAGGTCTTGATTGGTCGGCGGTCCGTACTGGTGACGCCGCCGGTTGTCGTAGTTGGTATTGCCGAGCGTGTTTGGCGGGACTCTTCGTGCTGCCGGGTGAGCCGGCCGCCCGACGTCGCGCTGATGCAGATGACTCCGCCGCTGGAGAGCCCGTCCGATGGGTTGGTATGTGAGTTGCCTGACTGTTCTTGCTGCTGGCAGGCCCGGCAGCAGTAATCATCGCCTTGATCTTGGCGATAGTTGGTGTGGCCTGATGATCCGGCCCAAGCTGGAGCGTGCCCAGCAGAGTTGCGGCGGCCACGACGTTCTGTTGTGGCGTGACGAAGACGTCGTGGTCGCCGACTTTGGTTTGGAGGATCTGCTGCTGGGCGGCCCGCCCAGCCTGTCGAAGCCCGTCATTGCGAGCTTGTCGGTTGGCCTCCTCTTGTTGTTGTAGTCGGCGCGCCTCCTCTTGCTGCTCCTCTTGCAGTCGGCGCACCTCGGAAGGTGGCGTTGAAGCCATGAAGATCTCGCGGGGGAGGAGGAAGCTTGCCAAGGTGGAGTCCGAGTTGGTGCTCGAACCGCCATCCGACTTAGTGTCGGACTCCGAGTAGTTTATCGGAGTTAGGACGACTCCGACCTCCCTAGATCCAATCTGAAACGGTTCATGACCATGTCCAAACTGAATCGCTGGAGATCGGGTCTGCTGCGCGGGTTGTAGATGCACAGCGTCGCCGAATCCGTACGGGAGATTGACGATCTCTCCCCCTCTTGGCCTAACCCGCGCTGGCTCAAGGCCTAGCGCGAGTCGGATGCCGAAGGAGAGAGTTGTCCCGATGTCCGGCGATGTGAGGGACTGTCGTAGTAGATCGTCGAAGAAGATGGCGACGTCCCTGGGGCCGACTGGTGCAATGCCGGCTGGCTCCTCGGCTGGCGAGATTGGATCTGCTTCAGCCAAGGAAAGATTGCCGAGTTGATCGTCGACGAAATCAAGACTCCCGAAGGTGATGGTGTCTCCATTGGAGAACTTGTTGCCCTTGACTCCGTTGATGGGATCCATCGAATCTGTTGATGAAGAATTCGCCGGGCCCCTAACTGGCGCGCCAACTGTCGATGCTTTGCACCGGCAATAATACTATGGGGCTACTCGGCGACCTGGAATTCGGTGGATTGCAGAGGAACACAAGAGAATTATACTGGTTCAGGCCCTCGTTGTGAGGTAATACCCTACGTCCAGTTGAGGTGTTATTCCTCTGAGGTGGTTTTGCGATCAATGATCTGGCGTGCCCTCATGGGGCGCCCTGCCTCCCTTTATATACTAGGGGACAGGGGTACATGTAAGGATCCCAGTCGGATACGACCAAGGGACTTCCTTCTTAGAGATAGAATCCTATCCGACTAAGGCTATGTTTCCTTATTGTACAAGGCACAGCCTGCCGGGTGCTATCTTATCTCTAATTACATGATCTGGCCCATCCTCTATCCGAGTGGCCCATGTGCTGGTAATGAGGTACCCGGGGCCCATGGCTCCCACAACTTCACCATGGAGGATGAGCACTCGGCATCAGCTGTGACTCAACTATGAAGGTCTCAGGGGCTACTGTGGGTGCCATGGGCCCCGAGTACCTCATGACAAGCATATGGGCCACTCGGATAGAGGATGAGCCTGGCCTTGTAATTAGAGATATAGTAGTCACTCCCAGAAATTCACCAAAATTTTTAAAGCTAATTTGTGCAATAAATCCTCGTCCAGGAATCAGCCGAGGTACACAAATTGATAATTTGATAAACATAACCAAAATGATAAGTGATAAATACTTACAACAGAGGCACTTAGTCCTCACACAGAAGAAAACGGCAGTGGAACGGCAACTAGCGTAGCTTCAGCACCAAGCCACAGGCAGCTCAAACTAGGGTATAAGCCAAACACCAACTTCTCCTCATCGCAAGGCTTCACTCTAAAAATTGCAATAATGCAAGACTGAGTACCACCCACCGTACTCAACAAGCCACACTAGAAAATGCAATGTAATGCAACAGGATACCAAAGAAAAGGCATAATATGACTTATTTGCATAAAACAGCATTTAAAACATTTACACTTAAAATCATTGAAAACCATATAGTTTAATTAATATCAACATTAAATCCATCTCTGAACAATGCTCCAACGCAATTCAGGCCCAAAACCATAACTCTCCAAATAGGAGCTATCAATATTTCATCATTTATTTCCATTAATGAGTGTGGGACTAATCACAGAAAACATTGCTAGGCCGCTTATTAACCGCGAGCACGGCTATCCGAATAGTTTTACTCTGGCCAGAGGTGTACCAATTTACCCACAAGACATAATTCCACAGCACATCACTATGCCCCTTGATACCACCACGGTACCTCGGAAAGAAATTGTGATAGGACCCTCCATGTAATCCGCACAACAAGGGAGCCACCCGCTGGACCACCAGTCTCCGGTAGGATTGATCAGATACCTCGGCTGGGAGACGGCCCAACGCCCAAGACATGGACTTATTGACGCAGCCATGGTGGTCTTATTGACACAACCACAACACACCATGGTGGACCCCGGTTGAACGTACTACACTTTGGTTCCCACCATTACCCATACTAGCTTGTGGTTAGCACGAGAATTGCTTCGCAACAAGTAGTCCGCGAACCGGTCCTTAATTATCATGAGCACCGCTAGCAACATTCCAACCTGGTACCCACAACCCACCATTCATCCATATTTTAGTTGACACAATTAATTAACCAGCCACGACTCACTGTCGTGAAAATATAGCCAGTATCCATTAATTATTTAGAATGAATGAATAGTTTCCCACATATAATGACACTATAGTTTCTAGGCATTGGCTAAGCAAATCCTAAATAATCTAGCCAGATAAATAATCTAGCCAAATAAATAATTAAACACCCGGCTAGTCAATATTATTACCCGGGGTATCAAGGCATAGATAACAATAACAAAATGGCCATAAATATCAAGGAATATTGGCTATTAAATAATTACCCATAATAATGTCATTCTAAAGCATTTTATGTAATAACTTTAAAATAAAATAGCTTTCGCAAACGGGATCAATATGCTCAAGGAAATTGTCGTGTGACTTGCCTTGCAATCGCAAAAGTCTTCAATTGCTCTTCCGAACTCTTCCGCAGACTCCGCGATCTTCCGAAACGGCAATATACATAACTACACGCAAAATAGGGGAAAACCCTAAGAAACTCCAAATAAACAATACATAAAAATACATAAGCAAATAAATTATGATTTTAGATAAATTTAGGAAGAATAATGGGTCGAAACGGACTTCAAACGGAAAAGATATGGCTTTTGGAAGATTGAATTCGGAATAAATCCGAAAAGAATTAGAAAGGAATATTTTCGGGAATATTCTCTAGATTTGGGATTAGAACAATTATTTTGGATAAATGCTGACATGTGGGGTCCATGGTCAGTGACCAGGCGTACGGTGGACTTGGTTCATGGATTTAGAAAGAGTAGGGGCCGATGGACTGCAGAGGTGGATACCACGTGGCCGAAGGGGATGAGGTGGCACCCGAAGTGGTAGCTAAGGTGGCTAGGGCTGACGTGGTACCAGATTGCGACATATGGATCCAACGATGGAGACTCGATCTAGGCAACCCGACGGCTGGGATTGGTTTAGAATTTTATGTGGATTGGACGGCCCGAATTGGGTCTCAAAGGATTGACGACTGGGACGGCTTAAAGACATATTCGCCGGGGTCCATGCAGCAGCGGCACGCCGTGGAGCCAATCGAGCTCGGCCGTCCAAGGCGTAGCACGGGAGACATGCCGGCGACGGCCGGGGAGTTCGATGACGACGACGATTAACGGTGCCACGACGGCGATGCGTTGGCGAGCCGAGACCGACGAGAGACGGGGCAATGTAATGGTGTCGTCGGCCTAGTGGAGAGGAGGGGATGCAGCGTGCAAGTCTGGCATGCAGGGTTGCCAGCGGCAGGCGAGGCAACGACGGCTCGGGACGGCGGCGTTCGACGACCAGATGACAATGGCGCACAGGAACAGGGGTGGCGGCCTAGGGTAGGGCACAACGGGCCGTAGCACCGGGAGGAGACAACAATGCGAACGACGGTGATAACAACGACGAACAGGGGAAAAGGACGAGGCGCCGGTGTAGATGACGACGGTGATGCCAACGACGACGATGGGGAAAGGACAGAGGCGCCAGGGGGCACGGGCTCACCGGCGGCAAAACCGACAACGACGACGACGATGGGGACGCAGCAGCCTAGCGCAGCGATGGCGACGGCGCACGGGAGAGGGGCGGGTCGTGGTGGTGCGACGGCTCCAGGCTACGGTGCAGATGGGGGAAGACAGAGGGCGCAGGCAGCGACGTCGGCACTGGAGAGAACGGCGCACAGGCGATAGACGACGACGACGACAACGACTACCTGGCAACGGCGACGACGAACAGGAGGCAAAGGAGGATAGGCAACGATGCTGATTGGAAAAGAATGATGGCGGCGATGAATCAAAGAAGGGCATCTTCGGTCCGGATGCTCACCAGTGGCGACCAGCGGTCGCGAAGACGACGTCGACCTTTGGTGGTGGCGTTGGACGGCGGCGAGCAAGGGAAGTGGGGCGGCGGCGCTGGCGATAGTAGGGCGGCGCAAGGCAGTCAGCGAGGCAGTGCACGGAGCGGCGACTCAGGCGACAGGGCGACGGCGCACGGGAGCAGCAGAGAGGCGGCGCGACGGGGTGGCAGCGGCGCTTGCAGGCGGCGGCGCTGGAAGCAGGGCAGCGGCACCGGCGGAAGTAGAGCAAGGCGACGGCGGCTTCCTATGGCAGCGCTAGGGCACAAGGGCTGGCAGCTGTGATATATATAGGGGCGGCAGCGGGTGGCGGCTGCACCCGGATTCGGCGGCGGCGGTGGCGCTGGGCTGGGCCCGTGGCTCGGGTGCGACAGGCAGCCAAGGAAGCAGCGGCGGGTCAGGGAGGTGGCGGCGGCTCGGCGACGCAGAGCGGGCTAGGGCCGGGGGAAGGGGAAGGTGCGGGCCGGGCCTGGGGAGGTGCAGGCTCGGCCGGCCACGGCCTTCAACGGTAGATGCAGAGAGAGAGAGAGCAAAAGAAGGGAGGAAGAAGGAAAGAGGAGGAAGAAGAAAAGAAAAAGGAAGGGGGAAAAAGGAAAAAGGAAGAAAAAGGAGGAAAAAGGAAGGGGGTTTTTGGGAAAAGTTCCAAAATTCAGAAAATTGGAATTTAAGAATTCGAGGAATATCTGGGGAATAAAATATCGGATTATTCTTCGGGTTGGGAATTGGAGGAGATTTTCCGGGAACTAGGAAATGGAATATTCCGAATAAAATATTTTGGGATTAGGGAATTGACAAGGGTGTTTTATTGGGACTGGAATTTGGAGAAATCTTAGACGATTGGAGATTTGGATTTATTTTGACAGAAAAAGGGGTTTAAGGGAATATCTGGGATTTATCTCAAAGGGAAATATAGATATTTCGAATACAAAGGATCTTGGATTCGGAGTCCAAAAGAGCTCTAGGGTTTCAAAAATGAATAAATCCGGTAACTCCGAATTTAGGTTTTCGAGGTGACTTTAGGGTTCTGGGAATGACACAAAACCCTAGAAGAAAAGGGAGTCAGAGTTCACGATGAACAGGGAGACTTCAAAGGACTGAATCAGGAACGACCCGAACAGGGGAAAGGAAAAGGAATTTATTTATATTTATTTAATTACTTTAATGATCTTTATAGCATTAAAATTAATTCTGTAACTCCGAAAAATCCGAGAAAATTTTAGAGGGTTTATTAAATCACGGGGAATTTACCAGAAGTAAATGCCACCATGAAACATGAAGAATTTATTATTATAAATACTCAAACGCTTAAAATACTCCAACAAAACCCCTGGAATATAAAAGCATCCAAGTATTCATTTAAAGATTTAAACTCGAGATTTTTAATATTGGAAATTTCAAGATTTTATTCAAACTCTTTTCTCAAACAAAAATTTCTAGTGTATTCTTCTATTTCCATTTACCCACGATAGTTTTTAATTAAGACAATTTTCAGGGCGTTACAAATCCCTAGCAGACTTTGCCTTGTACGATAAGGAAAACACAGTCCTAGTTGGGTGCGTTATATCTCTAAGAGGAGATCCCTTGGCTGTAATCCGGTTGGGACTCCTATCTTGTAACTCTGTCCTCCAGTATATAAGGGGAGGCAGGGCGCCCCCTGAGGGCAGGTTGAGTTGGTTCACCTGAATCACCACCATACATCCTCAAAGGAATAACACCACAACTGGACGTAGGGTATTACCTCACATCGAGGGCCTAAACCAGTATAAAATCTCTACGTGTTCCTTTGCAATCCACTGAGTTTCCATCTGCCGAGTAGCCCCATATTCATATTGCCGGTCTAAAATATCGACAGATAGCGAGCAAGGGAAGAAGCGTGAAGGGGCTAGGCCTTGGTTTTAAGTAGGTGCTGGCTGGTCCATTCCCGTCGCGAGGAGCTAGGCAAGCGAGGCCCCCAAGTCATAGCGCCATTAAGGCGTTGTCCTCCGCCTGGGATTCTCGCGACCAGCTCAAACGTGCATCAACCAGCCATGGCGGTGGTGCGGGAGGAGAAAGAGATCGAGCGGAGGCGTGGGATGGGCAAAAGGGGTTCATCCCCTCCCTCCATCAGGAGTGGCGTGTGGTGGGGGCAGATTGGGGCCTGGCTATTGGCACAATGATTGCGCCCCGTGTGGCTGGCAAAGGCGAGGCGGGCGCACAAGCGGGAGAGGGAGCAGTGCACGCAGAGCGGTGGCCGCTGCTTGTCCGGGTCAGCCCGCCTAGCCGTGCACAGCGGTGTGTGGGCGTCGCGGGCCGTGTCCGCAGCGTGGCGCACAAAAGGAGCAGGTGAGAGGCGACGCATAGAAGGGGTAGGTGAGGGAGCGATGGCGCACGGTGCGGAGCAGCTTGGAGTCTAGGATTTGTGTCCAACATGGCGGGTTCCGGCCACAGCAAGGCACGGCGGGGTGGGGAAAAGCAGTCGTGAGCTTCACCGATGGCGTGATCCGGTCGAGCGTTCGTCTGCGACGGCGACAAGGCCTTACGGAGGCAGAACTCGGTGGCGAGGTTCTTGCGGCTCGGCTTGGTGGCGGCTCGACAGGCTGGCTCGGCGGCTGGTCGCTTAGCTAGGCCGGCCTGAAGTAGCTAGCCCATGGCCGAGGGGAGGAGGGGTCGACTTGGTAGGCCTTGTTGCTACCGGGGTCAGTTCCTGGGCTGGCCGGCTAGCTAGCCTAGTGGGCTGGCCTGGCCAGCTGGGTCTACCAGGGTTGGATTTTTGGGCGCACACAAAATTAGAACTAAAGATTTTGAAATTTTGAATAAATTTTTTATAAATCTAGACAATGAATTTTTGTAAAATTAGAATGGGGATTTTTAAATAAGAGTGACAGTTTGATTTTTATTAGTTTAATTAAAAAGTTTTTCCTGGCACTGGTACAGCAAACAAACAAGATCCAACAAAGCCAGCATGATGCAATTTTCGAAATTTTGGTTTTTGACGGCCATGATTTTTGTTATTCGAATTTTTGGGTTTCAAAACTCAGGATGTTATAGTCTTTGTTGTGCTTCACATTGCTCGCGAGCAGTAGCCTTAGCATCCGTCTCATCATGCTCAGGGCCATGAACACTACCATCCTCAACTTGAGGCCTCAAAACATATTCAAGATCATTAACAATGTTTTGCCTCAATTTCTCCATATTGTTGTTCACTTGCACCTCAAAATCTTGGATAGTATTTTAAAAATTTTCAGATAGCTCATCTGTTCTTCCCTCTAGTGCATCCATCCTGGAATTCATCTCCCTTCGCAAGACATCCCTCAATGCATTGTATTGGAGACGGGTGATTGGTGCATTGTCAATATTCTCATTTTCTTCTTCTCCTACCATGGTTAGTTAGAGAAAAAAGTTCCTATCTACAACAGCAAATAAGCAAGATTATGGTGGAAACTCTCAATTACTCCTCTCTTACCAATCGATGTTCTTACCCTTCCTTCTTGAGATGAGGGGCTGATCACACTCTGTTGGCAGTAGATAACTCAAATGTGATGGTTAATTCATAGTTCAGGAGCAAATGCACAAGTAGTAAATATGTGGAGCTTGGAGGGCTTAGTGTATGTCCTAGCAATTCTAAATTCCTGCTATTGTTTCGTTAAGCAATAATCCAAGCTAGAACAATATGCCTAGTTGCTAACCATAAGATATAAATGAAGTATATAGCAACTCACATACAATGATAATGGGACTTATGCAACCAAGGAATGAGATATCACAATATGAATTTTAAAACCAAAGCTCGTGTTGCAAAAGTACAAGGAGAGACGCTAGCTGATTGCTCAAAATCAAAATTGGGCTACAAGATTTGCACAAGCCAAGCAACTTCCAAAAAGTAGCAAATATAACCAATCAATGTGGTGATGTAGCACTTTTCTTTCTTTCTTCTTCCTTTTTTTGTTTTCAACCTTTTTCTTTTTGAACTTTTTTCTTTCTCTTTTTTTTGCTACTACAATCAGCACACCAGATTACACAATGATGATAAGATATGATTGTTCAATACAACTCACAAATGTGTAAAGCCAAAGAGCAACTTCCTACAACTAGTCTCAATGGGTTCAAAGTATTCACAAATGAAAGAATGGTTCACTAATTTTTTTTATTTTTGATGTATGGACTCAACACACAAAATTGAAAATAAAATTGAAACTGACAGGACACGAAAACTAAAATGAGGTACTGACTTTCTCGACTCAAAAATAGATAGCTAGAGGCTGAATTTAAACTTTCACATTAGATAGTGATATGTAGAGGACCTCGTTCTCTTTCCAACAAGTATCTAAACACTGAAAACCGACTCCATATGAAACAATTATGACACTTTTACCGAAAGACAAATGCATTGGAAATTCAAAACGTGAATGAAATTATGCACATAGCCAGGATTTTGGTATTAGCATAGCAAATTCACCACAATAACAAGCCCTAGCACGTGAACAAGAACAATCTATGTAGGCTCAAAGGTAACACGAAGGAAAACTAAGATCAGCAACTAAAACACAAGTCTAATGGACAAGAACTTAATAAAACGCACTAGAAACAAAATGCAAACTATGGGCTATTTTTTTTAGGGTTTTTGTATATAGGATAGGAAAAAAAATGTAGTTAAGAGTAAATATCCTACCGAGAAAACCGTGCTCTGATACCAAGATGATACGGGGTGCCCGATCTTCTCGACGTAAAATCTGGATACACCGTGCAATCAACGAAAAGGATAAACAACTTGCTACCCTTGCAGCACACCTTTCACCACGAATTCGCAAAATCACACGCAAGAGATGACTCACTCGACCACGCAAAAGTGGATCTATTGCTCCCTCAATTCCCTGAAAAGAAAAGCAAAAACAATCGACGATAGAAATTCCTAATTCCCCTCTCTTGTTTGGCAGCGGCGGCACAAACCCTAGGAAAAGAGCAAGAGCAATATTGTTGCAAAAATATGTGTATATTAACCGTGGTCCAGCAAGCTCCTCCTCTTGTTCCTTGATCTCCAATGATGCAATTTTTTCAAACCTGATCACAAGCAAAGTACA
Organism: Oryza meyeriana var. granulata; assembly: GCA_003991445.1. Classification (NCBI taxonomy): domain Eukaryota; kingdom Viridiplantae; phylum Streptophyta; class Magnoliopsida; order Poales; family Poaceae; genus Oryza; species Oryza meyeriana. The sequence goes on from RYFJ01000568.1 coordinate 101,972, forward strand.
ACTATTAGGTACTAAACTATTTTCACTAATATCATAATTAGATGTACTTAGGAACAGATTCACCTTATTATTAATTTCCCGTACGCGTGCTCGTGTGATAGGTCCTTTGTACGCATTGGAGATAGGTGGATCTAGAGCATCAGTATTAGAAGAATGAGAGGAGCTAGGTAGATCCTCATCAGTTAGGGAGACAATGATTTTAATAAATGTTTGGGCCCATGGTAGGTAATAGCCCTACTCCAGTTTGGCTGGGAGGCCGGTGTTTTTCACTATATCAATCTCATAAGTACAAAAATATGGGAGTGGAAAACCTAGTCACGAGAGCCATGGTGAGGTAGTCAGTGGCTAGCTGTTGTCGACTTCCACGGATATCAACTCGATGACATTGGATATGGCTTGTATTGTCTCTCCTTGGGTTGTGTTTTTCCTCCTCTCCTCTCTTGGGAGGCCTTGTATTTATACCCTCGAGTGTCCTTGTCTAAGTAGAACTTGGGAGGCAAGTTGGGATACGACCGAGCAATCTTAGTCCTTACCAAATCAGACTTGGTAGTTCTTTCCTAGTACACACTAGGTTCCTTATCTGCTCAGATCTTTATACCATATTTGGAGATTTCTTTCCTTATGCGATATGGTATGTGGTGTTCGCTGCCGTGTATCTGCACGTCTGTAGGGTACCCCATATTTTTTACACTGACAAGTAGCAATGTTACATAAACACCTAGCTTTTTTTTGGAAGTTACTAGGACATCCTAAATGGTGAGATCTAACCCAATTTAATGATGCCAACAAGGTGGAATTCCCACCTAATGTTATTCATGGTGGGGGCAACCTCTACATTGGGTAAAAAAGAAGAGAGGAAAAATTTTTTTAAGGAGGGGAAGGGACAAGGGAGGGGGGGAGCATCCATGAGTCAGTGAAATACTAGCTAACTCAGAGCAAACTCACTAAAGTATTTGCTATAGTGATAAAGTCAAAAGAGCCACCATGTTGGAGCTTACTGATTGACACTAACAACTCCAGGAGTTCTTGTGGCAAAAACATTACAATGTTAGAAAAAACTCACCAACATTAGGGACCAAAACCTCTTACAATAGATTGTGAGAGAGTAGGACAAACCTGTGAAAAGAAGACGGGCCTATACAACTTCTATGAGCGGAACTCACCCATCATTATCTACAGGTAGCATGAGAGGAACGAGGAAGATTCTTGAGGCAAACAACTCTATAGAGACAAGACATAGTGTATTCAAACTAGCCATCTATATCATTGGAACATTTCTATTACTCCTGACAGCACCTTCTCCTAAATAATCCTAATACTCCAGATCTAAGGGACAGATAGGCACTGTTCATTTCTACTGCTCGGCTAAGCTTATCACTGCACACGAAATGAGACGGGTCATTAGTACATGATTAATTAAGTATTTACTATTATAAACTTAAAAATTAGATTTATTTGACTTTTTAAAGAAACTTATATATAAGAAAGTTTTTAAAAAACACAGTGTTTAGTAGTTAAAAAGAGTGTAAAAGAGAGGAAGGAGCCTAACCCAATAAACACTTTCAAATAGTGCCATACAAAACTAACTTACAAAAATGGTTCACATGCAAAAGCTAGGAAATTCATACTTTGAAAGGACCTACCGTATAATCTTGGGAAGAGAAACTGAAACGCAAATACTCAGGAAGTGCTGGGCGCCACACCGCAAAACCGCAAATACTCAGGAAGCAGGGTCCTTTTCGGAAACATCCCCAAGGCGGTGGTAGTGGCGGAGTCGGTGGTTGGGGGCGGGCTACAAATACCGCGGCCACGTGACGCCACCGGATGCAAACCTATTTATATTCTCTCCTTAATTCCCAATCTCTCTCGTCCGCCTCCCCCCTCCTCCCCGTCTCCCCATCCCCCCGCCCCTGTTCTCCTCCTCGCCGCCGTCCTGCCCACCTCGCCGCCTGTTCCCCGCACCCAAACCCTAATCTTAACCGCCTCCGCCGCTGCCGCTATGGCCAGCAGCAACGTCTCCACGGTCTATAGCTCCGTTATCGACGACGTCATATCCAAGGTCCGCGAGGACTTCATCTCGTACGGTGTCGGCGATGCCGTCCTCAACGAGCTCCAGGCGGTAAGTAATTGCCGATTTCACCGGTCTCCGTCCCTAGTTGTGTCTCCAATTGCTGCTTGGTTGGCCCGATTTGACGGTTTGGCTCCCCGATCCGGGCCCCAAAACCCTAGCTCTGGGAGATGAAGATGCTGCACTGCGGCGCAATCTCCGGGAACATCGACCGCTCCAAGGCGGCTCCCGCGGCGTCTGCGGGCACGCCCAGCGCTGGAGCGACCCCGCCGGTGCACGACCTTAACGTGCCCTACGAGGCCACCTCCGAGGAGTACGCCACACCCACGGCGGACATGCTTTTCCCACCGGTGAGGAATCCCACGACTGCCCCCCTTCAGATTGGCCGCGATCTCTGCGATTGAGCGATTCACAGGTAGGGTATTGACGTGGTTGGCTGTATTTGGATGCAGACGCCGCTGCAAACCCCGATCCAGACACCTCTTCCAGGAACAGATGCAGGGATGTACAACATTCCCACCGGGCCTTCAGACTATGCCCCATCCCCTATCAGTGATGTGAGGAATGGGATGGCCATGAATGGGGCTGATCCGAAGACTGGTCGCCCGAGTCCCTACATGGTAGGATTAATTTGGATTTTGTTGATTTATGTGTTTTCCCCTCTTTTAGCTTGGGTTTGATGTTGAAAGTTATTGTTGTTATTTTGCAGCCACCACCATCTCCCTGGATGACTCAGAGGCCGCTGGGGGTTGATGTGAATGTTGGTATGTGTTTATGTTATGCTCTGTTTTTGTTCTCAGATCTCAGCATTCAATTGTGGTGAAATATTGACTGGGAAGCAGTAATGATTTAGATAACTTTGATTGATGTGCAGCTTATGTGGAGAACCGTGAGGACCCAGAGAGGGCAGGACAGCCTCCGCAACTGACAAAGGTAAAAATGAGTGGCCTCCCTCTCACTTGCAGTTCCAGATATTATGTTGAAACTCAGGTTTATTTGCTGTTAGCATTTGTTTTTGTTATTTTTGATAAAGCACTGTCCCTGATGATTTTATCAATCAAATCGTGATTGCATACGAGTACTTATATTAATATTTAGTGGGCATTCCAGTCATCCAGTGTTCTGAATTGGAGTGGTCACTGGCTATTTACTACTGTTTGGAGTATTACCATATCCTTCTGATGGTACCTTGGGATTATTGGCCAGCAACTAAACATTCTCATAGACCGCGGTGAATACTAGCAAAGAGAAAACCGAGACAATTAAACATTATGTCACCAGTAAATGTCATGCATATGTTTGTGCTAGTCTTTCCATGGCTTTCTGACCCCTTCTGTTTGGTGCATCACCATTACATGCACGAACTTGCTATCCATGCAAGTAAAGCATTCCTTCTGAATGAGTAGTAGGGAGATAGTCAGAGAGAAGATATGTGTTTGTAGTAGACTTCAGTTTTCAATGCCTTTTGTCCCAATCCACCTCTTATAGGGTGGTGATGGACATTTTAAAATAAAGAGGATTCCACATTATGTATGTATTTTTGCTGTAATTACTGGAATAAGCTGTTTCTTGTGAACCATCAGTGAGACCACATTTCTTATCTATTTTTAAGCCAGAGTACCTGTCCAATTACTACCCAACTAGTGCAGAACCAAGCACTAATTGCAACTTTGAAACATTACTTTTGTATCTATACTAATACAAAAGAAGCCAATGATTGCGGTGGCAAGTCTACCATCCCTCTGCTATTACGCCTGGAGCTGTGGGATTTTTTGTGAAGTATCTTCTTCGAAATATTTACGCGTTTACAAGTTTAGAACCTGCCTCATTTTTTTGGAAATCCGTTGCATTGCATAGCTATTTGGCTGCTTTCATCAAACTCAAATTTTCCCTCTTGTCAGCTTCTCACTAATTTGACCATTAGCTTAATTGAAACACTTGATTTTACTATATTATAATGATTGATTTATTTCATATTGTAGGATTTTCTAATGATGTCCTCTGGGAAACGCAAGAGGGATGAATACCCTGGTCAGCTCCCTTCTGGTTCTTTTGTGCCACAACAAGATGGAAGTGCGGATCAGATAGTAGAGTTTGTTGTCTCAAAGGTATTATTCATTAATGGAAAGTGCAATTCATTATCACAATTTACCTTGCACTTTAATCTCATAAGTATGTGTGGTAGTGCTTCCTAGAGCTGTTTAAGGATGCCACTATCACTATGGAGTTGGTCCCTTCCTATTTGACCCTTAGGCCTTGTTGGGCCTTGTTGAAAAGGGTGTGTTTGGATTTCCATCCTTACTCGTTGATGGTTCATGGAACCCAGTCAGATGCAATAATTGGAGCTATGCAAGTTACATGTCAATGAGTTTACAACTACCAGTCACATGAATCATACAACTTATGTATAAAAGATAGAGAATTGCTTGTTTAAAACAAGTTCCTTTTAAAATCGATGCTTGTTATCCTGGGTACAGGCTTCATGATCGATATGATGTGCCATTTGTAATTTTGAATCTTTATGCAGGTGTAAAAATTAAGAATGTACGTGGCTATGTAGTTTGGTAATAGATTATAGACCCTTTCCCTACTCTTATGAATGCATCATCTGTTAATTATTTCTATGTCCGTAAAAATTGTTTCAAATCGCCTCTTTAGTACCAAAGTCAATTGAATTCCTGATATGGACAGATGTCTCTGACTCTCTGTAGAGTGTTGATTTTTCATTGTTATAATGTCAATAAATATCCTTGCATATGCACAAGTGGATAGCATTTTAAGCATCCCAAATTTATCAAACTGACATGTCACATGTCTAACATTAACTAGTTGGTCTGCATGTTGAACCCATGTAGTCAAGAAAATAGAACAAATAATGGTACACATAGGAGGGGGAAGCATAGGATGTGCTGCATGTGCACTGGGAGGGGCGAGATGATGTTGAGTGGTATCAGTGGGTGGTGTCGTGGGCTGTGGGCATTATGACATAATTAACAGGAAATAGAATTAGTGTTGAAATTATAATTGACAGGGAAGATAATTAATGTATAAATTAAATGTTTAGGAGGGATGCATGCTTTTTATATTGGTTTAGATAATACAGCTCTAACACATGTGAGGGCTATCAGTTTCTTTTGTTGTACACTTGTACTTGCATTTTTGTCTGTCAATATCATGTTGATGCTGTATTGGAGTATATTCCTCAACTAAGTGCTACATTTATTGGCTGACTAATTTTAACTCTCTAAACCTTTATATGAAACTCTATGGCATGCATATATTACTATGTTGGCTGTAGTACATGAATAACATCCACAGATGTTTTAAACAGTCTGTAGCAAAAGCATACCAACATACATATTTTATAGTGGATAACGCATTTGGTGTTATATTAGAAGATACTGGCTCAGCTACAGAACATCTAAAATAAAATTCAATCTTAAACTAAATTTTCCATTGTAATATGCAGTTATGCACAAAATTTCCTTATTATGAAATATCACAAGTTTTCTGTTCTTTTTCTTGTTTTGTTGAGTTATACTGTTTCATGTCCTCTTTTAATTGTGATAATAGGTAACCAATATAGCTTGATATCAAACTCAACACAAGAATAGGAAATTGAATACAATACTGAAGAAATGCAGATAGTGAAGCGCATACAAGTATCACAGCACCAAAATATTGGTTCATGCATTTTTGTTCTTTTAACCTAAGAACTAACATTTTCCATGCATGGTAGAATAGGAAAATTTACACGAATGAACAAAACAATTAGACAAAAAAGGGTACAAGGCAACAATTAAGGACTTATGGCTTCTGGCCATATGTGGTTAAACTGGCAGAGCATGTCATGGCATGTTGTTTACTAGTGCATATGGGATTTGTGGGAAAATGGAACAATATTAATGCTGATATTGATGAATCTCTTTTTGCAAAGAGAGTTGCACTACTTGTTTCTTGGGTAGTTCAAATGTGTGGCTAGCTGATATTTAGTACATACTAGTGGTGAACAAAAAAGGTTTTAGGCAAACCTTTTTACTCATCGGTAATTGAGGGTGTAAAAAAATTATACTTGGATCCGCTTATCCCCAGCTGAAAAATGAACTGGTGCTGGTTCAGCCAAACCCGGTAAAGGGCTTATGAACACCACTAGTGTATAGCTTGTGTGGCGGCCTGCTGTAATGGCAATATACAGTGCTATAGCATGATACATGAAGCAATGATAATCACAAATATGGTGGCAGTTGCGCAAAGAACTGTCCTTGTAGAAATGAAATTCCTCGGACTAATTTTACTGAGCATATTTCACAAGGTGATAAGGTAGCTTGAGGTATTTAAGTGGTGATGGTGTGCTGGTTTTTGGAAGTACGTCCCAAACTAAGAAAATCATATTTTGTAATCTAGTTGGTTAATGTTAGGTTTATGACAACTGAATCAATGAGGAAATTAGGATCCACAGATGGAATTTTCTAAGCCAGCACAGAAATTTGTACTTTATGTGCACATTGGAGAACTCTTCATGTATGAATTCTTGAGCTCACTTAATACTGTCTTGGACTCAAATGTTATTTTTGTGTTAGTATGACAATTGAACTTCATATTTCTCCTCTTTGTAAATGTTGGACACTTTCAGCAAAATTTATGAAAACTTTCTGTATCGCAATAAGTATATATTGAATATATGCAGCAAATTGCAATTCAGTTTATCATCTTTCCAATTCATGATGTATTCTTATCTTGTAGGATCTCATCCTGCTCATGCTTACTGTTTTACCATATACTGTTAAACAACTGCTTAATTAGATAATTTAAACCTGGCTTCTAATATTACCATTTTGTTTGAGAAATCCTCACTCTATTTTTGGTCCTTTCTTCAGGACAACGCACAACTTCTTTGGAGTTCCATTGTGAACAAGCAAGGAACAGCAACTAAGGGATCTTCTACAAAAGAAACAATAATAGCTCCAACTATTCCTCAATGGGATGGAATGGATGACTATAATGATGTACACTTCGAATTCATCAATGGGTTTATCTTATATCTTCGAATTTTTCTGTCTAACTGGGCTGTTTCTTTTTCAGCCATTTTACTTCCAAGGAGTTCCAACTGAAGATTATAATACCCCTGGAGAATCTTGTAAGTTTCTCATGAAACAATGAAATTTGATCTTGTTTGAGAGAGAGTAGTTTTGATGTTGCTGATTTGACCATGTTTTAATTTGTTCCTTAGCGGAATATCGAGCTCCCACACCGGCTGTTGGAACACCAAAACCGAGAAATGATGCAGGCGATGATGATGAACCTCCTCTTAATGAAGATGACGATGATGATGACGAGTTAGATGACCTTGAGCAAGGGGAGGACGAGCCTAACACACAGCACCTTGTCCTCGCACAGTTTGACAAAGTAGTCATGCTTCCTTTTGTGTAATAATATTGGCTAAGAAGATTAGTTTTTTCTCTATTTAGTGTCTCATGCTTTATCTCTTCGCTGGTTTACACAGGTGACAAGGACAAAGAACCGCTGGAAATGCACTTTGAAGGATGGAATCATGCATTTGAATGGCCGAGATGTTCTATTCAACAAGGTAGTCAACATGATCTTTTGATCTACTTTGATATGGTCGAACAGTTCGGTATTCAGGGAAGCATATTTATTTTGTTTTTGGATAATAGTGCATGAACTCTAAATTTATGTTCACAATGGAAGAACAAAGTTTTTTGTATGATGTACTCTCATAAACACCATGCAGATGCTTTTGCATTTGATCCTTCCCTGGTACTTGCATCGGTATGATGACCAAAACTATTTTCATTGTAACTTGAAAGGATCTGATGCTTGAATGGTTTGTAGAATCATGTAGCTCAATGTTCACAAAACGATCAATATTCATAATTCCTGCACCTTGATTTTGCTCAATTAGTCAGCCTTTTGTCAGTTCCGGTGTTAGCTTGATAATTTTGTTTTTAACTATCATCATTGCCCCCAAACAAAATTATGGCAGACTACCTGTAATGCTTGGAAAGGCCACTTGGTGCTCCAATTATTGATATGCATGTATACTATGGTATTGCAGGCTACAGGCGAGTTTGATTTTTGAATTTTGTGACAAAGAAGAGCTATTTTAGAAGCTGCTGTATCGACATATCTTTGTCTGACATACGAGTGGGGAATGACAAAACCGCTGGTGGGGTGGGTTTGTTCCTGTGGAGGCTTGCTCCACCCAGTGGGTTTGTTACCATAACTGTTATCGCTGTAAAAATGCTACTGTTGGGACTGTTGTAGACATTTTGCTGAGATGTTATCTTAAAGTTGGCGGAGGATTACCTTATCTGATTTATGTTCCTCTCTTTTTTCAGTTTCTACCCCTCTCCCTCTGAAGACTAACACTATTGTATCAGTATGCCTTTGTCACTGAAAATTTCCTCTGCATTATTGTTGTTAGAATTATGAGAAGGCGATTGGATCTGATACCGTAATCCAAAACTACTCTAAATTATGGCCAAGTACTCCCTCCATTCATTTTTTTATGACGTTTGAACGAACCAACGTCATATGCATAAAAATTGAGGTTTAGTAGCGTTTGGCTTTCAAGTTTATGCCTTTTTTTCCTTCGCGAAAGTTCAAGTTGCAAGATGGACTGCCATATAATCTCTGCTCATGCATTGCCACTCAAAATTCCACTGCATTATTGTTAGAATCTACGAATAATTGGAAGACGATTGGATCGGATACCGTAATAGTATAAAACTACTCTAAATTTGGGCCAAGTAGTAGTTAAGGTTGTGTTGAAGTTTATGCCTTTTTCTTTCTTTCCATTCAGGGTGTAAAATGGACCTTTCGACTTAAAACATTCATTGTAACAATGCACCCATTGTATGGTTAAATAGTTGGTGCATTTTGAAGAGTGATTGGAGATAGGAAGAACACATCACTCTCACCAATTTAGAGTTGAGTTGCACTGCATATTTGCATTGCATTGGGTTGGGTTAGTGTAAGCACGATGTTTTGTACCTTCTCCACATTCCATTGGTTTGTATTCTGCAACATGAGATCGGCAACTAACTGAACTGGATCATCAGGCATTTAGTTTTTGGTGTCTGAGAGGCTGCATGCTCTAGTGTTGAATCTGGTATAGAACCCAGGATGCTTGGTTACAATTCTGAATACACTAAACCATATTTTTTTATTGACTGGCTTTATCCATGGGTAATGAGTTTCGTATTGGATGTTTCTGGTTAGAAAAATAAGCTTTTTCGTGCTTGCTTGCGAGCATTGGAATGGCCTGAATGGAATGAATATTAAGATAAATAAAAGAAAGAAAATAAACCATTGAGAAATGTCTTTCATAATACAATTAACCATCATGTTAACTAATCGATTACGAAAAATTGGATCGGATTTTGCTGTTCTTTTTTTGCAGTACCTCGACATGACATGAGCGTGAAAGAGGTTCAAGAATCTATTTTCTTTTTGTAAGGGCTAAAAACCAATCACTTATTTTTTTTGTCTTTTTGACCCTATATTGTATGGTAGATCTCGAAAGACCTCCCTTTAAGTTGTACAAACGACTTTCATTAAATATGGCTTTTCACAGAATTTTATAGAGATCTATGATGGGCCAATCATTTGCTTCATTAGTTTCAACAGTGGCAGCTGCGGAATTTGCTATTGGATTAGCCATTTTCGTTATTACTTTTCAAGTCCAAGCGACTATTGCTATCGAATTTATAAATTGCATTAAACATAACTAGAGGAAAGTTACCAAATACAAAGTTCCGTTCTCCTTTCGTTCTCTTCTTTTTTTTATTTTTGTTTGTTACGAGCAAAAATAAGCTCTATAGGCAGAAATTGTGTGTAGACCGGTTCTTATTCTTTTCTTTTTGCTAATCCATCCGTCCGTCCTGTTTCCATTAGAGCGATTGAAAGCAAGTGAGAAACATGTTAACTGTGTGCATCCGTGCGTGCAGATGCTGGTTGCTTTGTGTGTGTTTCTGTTTGGCTGCAGGCTGCCTTGCTTTGAGCTGTGGATGCGGTGGCTTTAGCAGCAAGCAAACAAAGCTCTCTCCCAAAGCGTGCTCTAGACAGAGGCTTTTCCATGTGCTCACTTTAACCTAACATTACTCACTGCAGTAATCAACTCTGTGAAGTCGCCAGGAAACCGTTACAGTGACTTGACAGTCACTAGCTAGCCTAACATCACCAGCTGCAGTGTGAGTTCAGAAATGTTTCATTCATACACCTGCAATTCAATTTGCCTGAATTCAGTAAAGATTCGGCAAAATGAAGCTGCAGATTATGTGAATACATGCCACTTTACACCATGTTTGTAATTGCAGAAATTTTACATGGCTTTCTGAACTTTGTGGTAGGCAAGACTTCGCTTTCTTGGTGAAACGGTAGGGGGATCGGGAATCATGAACTGGGGAAGAATGACGGAATGGTTGACAATGCGGCGACGGTTTTATCTTGCAGCCACCGATCCAGGGACAGCCCAGCAACACAACCGGGCAGCATGCCAATTGCCTTTTTAGATTGGCACTAAAATGGTCTAACTGAAGATGCAAAACCTGCAATCACAGCTTGGTTGATAGTCTGACCCACTGTAAAATCTTCTTTCAGTGATTTCTAAGTGTTAAGGACATAGGTCCCAAATACTCTAATAAGAGACAAATATAAACACCCGAATAGGAGGTGGACCGATCCATATAATTAGAGATAAAAAAGGACTCGGCTTCATGTTATCTTGCACGAGCCGAGTACTATATAGAACCCTGGGTCGTATTCTACTGGATTTACTACCCTGTAATCCTTGCCCCTCATCATATATAAGGGGATATGGATCCCTCTTGGGGAACAACTCAACCATAACTCATACACAACAACAGGAGTAGGGTATTACCTCATATTGAGGGCTTAAACCTGTATAAATCGTCTTATCTTTCGAATCCATTTAGCTTTAGATCCGTCGTATAGCCCCATATTAATTATTGCCGATATAAAACATTGACAGTTGGCGCACCAGGTAGGGGGAAGTGCCGAGATCATTTCGACAAGCTCGATGGATCCAATCTCCGAAGTTGCCGACATCACCTTCGCTCCCTAGCAGGCCTTCCGCTTCGGGAGCCTCAACTTTCTTGCCGACGCCTTCGGTAACCTCTCTCTTTTCAAGTCGGAGACGATACGACCAGAGGGACATCTCTCCAACCACGCACCGGTTGGCCTCGGCAACACTGCGGCAATCTTCAACAGCATGCTTCTGCAACGACCACGATCTACGGGGCCAGAGGCAACTCTCTTTCCTAGTGTTTGACTCGGACGTGTTAGTGCTTATCAAGATCGGATCTAGGGGAGACGAGATCGTCAATTCCTTACTCGGCCTCGCCAACGCCATAGCCGTCTTGCACAATATCCTAAGGCGGCATCCTCGATCCAACAACACGGAGACGTCCTGATCCCCTGGTTCCAACTCGGATATGGACTTGAACTAGTCGGGTCTATATCTAGGGAGGTTGGCGTCATCATTACTCCAATCCAGTTTTTTGACTCTGATACTCAGTTGGAGGACAGCACTAGGAGCTTCTCACCTCCCCGCGAAGTCTTTATGGCGTCAAAAGAAAATCTAACTCCGAGTCAAGAAGCACACCGACTACGCAATTAGCAGGAGGAGGAGGCCCCCCGACTACGTAAGCAAAAGGAGGAGGAAGACAGACGCCAACAAGCCGAACGGGACGAGCGCAACAATCAATTGCATGAAGCCGGGTGGCAAGCACAAAAGGACATCCTTTAGACCAAGATGGGTGACCAAGACATGTTTGTTACTCCCCAGCAGAACGTCGTGGCCATAGCAACTCTACTCAATACTCTGCAACTAGGGCTTGATCACTCGGCAACACCGACAATTGTGAAGATCAAGGCTATCATAGTAGTAGCAGCAGCGGTTCAACACAACTAGGACGACTCCAGGACCTTGGTTCTCTCAAGATAGTCAAGGTCCAACGCCGTCACATCTAGATCCACAAGCAGGCACCCAGCGGGTACATCCAGTCAGAGACCATCTGAGCAGCCTCAACATGGATCACAATTTGATCGCCTCGACGACCAACGGCGACCACGCGGCGACTACAGTCGACGCGACAGAGATGTCAAGGACCAACCTAATAGGGCTCCTAAGAGAATCAATTGATTCCTGGGGAGAACTCCGCGACCAGTTCATGGCCAACTTTCAAAGCACCTACGAAAGACCAAGCACTGAGTTTGACTTGTACCAGATTCATCAAAAGAAGAACGAGTCACTTTGGGATTTTATCAAGCGGTTCTCCGAGAAGAGGAATACAATTCGCAAGATCAAGGACGAGACGGTCATCACGGCCTTCTGCAAGGGAGTCAAAGATACACCGTTCATCACCAAGTTTACTCAAAAGACGCTGACTACAATCAAAGATCTCTTCGATATAACAAACAAGGACGCCTCCTTGGCCGAAGCCATAGCCGAGTTGCAAGAAGACAAGCCCTGACAGAGAGACCGATGCGAGTCAGACGAGGCGGGAACATAAAAATTGAGGGACCGCAAGCGAAAGTTTGAAGACATTGTTGCAGCAGTCGAGTGCAGCCACCCTCATCCTTCGAGAATAGAACACTACCAGAAGGTCATGAACGAACCATGTCCTTTCCATCCCAAGAGGATGCACGCGGCCAAGAATTGCTTCATGCTCAAGAAATTTGTCTTGGAGCATGAGAAGTCATCAGGAGTCGGTGATGCCAGCTACTCCAAAGGCAAAGACAAGCCGAACGCTAATGCAATAGGAGGATTCCAGGATCCTCACACCGAGCTCAACCATATCTTCAGTGGACCGTTGGCGTACGAGTCCAAATGCAAGCAAAAGCTGACCGCTCACGAAGTCAGTACTATCACAGTTGATGTTCCTCAATATCTACGGTGGTCCAAGGTCGCCATCATGTTCGATCGCATGGATCACCCTAACCGAGTGGTTTATCCAGAACGTTATCCACTCGTCCTGGAACCTGTTATCAAAAAGTCAAGCTCAAGAAGGTCCTGATAGATGGTGGGAGCACACTCAACATTTTGTTCGCCAAGACGCTCGATGAGATGAAGATGCCTCGTTTCAAGCTTCGGCCGAGTACAACATCCTTCCATGGAATCATCCTTGGGCTTTCGTCAATACCACTCGGATAGATTACCTTGCTAGTCACCTTTGGCACACGGGAAAATTTCCGCACAGAGAATGTCTGTTTCGAGGTCGCTGATTTTGAAACAGCTTACAACACTATCTTGGGAACACCGGCACTCGCCAAGTTCATGGCGATCTCCCTTCGCAGTGACATCAAGCAAGCCTTTACCTGCGACAAGGAGAGCTACGAAGTGGGACAATCTCAAGAAGCCGTAATCGGGCAGGACAATGTCGATGTTTTATATTGGCTGTATTGAATACGAGGCTATTCATTTGACCTAAACTCGATGGATTCAAAAGAATACGAGGAATTGTACTGATTTAGGCCCTCGATATGAGGTAATACCCTACTCCAATTGTGTATAGATTGTGATCTCTGGTGAGTTGTCTATATGCCCTAGGGGGCTCCCTACTCCTCCTTATATATCGAAGGGATGGGGATTACAAGGTAGAAAACCCAGTCAGATACGACCTAGGGTATTCCTAATCAATACATAGGAAGTCTAACTAGGATTAAATCTCTCTCCTTTTCATGCAAGGAAACCTAAAGCTGAGTCCTACTCTATTCCTAATTGTATGGGCCAGCCCACCCTCTGTCCGAGTGGCCGTATTTGCCTTTCTTAAGGTACCTGGGGCCCATGGCCTCCACAGTAGCCCCTAAGACTTTCATAGTTGAGTCATAACTTGTGCCGAGTGCCCATCCTCCATGGTGAAGAAATCCCGAGTGCTTTTCTCCCAAGTACTCTTTGTCCGAGTACTTCTCCTCCCGAGTCCTGCTTCATGTTAGTTGGCAACGAGGCTATGAAGCTCTTTATGAAAATAAATGAATAGTACACGCCAAATAGGCGCACCTAATAGGTTTAGCCCCTGACTTTGTGCTTAATTGGGAAACAATTAAACATAAAGCCAATGATCTTTAACCTTTAAGCCTTTCCCGAGTGATATATTTCTTAGAAATTAAATTCTTTAGCCAATTATTGACTGGAATTTTGATCATGGCAATTTGGCTAAGCATGCAAGCCGTTTATCTCTATGGATCAAGCCTAATGTGTGATGAGGTGTACTTGAGAGATACCTGCATCCCCAATTTTAATGGAGACCAGCCATTGATCCTTATAAGGATATATCCTTAATACCTGTAAATAATCTAGATATCTATATGTATACATCCAACGATATGCTTAGCATGAAGTATATCTGATTATTTTAATCGGTTTTTGTAGAACAACACCCGAGTTGTGATTTTAATACATCCGGCTAGCGGCCCAAAAGGACATGCTATTTAAGAACTCATATTTTCTGGCCCAGTACTGAATAGGCTAGCCCAAGCCAACCAACCCAGCGCAGCCCTTCGGCTTCCCAACAACCGCGCTTGTTCATCACCAAAACTTTGCACTCTCCGCATTTGAGTTCACCAAGGGTTCACACGCACCAAGCAATCCACTCTAGATCCTCAAGCCCCTTCACCTCCGCTTCCGCATCCCCGCTCCCCAGTCCACCAAGCCTTGGCACAAACCCCAGATCAAGGAAAATGTTGGGTTCTGCCTCCGATTCGACTCCACGCCATCTAGGGAGTGGTAGACCTCAGCTTCATTGACTTTCAGGCTGGCACATCTAGTGCGGGAGGGGGGGCTATCGGCGAAGGAGCTGATCAACTGGTGCGCCACCTAGGGCGAGACTGTCCCCACGCTGGATCTTCGAATTGTTCTTCTATAGAGGTCTTTCTCTCCTTTCTTGCGACTTCTTGCTTGGCCTTCTTGCTTATTACCAGATCGAGTTGATACACCTCAATCCCAATTCCATTCTCTAGCTCTTGATTTTCATCACTCTTTGTGACACCTTCCTTGGCATCCTCCCTCACTTCAACCTTTTCTGCTTCTTCTACCATCTTAAACCACATCCCAACAAAAAGAGGCCCCAGGTAGTTGGGGTGGGGGGAGGGGGGCCTTTAGTTTCACAACGACCTAAAGAAAGTCTATATCAATCTCCCTCTTAAGATTTCTCAAGGGATGGCACCAAGAGTGGTTCTATTGCTCCAACCCTGCGCCCTCTTTGCCTCCCTTCGTCGGTCACGCCCCCAAGGTGCTCGACAGTTGGACCGTCCTCCCGAATGACGAAGAAATGAAGCAGGTGCGGGTCCTCCTGAAGCTGCTAGTGGACTTGAAGTGAGACGGGTTGACTAGTGTCTAGGTCACCGGGGCGTTCATCGACTAAAGGATTCAGCCCCTTAAGGATCGCGTCTACCCTAGCTACGAATACCAGGGGAAGGACGGCCCCACTCGAGAGAGCACTGCAGTGATGACCACATAGTAGACTAACGACACGCTCTGTAGGTTCTTCACGAGTGGCGTGGTCGATACGCTAGATCCACATACAGTTTGAAGAAGTTTCCCTGTGCCATACAGTTTGAAGAAGTTTCCCCCAGCGGTAAGCCTACTGACCTTGTATGTCTTCTGTTGGTCAGAACGTTGTATAGTGTGAAGTGTATCAATATCATATACTCTGTCTTGTAGGACCGTGTTAACTTTAGTTCAAACCCCCCCCCCAGCAAGCCGGGGGGGGGGGGGGGGGTTTCTAAAAAGCCTTCAGCTGATCCCTCTACCAATAAGCCTAGCTCCAAGAGAGCTAGAAAACAACTGATGAAGGAGCCAACAAAGACACAAGTGCTGGCCAGGCCAACAGGCGGTCCCAAGGTCAGAGACACAAGGGCCGCTGCCTGATGTGTCCACAGCTACATTAAAATTTTTAGTTGGTTCGTTACCTGTGTTGGTAAAACAGGAGGGAAGCAAAGCAACAAATGCTGTTCGTATGGTGCAACAAAGAGGAGAGAAGACCTAGCAGCTGTAACTTAATTTAGTGAGTTCGAGTAGTTTATTAGTAATATTAGCCATGGAGTTTATCTAGGTGATTAGCAACCTAGCCGGATTTTTTAATACTTAATGTATGATTAGGTTAAGGCTGTCCGAGTTAGAGTCAGGATTTTATTTGCAAACAATCATCGCGGGAGGTTTTTTTTTTGGTTGGTCATCGTTTCTAGAGTTTTGTCCCTGTTGAGGCTTGGAGATGGCGATCCCATCTGCTTTCTACTGAATTTGCTGCCACCAATTGTCGGTTGGAGAAGTGCTAGGTCAGGAGGATCCTTCCTGGTTTTGCTACTTGGTACATGCTTGTGCTCCCTCTTCTATTCGTGTGAGAAGCACGGGTGGATTGAGTTCTGCTTGTTTTGATTTCGGCTGAGCTGAAGTGTTCGCAAATTATCTTGCCTATATATATATATATATATATATATATTCCACCACTATTTGGTTTGCTGCTCAATTTGTCCTGCCAATATACATATACCTTTATATATTGTTAGTTGTTGTTTGATACTGTGAAAGAGAGGGATAAATTTGGGCGCTTCCTGCCGGGTGCTCATCAAGTGGTATTAGGGCATGGTTGATCACGGTAGTGTTGAGTTATTTGCTACTGTAATTTTTGGAAGTTGCATAATAGTTAAATCAGGTGGTTCTAAGAGTAGTGGTGGTTCTCACCGATGGGGAAGATATTACTATGCCTGTTTTTGATGCTAATTTGCCTGCTAGAGTTAAGGATGGATTGGACGGTGCATGTCATTATTTGGAGAAATGCATGGATCGTAATTTCAAGAAGCTTGAGAGGATTCTAGCTGATCGTCTGCCGCCAGCACCTAAGGCACATGCTAGACAGGATCGACATCCACCACCTGAGCAACGTGAGTACGATGCTGAGGATGAGAGTCAGGGGTTGCAATATGATGGAGGTATTTATCATTGATGTCCTCGACACCCTCCTCGCCAAAGTCCTGCTTATATGGAGAGGATTGCTGATGATGTCCGCCGTGACAACCGGGTTGGTCGTGCTGCTCGTGTTCTGGTGATGGACTTGGTAAGACAAAAATTTCCATGCCTTCTTTTTTGGGTTCTGGTGATCCAGAGTATTATTTGGAGTAGGAGACACGTTGTGATCTGATCTTTAACGGTCACAACTACTTAGAGGAGAAGAAGGTATGTGCTGCATCTGTTGAATTCACCGGTTATGCTTTGTCTTGGTGGAATCAATTGGTACGTGTTGTGGGTTGTCCACATACTTGGCAGTATATGAAAGAGGTTATGAGTCGTCCATATACTTGGCAATATATGAAAGATCACTGTATAAACATTTGCAGCAACTAACACAAGGTGATCTTAGTGTTGATGCTTATTATAAGGAGATGGGATTATTAATGATTCGAACATGGGTAACAGAGAATGAAGAAGCTACTATATAGCTAGATTTCTTAATGGACTCAATAGGGATGTTAAGGATCGTGTTGAGATTTCGTATTATTATGATATACAGAGTCTGGTGCATATAGCTCAAAGGGTGGAGCAGCAATTAAAAGGTCATAAAACTAGCTGTACATGTTCTCTTTGACGAGACAGTGATGGAGGTGCTGCTAGTAAGTTGGTTGCTTTCAAGCCGGCTACTCCTTCTAAAGAGATATCTAAACCTGCTGCTAGTTCAGTGAGTAAGGCTCAATCTAAAGTTGAATCTACTACTGCTTCTGGTTCTAAATCACGGAGTGTGGAGTGTTATACTTGTGGGGGGAGAGGACATTATATGAGGGATTGTCCTAATCAAAAGAAGGTGTGGATGACTAGCCAAGGCTATATTTCTGAGAGTTTATCAGAAAATTCAGAAGCTGAACAAATTGATCATTGTAGGTTATCCTGATATTAATGATTTATTTGTGGATGATAATACTGAACAGACAAAGGGTTTATCTATGCTTGCACATGAGGTACAGCGAGATGGTTCTATTGTTGACATAAAGGGCAGTGCTGCAATATATTTCAGTCCGAGTGCAAAATTCAGGACAAGGTATGCAAATTGATAATTGATGGTAGTAGTTCTACTAATGCCATTAGTTCAAATTTGGTGCATGCTTTATCTTTGACTACATGGTAGCTTTCTACGCCACGTTATATTTAGTGGATGAATCAAGCGGGTACGCTGAAAATTACTCACAAGGTCAGAATTGCTTTTTCTATTGGGAGCTATAATGATAAAGTGAATTGTGATGTGGTGCCGATGAATGCTTGTCACTTGTTGTTGAGAAGGCCGCGGCAGTTTGATCTTAATGCAACACATGAGGGTCGGGCCAATCATTATTCTTTTACGCATCGTGGTGCTAAACACGTGCTAAAACCAATGCCACATAGTACTATCAATACGGAGGTATTCACAACAGTATGCACTATCAATACGGAGGTATTCACAACAGTAAAGAAGAAGAAAATGGCTTTCGAGGCTAATACAAAACCGAGGACGGCATTGTTTCAACAGAGGGAGGATGATGTGTCCACAGCTACATTAAAATTTTTAGTTCGTTCGTTACCTGTGTTGGTAAAACAGGAGGGAAGCAAAGCAACAAATGTTGTTTGTATGGGGCAACAAGGAGGAGAGAAGACCTAACAGCTGCAACTTAATTTAGTGAGTTCGAGTAGTTTATTAGTAATATTAGCCATGGAGTTCATATAGGTGATTAGCAACCTAGCCGCATTTTTTAATACTCAGGTTTTTATTTGTTTAGGCCGGCTGGCCTGTGTGCCGTCCTTGTCGTCGGCCAGCGTGCTAATATATAAGCTAGCAAACAATCATCGTGGGAGGTTTTTTTGGTTGATCATCGTTTCTAAGGTTTTGTCCTTGTCGAGGCTTGGAGATGGCGATCCCATCTTTGCTGCCACCAATTGTAGGTTGGAGAAGTGCTATGTCAGGAGGATACTTCCTGGTTTTGCTACTTGGTATATACACTACCACGCGAGCAACGCGCGGTTTAGTTACACCGCGCACCTTACAGACCCCCCTCCGTGATCACACCATGCCACCCTAGTGAAATCCGGTAGTAATCTGATTACTATTGACACATATGCATTGATATACATCCTGCACAAAAATACATGTTTAGTATAGTGAAATTTTTACCGGTGGCTTTTAATAGCGGGTAACGGTGGATTGGATACATCCAGTCATACGTTCGCTCGGCTTGGTATATGATAGTTAATAATTTACTGATGACGCATTGTCGATAACGACAGAAAATCTGATCATCATATAGTAAAATTTTTACCCATAGGCAACGAGCGGTGTGTGTGTTTTAGTTATTTATTTACTTATAGATATGTCATTACCTCTCTGAGCTGGTAGTAAATAGTTTACTGATTAACACCGAAACTTTACCCATAGGCAATGAGTGGTGCTCGGCGTGCATGTTTCAGTTATTTGTGTACTTACAGGTATGTTGTCACCTCTCTGAACTGATAGTAAATCATTTACTGATCAATATTGTGATTCATGAGACAATCATGGGATGGTTGGTTATAGATTCACGAGTTCGTAATCATGTCTCCTAATGACTGCAGCGGTTATTTATTTTATTCCCCACTCTATCCGGTGTGATCGGTTGCACAATTATTCTTCTCCAAATCCATGCCCCTTCTTATGCTCACCCAGCGCTCCCCGGCGGCAATTCCATACACGGTGGACGACGGTGGTGACCATCCCCAACCAACCAGGCGATACTTCATGCTACCAAGGTTAGCCGTTCCGCACTCTTGTCCGTTCTCGCATCCACAACTGCTCTCTAGCGGTACTTCTCCCGTCATCATATTTGTGTCGTATGGTAACACCGCCGTCGCAATGTAGATGAAGCGTAAGGGAAAGATGCCGGAAAAGGTGAAGAAGGTTACGTTCACCGGGTCCTAGTCAGAATGTGAGATAATCCTTCAGGAGACCCAAGCCGAGCAGTCGGTGAACCCCGGGGACCGTCCCCCTCAATCTGCATCTGCGCTCGGGGCCAGCGGCGAGCCCAGCAAGCCTAGCCGCAAGCGACGCGCAGAGACATAGCTGGGGGACATCCTATCCAATGAGGTATACCACTTAAACTTGTCACCCATATCTATTGAAACACTATTAGATTTCCCTTTTCCACGAACCTTTGGTGGGTTCTACCTCTGGCGGTGGGCTTTCTGGTACACCAGGATGTTTAGTTTTTGTCTCTTTATTGATGCCCATGTGTTTTATGCTGTAGTGTACACGTGCAGTAGCTGGTTTGGTCCACTATCCATATAAACTCGAGTTAAACTTGGCCAGATCTCATGACAGAAGCATGTTGGCAGAACATCCCTCTCCGTACTCTGTTGTTTTCATCAGCATAAACATTGATTATATTAAAATTGTCCCCCGGTTGACATATTTATTTATCACCTTTCCATTGAGTCAATCGGTTGACTATTTTTTTCCATCATGCAGCCCACTACGAAGAAGGATATTGTGCTTACCAGAGCTAGCCCGAAGATTGCTTACGATGCCTGCGCGGCTTTCTCTCCAAAGCACCATGATACGTTGGCTCGGCTTGGTTTTGGGAAACTTGCTGAGATGACGCTCGAAGGTCTGGAGCAGCTGGACCTGACGCACTGGCTGATGGACAAGATCAATCCTAAAACCATGTGCATTGAAATCTCCCCCACAAAGACTATCAAGATCACTCCCCTTAAGATCAGTATTGTCATGGGGACCCCATTTGGTGTGACGAGCTTTGGCTGCCTAATGGCTAAGTCATGGGAGTAGCATCCAAACAGCTTGCCCAAGATCTGGGCCTCCAACCAAATTCTAAGATCTCTCCCTCGAGGCTCATCCATGAGATAAGGGAGAGGAAGGATGATCCCAATGTTGTCTGTTTCTTCATCATGGTAATGACAAACAAGCTCCTTCTTTCAACTACCGATTTCTACATCATGTATAAGGACGCCTACCTAGGAAATGATCTAGCAAGGGCGGCCAGGATAGACTGGTCGAAGGTGGTGTTCGACAGTATCACAACACCGCATTTGTGTGGCACGAGAATGATCGATTGTCGAAACACCAAACACATATCGCGGCTTTTACACCATTCCTGGTGGTAAGCACAGAATATATGCCTACCCCTCGTAGCCATAGTCTCTTTACAGTCCCATGTGCAGTGTACCGCTCACAAGTGTGGGCAAATTTTTTGCTATCGATAATCTTCACCTCACACAGGACAATGGGGTTGATCTGATGCACATTCCATGAACTCAACTATACAGCAAGGACATGGTGGAGCAGATTTCGCAACTCGACGAGACTGCAGACAAAAGAGAGTCTGTCGAATTCGGCCAACTTGCTATAAGTCGATAACCGGAGCCCATGTGTTTAGGTGTTCAATTACATTTGTTCATTTATCAGATATGCATCAAATTCATCCTTTTGACTATATAGTCCAAGTAATGGGATATATATATATATATATATATATATGTTTTTGTTGCTATTATCCAGCTGTGAGGTATCCTGGGGACGTGCTACAGCCACCTAGGTTATGACAAGGACGAAGAGCCTCGCGACAGCAACTTAGGCACCTCGTATGCAGATGAACTAATCAGGCCAGTTCATCTTTCGTTACCTAGCATGTTCGATGCAATTGGGGTGAACATTTCCCATCTTCCTGCTAACGTGAGGCAACCTGTCATTGATGCTATCGGGGTATATGACCGCCAGGCCAAAGTAGCTGCTGATGAGATTGCAAAGCAAATATGTTTGGTACAGACAAGGCAGGCAACCGTCTATGACAAGATTGTCAAGATCCTCAACAACAACGTCAGTTTGCAACAGCAGCAAAGAGACGTTCTTCAAATGGTTGATGAGCCCGCAGGTGACCCATCTGCTTCGTTGCAACCACAGACCACCACAGAGAAGACCCCCCAACCGGAAGCCGCTCCTTCAGCCACATTAAGGTCCCCTCGCCGTTGGGCACATATGGTGTCGTCGTCAAGGAGATCAAAATGCATCTCCCACCAAGCATGGGACCCCCACATGCCATTGATAGTGCTGCCATGTCAATGGGAGACAAGGACACTAGCATCTTGGCTGGTCAACCGGATGTAGCAACCTCGGTCACCAGGACTGCTAGATCAGACATATGTTATTCCAGGAGCAGAGGCAGGCGTTGACATTGTAGAGACTGTCCAACAGACCGACCCATGTCGTGTCTGATCATGGTGCGCCATTCGTCCAACATCAACCGGAAGACACCACAGGAGCATCCAATCCGTCAGTAGAACAAGAACAGATCGGTATTGCTCATCCACTATTTACTAATTTTATTTTTTTGATATGATGTATGTTTCACATGTAGTATCTAATATTGCTTACACGCCCTGATATTGGGTTGATGACGTGGTTAAAGTGCTTGATATGCGCAGACACCTGATTTTGGTTTGTTGACATGCTTAAAGTTCATGATATGCCCAGCTAGTGAATGTTTTACTAATCTTTTTTTATGAGTACATCACATTCACATTATGTACCTAGCCTAATAATTCTTTTACTGATGTATGTTCTGGTTCTATTTTTATATCCAACAGTGAATGGTTTACTCCACTTACTGGCAGTCGTTGTGCCTTTTCAAATAAATATTTATTCTACTTTGTACTCATCAACCTACATTTGTTATGGTATAAAAATAACAATTTTTTATTGGGTTGCAGTGTGCTTTAACAGCAGCCACCACACATGACAGGTCCGGGGAAATTCCAGTCACACTGTTGATGTTCCTACAAACTCATGACTAGATTATGGAACCTGAGGTTCACAAGAAGTTTGACAAGATTTGTGAGATGGAGGGGGCACCACCGCTTGACCAAATGGTTCATCCTCACAACATATATCCTCCTCAAAGGTACTGTTACAAAATTGGAACATTTTTGGTCATGCATTGTCTTGTGAATATCACAGGTTAAGGGAAGTGCACATGTAAATCAGGGTGACAACTCGACGCCCTGGTCTGTCCCCAAGAAGATCACTAGGATGCCTGCTCGGTTTGTTTCTCCTGTTGAAGTCGGGGGACCACAGCCACCACCACATGACGATGCAATTGCCCTGATGTCCCTGGTGCTATCAAATCAAGAACGTTACCGAAGGTTTGACAAACCAGTTCTTAGACAACATACATCACATTGCACAATATTCATATTGCTCTGCTTGCATATGTTCTGTTCATACGGCATGTAATGTCCTATTTTTTTTTGTGTCTAGCGTTGTTTTTATAGAAGCTGATAGGTGCATGGCTACCGGTGCCGACATTGCTGGGTCTTTTGCTGTCAGGTGCATGACGGAGGGCGTTTTCATAGATGCATTTGCATCTTACTTGCTAAAGGAGGAGATGAGATATAGGCCCCAATCATATGGACAACATGTATTCCACCCTACCGCTGTCTCGGTAATACACATCCTGCATACCCATTTCTTATTCCGTGTTCCTCATCCCATAACATCATTTTTTTAACGTTTACCATGCGACTCAATGCACACCAACCTTATTTGCTGGCTTGCAGAGCCTCATCAACATTGAGAATATCACTTGCAATGGGGGAACAAAAAATTCGTGCTGTTAGTTCTCGCCGAACATTTGCGCGATGTTCTGCGGAATGTTCAGATCAAAGGTGCCAAGCTGGTGAGAATGCGTATAGTCTTTCTCTGCGAAGATTTTCATTTTCTGTTTATCTCCTGTGACACATCGGTTGCCAAATGGAAATCCTTCTATTTCAAATCATCATCCAGTGTGAACAATGCATTACTGGTCTCTATACATCATCCAATTTCATGCACAAAAGTGTCGACATACTAGATTTGAATGACTACAATGCCATCGGCACTCCCGTGACTAAGCTTCATGTAGAGCTTTTTCAGGATGGTGACAAAGCGTATCAGTGATGGTTTCTAGCGTGCCTTCCTGGGAGAGTTTGGCAGGTTTGGGAACTTTTGTCGATCATTTATACCGTGCCCAAAGATGGCGGTGGGATCAAACGATTGTGCATTCGATGTCATGAAGTTGATGGAGCTGTACAATGGGGATTGCGACAAGATGAACCTCATGTTCAAACCAGTATCTCAACATTGCTCACAACTAATTAACAGTTTTTTACTCCCCCCAGATGATATTGAATACAATCTTATAGATGTAAACACTGATTCCTTGATAGGTCGAAACAAGTGTGCTTCGGTCGTAGATCCTGTAGCATCTTGTCTTCAACCAGTGCAACACCGCTGGACAGCTCCCTCTCGAGATTGTGCAATTTCGCCCTCCTAGTGTTACCCATCAAGCTACCGATCCATGAATGTCTGTTATTGTGAAACCCTCAACCCCTGACAATCACAAAGTCTAACAAAAAAACAGTTCATCTATGTGTTGTATGCCGAGAATGGTCTGTCTTGCCACTGGTTAACATACTTTTGTGTATTTGATGAACACCTTATGTGTTTTTGGCCACTAGTCACCGTGTTGTATACAATGGAAACTCTTTTCTAGATGCTTATGTATATTATACATGGTCATTCTATCAACCAGCTCGGATACGACATGTATAACCTTCTAGTAATCATTTACCCCTTGTCGCATAATGTTAGTGTTTGTTAGCCACTGAATGAAGCTGCATTGCATAGCAAACAAGTTACTCACAGGCTTTGTACTCATGCATGGTCGGCCAAGTTTATATTTGTAGTAAACCAATTACTCGTCTTAGAAAGCACCCAGTCCATGATAGGCTTTGCCACTCATTAATATTTTAACTATTATTGATGATGTTTCGGAGCATAGCTTGTTCTGCTCAGTGTGTAGTAAAATGTTTACTGATAGGCAAAGCAGGCATGTGCAACACAACAATTCATAACGGGCAATTTTTAACTTGTAGTTAAATAATTACTAGTTATGGGTGGAGCAACACATTCTTGCTATTAGTTAATAGTTTGCGGTCAGTTTTGTGCCACACGTAACTGTTCTTTTGCCATGAACAGTTGTCTTCCGGTTGGTATGTATGGTTGCGCTGGGAATAGTAGAGACACGGCTGCACAGGAAGGCAAACCGCCATCGCCACATTATATACACACGCCGGGATGCTCTCCAAAACCCACTTTTTCACCCCACAACCACTCTGCATAGTTACACTTGTGCACAGCCAACAAAAATTCCCCAATGTCGGTTCAGCAGGCTACTAATTCTACACAGCGGATAGCCAGCGTGGGTCATGTTGCCGCCCCCATCAAATGACTGGTCGCCGCCGAGGTTGGGGTCACCGGTACCTGGAGACCTGGAGTACCGTTCGCCATCGTAGCCATCCTCGCCGGAGACAGGGGATGCCGTGCTCATCGAAGACAACGACAGCAAGGAAGATCGCTTCTCCGACAGGCCACTGAGCGACTACGACTAGTTTGACTCCGAGCTCGACGGTTTCCGGTACCCCCAAGATCTTCGACCAACCGTAGGATGAAGATTGCCAGGACGATGACCACCAGGACGGTGACGACGACGAGGAGCAGGAGGAGGAGGAGGAGGAGACGGCCCCGATGATGACGACAATGGCGACAAGGACGTGAAGGATGTGGAAGAAGGGCGCAAGATGGAGGGACGCCGACCGACAAATGAGGGTTTTTCAGAGCGGCGTGGGAATCAACTATAGCTTCAACAACAAGGATAGCAGCTACAACAGCGACAGCTCTAGCATAGGTACGGCATTCTCTACGAATGTTGGGTCTAAGGGCACTGCTGATGGGGACCGCACTGATGACGTAGGCAAGATCCGCAGGGCCAAGCGCCCCTAGACTAGCAAGTAATACTCGGTTGGGTCCCAATAGCACCTGTGCCAACCACGTGCCATCCTTTTTGGCCTTTTTATTGGATATGACCAATGATAGCGTTCAAGCACCCCATTTATTATCAGACTCAGCGTTGTATATATATTAACAATCTATTGTTTTGTGCAAATTGTGATGCCTTGTTCTACTAGTACAATATTTATTAACGTTGTGGTCATGTTGTTTTGCATCCATTTGGCCTTACATGTCTAACTAGTACTCAAATGTCGGCAATAGCATTATGTTTGGCTCTATTTCGGGGCTTGCTTGCTACTCCACGCGCGACGTTTCATGTTTCAACAAATGTATTTTTATGGGCTCATCAAATGTTTATTTTACATTCTTCAAGTTTATGGAGTCAATTTCTGGTATTTTACCTTGGTTCTGTAGAATGGCACATTCCCAGGTTGACTGTATAATGCGCAATAAAATGTTTACTGATAGACAATATTTACGGAATGTTCATTTTTAATATCAGTAATTGTGTAACTTCATCCCGTAGTGATTCCATTCAACTGTTAGCAAATCGTTTATTACAATAAGAATGTAGCAATCGAAAATAGCAACAAGTAAATCATTTATTACAATCCACGACCTCCAGCAAAATCGAACAATGATCATATAGCATTCATTATTAACCCATCAAGGTAGTAAATTGCAACTCCAAGATCACTTATAATTGATTCTGTTTGAAGTTTGGCTAGTTTCATTCTCTCCATGGTTATACCTGGGTTTGTCGTACTCAGCATTGTCTTCCTCACTGTTTGGGGTAACATTGCCATTGTTGTCACAGAAACTACATTCGATTACTCCTTCAACTGTCCATGTGTAGTCCCAATAGATCAGACGGTGGAGAAGGACAAGGGGATGATTCATAATAACTATCATCGAAATCTCGGATCCTCTACTCTAGCGATGGCGATAGAGGAGATGGACAATCTGACCTGGAAGTTGGTGGACTGGTTGCACGCAACCAATCAGGCAGCTCATCTGCCGTCTTCTCCGTCGCAGCCAGGTTAATAGCTGGCGCTTCACCACCGGTGATACCTTTGTCCTTTGGGGAAGGACGTGCCGGCAAACACGTCGTCACCCCATTAGCAGTTATTTTTGTGTTCGACGACATGACAATATGATTGGGCTACAACGCTGTAACACCCAGAAATTCATAGATAGAATTCTAAACATTCCTATGTATTAAATCCCTATCTAGAAAAACCAGGGTACACAATACCAAGTTGCCATATAGAGTGCGTCTTACAAACAGAATAAAATTGTCTTACATAAATGCAGTGGTAAATATAAATAAAGCATATATACAGCTGGCCAAGCAGAGGCTTCCAATCCACAGGCGTCTTGACGGCAGATCTAGCCTAGTCCTCCTGATGATCCTCATCGGACAGGTACTCCGCCACTGAGAGGGGAAAGGGAGCAAGACTGAGTACCACCCACAGTACTCAACAAGTCACACCCGCAAATATGCACAATGCACGGGAGACAAAGATAGGCTAGGGGTTTATTTGTGTAAAAGCAATTGCAAACAATAGTAGTTCACAAACAATAAAAGGCTGATTAATTGAACAGTATTAATCTTTCACCGATCAATGTTACACCATGTTAACCAGGCCCAACCATCCATCCTAACACTATAGCAAATTTTCATGTCAATTTATTATAGTGAGACTAATCACGGTGAGTCTTGACCAAGATGTCCATGACCGCAGACGCAACTATTCGAATAGATTTACTCTGATCAGAGGTGTACAACTGTAGCCACAAGACATAGCCCCACACATGTTCCTGTGTGCCGGCGTGTCACCACGACACCCCGCGAGAGGCTGTGACAGAACCGTTCACGCAACCTCTCCCTAACCATCCACACCACGCTGAGGTTGCACCTGCCAACAGGACACGCCAGCCCCCTTGTGCCACAATGGATCCGGAAACCAATCAACCCGACCCTGAGCCGACCCAACTCCATCACGACAATTCTCACCAACGGTGCCTAGGAGAGGGAGAAGAAATGCTACAAGCCCAGCTGTTGCCCACACTGGCTTGTGGAATATACGATTAATTGCCCAAGGGGTTCCCACGAACCGGTCCTTAATTGCCATGGGTGCGACCAACAAAACCCATGCACCCACAGCCCACCATTAAGGTCAAATTTTAGTAATTTAACATCAACATATCCAAAGTTCTATTTCCCGACATTGAGTCGAACCATAAATGTAAATTAAAGTATTTAAATCCCCATGTGAGCTAAAGGTTTCTAAGCAGGGCTAAGCATCCTAACAATATCCTCTAGTCATATTATTACCCAGCTACAAATGTGTACAAGTGGAATAAAGTCAAAGCAATTAAAATTGCATTTATATAGGTCACCCTTCCCACATGAAATGATGAAATAATGCATGTTTATTAATTTAAAATAAATAATTTGCAATAAATGGATACAAAATGATTGAGGAAACGATGCTACTTGCCTTGCTCCGGCTCGATGAACTCGGCAACGACTTCTAGTAAACTAGAGGGTCGACTGCGTCGGTTTCTTAAGCAAACAAAGCACAAACAATTAAAAACAGTACATGTGGATACTGAAATAGGGGCTGAAAATATTTTTAAAGGATTCTTGACATTTTTCTACATTTAATGAAATTTGGATGGAATTAATCGGAGCTCGTATGAATTAGTTATGAATTTTAGAAGTTTTACTGTGATTTTCCTATGCAAAAACAATTTCTAAACGATTTATTGCGCATTAACAAGGATTTAATGCATCAGTGGACCACGGGGCCGGCGCCGACAGGAGGGACCCATGGGTCAGTGGCGCATGAGAGTGCGGTGCACGGTGGACGCAGTCCACGCGCGTACGACCGCGGACACAGGCTCACGAGCGGTCCCAATCTACTGAGGCAGATCGGATGGCTCAGATCAAGTCAGGACCGAGCCCCGCCGGCGCACGTGGCCCGATGGTCGCCACCGGAGACCATCCGGCATGGCGGAGGGCAGCGGCGAGCGGCGGAGGAGGTGAGGAATGCGACCAAATGCTCACCGTGGTGCAGCGATGGATGGAGAGCGGCGGACGATGGTGATCTGTAACGCCCCGGTCTCTGGGCCGTTAAAACTATTTTTGTAAAAACCCTAATTTCAAAACTTTTGGATTTTTGTGTGTGCTTAAGGATTAAGTGCCATAGATCTCAGTCTGAAACCCCTTGAAAACCTAAATCCTCATTCCCAAACTCTCTCCAAGTTATGAGACTCGAATTTTACAATTCGATTGTCTCTCTCTAAATTTTCTCGGAAAAATTCAAAATCAAAATCCCCTTCAAATCCCTTCTGAAGCCTTTGATGAAAATACTCCTATTTCATACCTCCCAAAAATTTTCTGTACTTGGGTTCGAATTTTGCAATTCGAAGCCCTCCGTTTAAATCTCGTTATTTTGTTCCTCTCGAAAATTCAGATTTCCATCGAGGACTCCCTTCTCGAAATCTGCCAAATATATATATTTCTAAAGCCCTTAAATCCCAAGAATTAAATTCAAATTCTAACTTCCCCTCGAGGTGTTCCAATTCTATTCCATTACAAAATTCCCAAAATATCCCTGAGTATCAAGTCCCAATTCCGAGTTTAAATCTCCGAATTACCCCTTCCAAAAAAACTGTCCCTAGATCCCCTCTCTCATATATACATATATATATAAATATATGTGTATCTGTATATATGAGTCCCTCTTGAAATCCTTAATTAATTCCTGAGAATATTATAGAGATCAACCAACAAATTCTCCAAAATAAATACCCTTTCAATTCTCCAAAAATCCCTATCCATTTCTTCCATATATATGTATATATATCTTTATCCAAACAAATATACATTCAAATCCTGGCCAAAGAATACCCCATACAAAATCCCAGGAATTTTGTGGCCCAAAGTATAAATTCTGGTTTAAATCCCTAATCAAATCCTCTAAATATCCTTCCAAAATATATCTTTGGAAAATCCTAAGTACTACTGTGCCTTCGGGCCGTCCCATTTTCTTTCTTTTCCTCGGCCCACTCGGCCTCTGCCGCGGCCCAGCCGAATTCCCCTTGACGCCGGGCCCCACCGGCCAGGAGCGCTCCCACACGCGCACGCCGTGCATAGCGCCCCGACACGCGGGCCCCGCTGTCGGACGGCATCGTCGTTCTCCTGTCGTGTTGTTCCTCCCGGCCACCCTCTCTCTTCTCTCTCTTCTCTTGAGCCTTCTTCTCCCTTCCCAACACCGTACGCCCATGCCCATACCTCCCTGTCTCGGCAAACACAAGCACACGCTCTCCTCTTCGTCAACCCCACGGGACCCGAGCCCGGCCAGATGACGCCATCCACAGTGCTCGCCATGGCACCTCGGTCAAAAGCTGGCCGAAGCTCGACAGGTTCTCTCACCGGCAAGCTCGAGAGGTCAAAGACGCAATCCCGTTCGGTCCCATCGCCATACCTCTTTGCCTTATCCCCTCCCTGGTGACCGCGTGGCTCGACGATGATGCCGGCCACAGTTGCGCCGTCGCGTGACGTCGGCTACAGAAGCCTACGCCATTGATGGCCGGCCGAGCTCGAGCTTATCCTCTGCCACCGCCTCATCGGTTAGCGCTGCTCGCCACCTATAAATACCACATTGGACTCTCTGTTTTCGTCCCCTTTCCGAACCAGCCTCGCCGCTGTTGATTTCTCTCTCCGCCGCCACCAAAGCCTCTCTGTGCCTGCCCAAATACCACCATTCCTGAGCCCAATCGACCAAGTTGCCGCCGTCGTTGTGTTCCTCGGCGTGCAGTGACCTCGCTCCGACCCTCGCCACCACCCGAATACCACCGTAGGGGAAACGCCCAAATCAGGCACCGCCGCCAGCACAGTCTGTCGCCGCTGTTTCACCCAAAAGCTGCCGCCGCCGTTTGATTCTTCCCCGATGAGCTTCTCCCCTAGTTCTCTTTTTCCCCCCCTAAATCCGAGCCCAAAGCACCCCTGCCGAGCACCCGCCGGAATTCCGCCGCCGCCGTCCTCATCCTTCTCTCTCTCCGCCGCTCCTGTTGTTTGTCGTTGGCCGCCGTCGACCGCTGTTAGCCCAATCCGAGTCGGCCACCTTCTTCAGCGTCTCCCCCTCGTTCCATTCCCGTGGGCCACCTCTCCTCCCTTGCCGCCGTTCGCCGGCGAGCCCCCGGCCGCCGCTAGCTGTCGATCTCTGCCGGCCATCTCCTGTTACTCGTCCGGCACCTCCCTCTCCCTCGGTCTTTGACGTGTGGGCCTCTCGGTTATTCCCCCAAGCCACCGACCTGTGGGCCCGCCCAGTTAACATATGACATGTGGGCCTCCACTTAACCCTTCCCATCCCTTACATATGGGCCCCACACAATTAAATACCCGAGTTAATCTCTATAAGTCACTTGCAAGTGGGCCCCCCAGATCAGACTCTCTCCCTCTCTCACCTCCCTGTGGACCCCCCGCCACTCTCATCTCTCTCCTATCTGTGCCATGTGAGCCCCATTTAATTAACCCCTCCTCTCTCCTATGACATGTGGGCCAATATCTCTTTTTCTCTCTCTATGTCAAAGACATGTGGGCCATCCCTCAAAGTTCTCTCTCCTCTACCACTGACCAATGGACCCCACCTGTCAGCCACTGTTCCCAAATTCCTAGAATATTCCTTTCCAAACTAATTCTTCTTTCCAATAATTCGAATAATTCATTTCTTTCCAGAAAATCCATTAAACTTCCAAAATTCATATCTCCCAAACCGTAACTCCGATTGAGCCCATTCAAGTCTCTAAATTTTTATAAAAATGATATCTACCTCATGGCACTATTAGTTATTAATAATAGTATATTATTTCTAGGGTTTTGTGTGTTTTTCTCTCGTTTCGCGCGTAGTCGACACGTCGGAAAATCGTCGGACGTTGGATTTTTGCGAAGATTCGAAGACGAGGACTGAGGCAAGTCACTCCTTGACCATATTGCTCCTAAATTTAAAATGTTTTGTTTGCAAAATTGCATTGCTAGTGTGCACGATAAATTGATCGGCCTCGGTTTACGTGTCGAACCAACGGACCTGCCCGGTAGTTGCATAAACCCTGTAGGTCTTTGATATCCTATTCCTTGTCGCTCCACCTCGTGGTACCTCGGTAACCATGCTCTCTAAGCATGGATTCTGATGGTTCCACTCACAACACAATTGTTTGTCGATTTGGGAAAATTTGGGTTTCCAAAAGGTTTAAAAACCCGACATGCGATATCGGCAGATTTGCGAAACAAAATTTATTTGCGAAAATTTCACGGTGCAAAGTGATCGCCTGTGTGGTGGCACTTCGTATTCGCATATAAGGACCAATTCCTTAGGGAATTCCATCCGAGCATCTCACAGTGTGACCACACAGGTGGAATGGGACACCCCTGGCTGAGTAACTAGTGTTTTAAGGATGGTTTTCGGTTGCTAATAAATGTGGGAGTGGATTGGGTGCCGAGAGGGCGATATACCCCCATCCCTGAGTACAGGAAGTGAGTTCTTGGTACTTGGTCGAGAGGACCCTTTTATAGGGCAGTGTGCTATCCTGGGAAGGCTTTGGAAAGGCCCTGTCGTGAACCTTCCCCACTGACGAGTGCGAGAAGTAAGCTCGTGTCGTGTGGGTAAAGCGTACAACCTTTGCAAAGGTCACTATAAACTGTTCAAACAGCCGCGCCCACGGTTACGGGCAATGTGAGGTGATTCTTCTAGCGTAGAATTGTTTGCCAAGGTTTTACAAAAGTGATTTGTGGTATGGGAATCGTTACCAGAATCGGCCTCGGTGGCTGATGGATGAACTGAGTGGTCTGAAACGGGACTGTGTGACCCGGGATGTCGTATGCATCATAGATTAGGCTTCCCGAGTGGAAGCAGTTTGAGTTGAGTTTAAGGATGGCTTGAGGAGCCATCGAGATGAGTTATGAATGGCTCGAGGAGCCGCTGAGATGAGATGAGATAAAATGATGTCCTGGATGGGACTGAAGTGAAAACTGAGATTCTCCTGAGTGGGCGAAATTGAAAATAAAGTAATAGATGTTGATACAGTGGAAAGCTGCTAGAGGGCAAATCCACTGAACCGCTCTCGTGATTCGACAGGCGGTATAAGAATACTTAAGATCAATTAAAATTTATTTCGTCTGCTCGAGTTGTTGAAAAGCAATTCACGGACAGGATCGAGGCGAGAGCCTCCTTCCAGTCACATTAAGATAACCCACACTTAGGTTTTTTTTTTGAAAATGTTTTCAAATGAAATGGTTTATGAAATAAACCCTAGCCTACCTTTGATAGCCTGCATAACTCACAATTTTTGTGACTTGCTGAGTACGTAAGTACTTAATCTATTTCTTTTCTCCCTCCTTCAGGAAGAGTGAAGTTGAAGTGAAGATTAGGGTTTCTTTCCTAGTCCCTAGCTGTTGCTTGTGGATTGGGTTCTCGGTGCGCTGTCGTTCCACTGCTGCTGTTCTATTTGCCGGTTGCTGCTCTGGGCTTGCCTGAAGTCGCAACTTATAAGGTATAATATATATATTTATTTAGCTAATTGTTGTGGTACATCTCCGTTGACCGCGGGTACCAGCAAGGTTTCCTGGGACTGGTACCGGCATCGCGGTTCCGTTGGAGTTGGTTCACGCTAATCTCTTGCGGCGCTTCCTCTCTGGTATCACTATAGGTGGTGCCAGGGCAGGGGCATTACACGATCAGAGAGGATTGGCGGTGGTGAGGTTTGGGAAAACGACAGCGGTGGCATTCCAACAGCTCAAGGCGACGACGGAGGCACGAATGAGGTGCGGGAGATCTTGGCGAAGGTGTAGAACATGTTAGGAGAGAAAAAGACCGAGTGGGTTGACGGAAATCCAAGGCCGACGGTCGGTGGAGAATCTTATCGAAAGGGACGACAGAGAGAATGGAGTTTCGGCGGGAATCCGAGGCGGCCGGCGGTGGAACAGGATGCAACGGAGAGAAAAAAGATTCCAATAGGATTTTAATTCTGATAATTTGTTTTAATTTATTAAAAAATACTTCCAATGCTCTAAAAATTCCAGTAAAATTCCTGTTAGTGTATTTTGGCTAGGAGAATATAGAAAAAATATTCCTAGCCCTGATAATTTATTATTTTGCATTTTACTTATTTAATTAATTCCCTAGGCCTTTTAAAATAATTTCTTTGGGGCTTTTTATTTAATATATTTTGTGTGGCTTTATTTAAGGGGAAAACTCAGGGTGTGACAAACGCACTATTGTGGATCATGATGGCAACCGATTCTGCAGCTTTTTAAAACGAATTGCCGCTATAGTTGGTTGGTAACATTATAAGATTGCCATTGTGTGGCCCGATCTTTCAGGCGTAATTTCGCCATTTGACTAGGCATTTGCAGAACTATAACCAACCATCCCATGATTGTCTCATGAATCACAATGTTGATCAGTAAACGATTTACAACCAGTTAAGAAAAATAAATAACTAAAACATGCACAACGAGCACCACTTGTTGCTTATGGGTAAAGTTATGATGTTGACCAGTAAACTATTTACTACCAGTTCAGAGAGGTGATGACATACCTATAAGTAAACAAATAACTAAAACACGCACACCGTGCATCACATATCAAAAAAAAACAAGAGTTTGTATATGTTCGATGGTTCGTATTACATTTCATTCATTCATGGAAACTGCAAAGTGAAACAAACATTTTGCACATATCATTTCGGATACACACAAACCCGTCACTCGGACTCATTGTCCCATTGACTCTCTCTGTCCATGGATGTATATTTATCCATACATTGTTCCTCCCAGTCGTCATCGAGACTCTGACGCACGGTCGATCGACCTCTTCCACGCCCCCTTCCAGTACCACGTGGTCGCCCCCGTCTCCCCCTCCCCCTGTTTGCAGCAGCTGCAAAACTTTTGAAGTTAGCTAGATTTTGAGGACACGTTGACACATAGTGACCATCTTTCAAATGACACCATCTGCATTCCCTAGTTCACTTCTTATCGCGCCTTGCGCCTAGCACGATTGGCTCATTAGCATCGCTTGTTCACCCTTTCGTCTTTGATTTCAGGGGCGGACGATGGCTAATGGCAGCATCAGCATCAACATCAGTAGCAGCCGACATGCCCGGTATGATTGCATGTTCGTCTGTTGAATTCCATCTTCGCTACTCTCAGCTCCAACAGGAGTAACACCGATGTCTGCAAGGATCCCTTCGAGCTGCTTCCTAAGACCTTTAAGAACCGACAATGTCCTATTGTATGCAACCATTGGTCCGCACCCTGATCACATGACCACCATGGCTTCAATGGAAAGGATTTTAGTTCCGTAAGACTCCTAAACTCCGTCCGGACCAGACATTGGCCTGTCTTGACGATTGAAGTCCATTTCACCTTTAGCATTATTTGTATA
Source organism: Oryza meyeriana var. granulata (assembly GCA_003991445.1). Classification (NCBI taxonomy): domain Eukaryota; kingdom Viridiplantae; phylum Streptophyta; class Magnoliopsida; order Poales; family Poaceae; genus Oryza; species Oryza meyeriana. The sequence continues at coordinate 137,368 of RYFJ01000568.1, forward strand.
GCGCTGAAGAACATACATGTGTGGTATTTTCTCGACCTGCACATGGACGAAGGCACCGCAACAAATGTGTGCAAAATAGTCCTGCAAACCAATCATGGCAGTATTCTTATTAATTCAGCCAATTCTTATCTTCCATAATTAAGGATGCAGCAACTAACCTGTATGCTCCCACTGCTTGCACTTGCACTCATATTGCCCGCTGTCCACATTAGTCACCACCTTGAATTGTGATTGGCACTAGTTGTGCTTCTCAGAACGCCTAGTGTGCGAAACCACCCATCTTGTCCAATCGTAACCATCCATGTGAATCCTGAAATCCGTGCTGTCATCCAATGTCTCCTCATACACTTTAAACACAACTCTCGTATAAACTCTAGACAGTTGTACTGCAAATGGCCACCGTGTCTTTACGATTGGTTTCCTCTGTCGGCAACCAAACATTCGTCACAACATTTTTTTATACAAACGTTCTCCACAAGGTTTTTGTATGTGTATTTACTACTTATCGAGCAAGCGTGAGTCTCGGTGGCTTTTTTCTCCTTCCTTGATATCACAACATCCAGCATCCTCCTTGCGAAACATTGCAGTGCCGTTTGGTGGTCGACAAACTTTCTCTTCACCATCCTATTCGTGCTCTAGCTTCTCTGAGTTGACGTCATCCTCCCGCAATAATCTTTCTTGAAGTATGCAGGGACCCACCGGTGCCTTAAGTCAAACAAATGTTGGAGCATCACGCAGCCATGCAGGTCAAACCTTTCAACGAACTGCGCCCAGGCTGTCTCAAACTCTCATCTCTTTGATCTTAGCAAAAATTATGTTCAACACGTCGGAGTGCTTATCCAAAATGTGCCACCTGCAGAGTCTATGGAAGGCGCTTGGGAACACACGAGGCAAAGCGGCAGCTATAGCGGGTGTAATGCCCATGTTTTCATTTCTCGTTTAAAATTATTTTTGAATAAAAACCTAATTGAAAAAATTGGCTCTTGATCGAATTCTAGTAATTTGTGCCATGTGTGATCTCAAAAATTCACCCCAACACAGCCCCAAAACATCCCCCAAAAATTCCCCACTTTTTCCTGATTCCAAAAATCAAATCCAATTTCAAAACCTAATTCAAAATCTTTAATTAGGCCCTAAGAAAATCTCTGGAAAAATATGAAAAAGCTATTGTACGCTTGGGCTGCCTTTTTTTCTCCCTCAGCCCTCCCTAGCACTCTCCCTCTCTTCCCATCCCGCGAGGCCTGCTCAGCCCAGCCGCCGCCTAGCCCGCTCGCGCACACGAGATTAAACTCCCTGTGCCCACATGCCAGTGACGCCCTCCCCTTGCTCTCTCGTCCGCCCGACAAAGCATGTGGACAGCCACGATTTTTCTTCACGTGGGTCCCGCCTTCAGCCACCGAGCGTCGTCGTCGTCTTCCTCTCGCCTGCCGCTCGGTCTCTCTCTCTCTCTCTTCTCTCCCGAACTCTCTTGAGCTCTCTCGGGCTGAGCTAAGCTCGCCCATACCGCCCTATCTAACCACCATTTAAGCCCGGAGCTCCCTGTCGTCAACCCCGCCATCCTGTCACCCGGTGAAAATGCCACTTCGCCGCTTGTCTCGCACCCATAGGTCAAAAGCCAGCCAAGGCGGCAGTTTTCTTGCACCGGCGAGCTCCATTGTCAACCGCACATGCGCCCATTCCATGCCTCGTCGTGTCACCGTCCTCTCCGTGCCCCTTTTTCCCCTCTAGAGCACCGATGATGCTAGCCACAGTGCCGCGCCATTGTTGCATCATGTCGGCCAAGCTCAAGCTTTTCCCCCTATTGCCACTGCCTTTGTCCACCGTCTGCTGGTGCCATGGCTTCTTTATAAATTCCACCGAGCCCTCTCCTCTACGGCCACCAAGAAACCAAGCCCAAGCCAACTCACCGCTGTGATCCTCTCTCAGCCGCCGCACTGACCTGAGCAGTGCTGCCATTCCAGACCACAATCAGACAATCCACCGCCACCACCGTGCTCCCCGTGCCACCGTGACACCGACTCCGATTAGACCTGGGATCAAAAATCCCCAAATCCTCCCCTCCACCCAACACCAACTCCGATTAGCCCCGGGATAAAAAATCCCCAAATCCTCCCCTCCGACGTGCTCCATGGCCGTCATTCTGATTCACGCCATTGTTAAAGGTAGGGCCTAATTCCTCCCGTCATTTGCTTCTTCACGCATCACCGCACCTGAATATCACCATCCCGAAGCCCTCCGCCGCCCAAATGGTCTTCGGCAGCAACCATTTGTCCTTCGCTGCCATTGCCGCTACCGGTCACCATCGGCCGCCCTCCTTCACCGCCTAGACGCCCATCCGAGCCATTCACCGAACTCCCCATCTCCTCCGCATCCTGCCGACGCATCCTGCTCGCCGTAGTTCGCCGCCATTCATCGGAACGGCCGCTGTCGGCGGTCTATCAGCGTCGGGGTCAGCCCCGCTAGGTCCATGCTGATGTGGCTCACCACGTGGGCGCCAAGTCAGTCGACGTGGGCCACCCCCAGTGCCACCTCGGCTGCCCCCCTCTCTCCTCCATAGACAGCCCGACCCCACCTATCAACCTCTTGTTCCCCTGAGCCCTCTCTCTCCCCCACTGATAGCCTGGTCCCACCAGTCAGCCTCTGTACCTATTTTCTTTTATTTTCCTGAATAACTTTTATTCCTTTTCTATTCACAGAAATTGATTTAAACTTTGAAAATTCATAACTTTTAAACTGTAACTCTGTTTGAGCCCATTCAACTCCCAAAATTTTTCTAAAAATGAGATTTACAATCTGGTACTATTAGTTATAAAAGATAGGTTCTGATTTTGGGTGTTTTTGCTGCGACGTGTAGAAACCGGAACCGAGAAGCCGCCGATTGAGGATTTTGTTGAGGAACCCCAGGATCAGGAGCAAGGCAAGTCACCCTTGACCATATTGCACCCATGTTTTGAAAATTATTTTGATTTATGAAATGCGCATATTTAGGAACACGATATTTCGACCGCGGTTCACAAGCCGAATATGTCAGGCCTAACTCACTTGCTGCATACTACCCTTCCTTGATTAAATTGTTTACCCTGTTCTTTGTAACCCCTGTCGTCCTGGTACTCGTACTTGAGTGCGAGTATTGATGACCCTTTTTATTTTATTTTAATTAAAACTTGACGATGGGAAAATTTAGGGTTGTGAAAATAATTTAAAACCTCGGCACCCTTGGTCGAGAAGTTGCGAACTAAACCTGTTTTATAAAACCTAGTCATGGGTCGTCATCGCCTGTATGGCCCCGACTTCCTTGGGGAATTGCACTAAGCATAATACAGTGTGACCACATGGGTGGAATGGGGCTGTGGACACCAGTGCCCAACGGGACCACCACATAATGTTGGACGAGTGGGATCCATACACGCATAATAGCCACTCGACCTCAATGTGTCCATGATCCCGGTTGACCCCTTCCAATATAATAACCGAAATACCGAGAAGTGTACAAAAGAGAGAATCATAAGGATAGCTTGCCAGTCCTCCCCGTCATACGCTCATCAAATCACTCGATGGTGGCGACCAAACAGATACGTACCCCAGAGGATTTGAACCACAATAGCTATCCCCCCCAACCATCTCAATTATACACAACCCATACTCATATTCAGCTAGTCCCCAGGAAAGTGACTAGCCTCACACTTTCATTGCAAGCAATTGATAAACATCACAAGTACTCTAAATATGGATAAAAGTGCAGCAGGGTTATATATATTACATAGAGGGTTCACACACCCTACTTCATCACAGAGTAGCACAAAAGATAGCAGCAGAAAAGTAGACATAAAAGATAAAACCAGTGGTGCCATACCAAACCCACAAGGCAACCGACTGGGGCAGAGCTTAACTCCAACTACGCATTATCCTCGCCACCCTCGGCGGGATAATAGTAGACCACATCAACGTCGTCGTTATCCTCAACTGAAAATATGCAGCGTGAGTACGAATGGTACTCAGCTAGACTTACACAATATTAATAGTACAAAGGAGCAATGCTGGTCTCTACATCAAGGAATATGGCTATGTTGCTCTGGTTTTGCATAATGCCAAGTTTATTGAGCAAAATAGTACCTTGAAACTATAAGCAATTGCGAAATATAGCAATCTGAAATTTTTATGACAACAAACAAGATGTTCTAAAAAAGAGGTGAAAAATGAGCACAATCCCATGCTCTAACATCAACAATGGGCCACCATTGCCCAAATAAATATGCTACACAAGCATACTATCTTTCATGCCAAATAAATATGCTATACAAGCATACCATCTTTCATGACTAAAACCAAGTCATATTTAATACCAAAGCCTTTTATATAAACCCATCCATCCATGACTATCCTAAGTCATGACATAACCATATAATCCCATGACCACATATCCCAAGTTGGATGCTAACATAGACTGACTAACACATCAAGCGGTCGTCCTGTAACCGTGGACACGGCTACTTGAATAGTTCTTACTCTGATAGAGGTGTACATCTTTACCCACACGATGTGATAGAAGCCAAACGGCTACACTCTAGTTTGATCCGTACCCGTCGGTACCCACACTCTACACATTGAGTGCGGACTAGAGGTCACAACAAAACCTTTCCCACGCTTAGCTCCAACCACCTAAACCACGTCTAGGCCCCACTACAAACTTCTAACCCTTGCGCAACGACGAGAAAACGTTACAATAGGCCCAATTTGGTTGCAAAAGGTAGTTCTTGCCACCAAATCGCGTTCGTTGCCAATGGTTGCAAAAAGTCACGTTGCAATAAGAACTTGCAACCGTTGGTAGTTTGGTGTTGCAAGAGTTAGCTTTTCTTGCAACCATAGCTGTCCGTTGCCAAGCATGGCAATAGGGCGTTATCGCAACATTCACTGGCGTGGCAATACGAGCACTTGCCACGCTCGTCTTCGTAGCAACAAGTGGTAAATGCAACGAGCGATAGCATAGCAATAGAATTTTGTTGCCACGCTAGAATTTTGTTGCCTAAGGTGTTGTTGCCATGACCGTTATGCCGTGGCAAGTAAACCATTTGCCACGCAATTTTATTCGTTGCGAGAGAGTATACATAATTGCCACGATCGCTGTGGTGTGGCAAAAGTATCATTTGCCATGCTTTTTTATTCGTTGCAAGAGATGATATGGTATTGCCACGGTTGTCGTGGCGTGGCAATAGTATCATTTGCCACGCAAATTTAGCCGTTGCGAGATACCATTCATTATTGCCACGACTGCGGTGCCGTTGCAACAGTATCATTTGCCACGCAATTTTATTCGTTGCGGGAGATTAATTGTTATTGCAACAATTGTAATGTCGTGGCAATACTATTATTTGCAACGTAAATAAGTCTGTTGCCATAGAGCATATTGCCACGCATCGCGGCTCGTAGGCATAGCTTTTATTGCAACGCTAGTAACATTTAATTTTGGTTTAATAAATCATCATTGCAAATCAATAAACCATAACAAAAGCAATTGCACTCACATATATTAATTATAATCAATCATTCAATATGTTGCCAAACCATGAAAATAGTAGCTAAAATCATAAACGAGTGTACAGTTCACTCATTATTTGACAACTTTTTAAAAACTTCCTAACATCTATGCAGCACTCGAGAGTTTCCTAGCAGCCCAACATGTCATCGCCTTGGCTATGTCCTCGCTTGATTATGAGCCTCCCACTGAAACCTTGTCCACCTACTGCCAAAAGAATAAGATTGGGATATTAGAACAATATTAAGTTTACTAATTCTTGCACAAAATGTAACGAGATTCAGATATAACATGGTTCTAATTAATCAAAACTATGGAAACAGTGATGCACATATAATCAGTTTGCTATCAAATTCTCTGAATTTTTAAGGCGGCAGCAGTACAGTTGATTAGAAAAATCATAACTAGAGTTCTAGACAACAAAAAATTATATTCTTTAACAATACGGAAAGCCCATGAAATTCTCTACATCTTTCTAGTTATTTGTTAAATAATATTCTGCAGTTATCATGGTCGAAAAACACAAACGCCCACTGCTGTTCAGAGCAAAGTCAAAACCTGACCGGCTACTTACAAAATTCATAACTCCCAATTCTCCAGGGCTAAAATCATGAACTTTCACGACAACAAACATCTCTAAACCCTCTACAACTTTGGTATTATCAAGTATCACAAACAAGGTAAATTACTACTCGGAACAATTCACCCAATCAAAACTGCAAAAGCTGCAGTTTTCAGCACGTATGTTAAATGTATTTCCTACATTTCCTAGTTCTACAAGGAAGGTCACGATATTAGAACAATATTAAGTTTACTAATTCTTGCACAAAATGTAAAGAGATTCAGATATAACATGGTTCTAATTAATCAAAACTATGGAAACAGTTATGTACATATAATCAGTTTGCTATCAAATTCTCTGAATTTTTAAGGCAGCAGCAGTACAGTTGATTAGAAAAATCATAACTAGAGTTCTAGACAACAAAAAATTATATTCTTTTACAATACGGAAAGCCCATGAAATTCTCTACATCTTTCTAGTTATTTGTTAAATAAGATTCTGCAGTTATTATGGTCGAAAAACACAAACGCCCACTGCTGTTCAGAGCAAGGTCCAAACCTGACCGGCTACTTACAAAATTCCTAACTCCCAATTCTCCAGGGCTAAAATCATGACCTTTCATGATGACAAACATCTCTAAACTCTCTACAACTTTGGTATTATCAAGTATCACAGAAAAGATAAATTACTACTCGGAACAATTCACCCAATAAAAACTGCACAAGCTGCAGTTTTCAGCACGTATGTTAAATGTATTTTCTACATTTCCTAGTTCTACAAGGAAGGTCACATGTGATAAAATTTCAGCAAATGATGCAAGAATTTAGATTCCAATTAGCTGATAACATATTGCAGTAGTTACCTTCCTCCTTTTGGGATTATTTCTTGTTCTATTCATCAGCTGCTGTGAAGTGATATATGTCTTCGGTGCAGCCACATTTGCAGTGTTTTCGTTGAAAAGACTTTTGCTGAGAGCTGCAGTACTTTTACTGGAGCGAGTAGGTGCTGGTGCATCTTTTTGTACGGTGACAACGCTTCCAGGCTGAGTCTACAAACATTAAATTGTTTGATCTATTTTAGCTATAGTTCAAGGTACATAGCTCAAGATACATGGAACATAGTGCAATAGTGTCATTACCTCCTGTAACCCATCTTCATTTTCAGTTTGATGTTCACCAGTCCCATCTTCCTCTTGTATACTTGGCGCAACTTGTATACTGGCATTGTTTTGCGGGGTACTCTACACATACAAATATTGTAGTAAAAGATTAGGCATCATAATCATAAGTTTATTAAGAGGACAAAGGATGAAAAATTATTCTAATACCATATTCATAGTTCCTTCTTTGTGCTGTGCTAGTATATTAAAAAATTCTTGCTTCATTTCTTCTCTTATGTTTATCTTAGCATTTTTCAGCTCCTCTTGCATCCTCCTCCTATTTTCTTCTTTCTCCCTTTCCCTTTCTGCAGCTTCTTGCGCAATCTGTTCTTTGAGCTTCTCAACCTCCACTTCAAAAGCAATGCTCTTCTCCCTAGCTGCAGCTTGAGCACGTGCATGTACTTCAAGGTTCTCTTTCATAAGTTCTCTGTGAGTTCGATACTTAGCCAAATATCCAAGTCCATGTAATTTGGATAATTTGATTTGTGTTGTTTCTTTGTAGCATGACTGGAAAATCATGTTCTCCTCAACAGTTGTAAGTGTTTGTCTATCAGGTTCTAAGCCAATCTCACCAATTTTCATGGCTGCATTTTCCTAAATTAAATAACAGAACCTGTTACGAGTTGCTTGACACAACCAGCAGCTATAAAAAAGGCTTGACGAAACATTTACTCACATATACTGAAGCTGATACAGAATTTGACCATCTGCCATGTTTTGTGTGAGTGGTCCTCCAAAGAAGAAGATCACTTGGCTCTTCACCAGTTTCTTGGTCTCTCTAGGATGCCACAATACAATTCAACACACAAGTATTGCATCATACAAGGGAAGGACTAGATTAGTGTATCCAATGATTACCTGCTCAAAGCTACACTGTGAGAAGTTTTTTGAACCCATCAGATGCCTGGTTCTTTGCTGCTGACGGTTGGAGGAGTTCTGGCTGCTAACTTTCTGCAGAATGAGAACAAGTGGTATGTAACAATGCAACTAAGGTTGATCAAGTTTGTTTGACAAAGTAAATTTTACTAGAACTGACCTTGAATTTATCAGATCCAAAATACAACTGCAAGTAGTGCCACTCAAGAAGGTGTATTTCTTTGGGTTTATTTCGTATCCTCTCACCATAACTATTATAAGCCCTGTATGTGGCACTCAGAGCTGATCGCCATCCTTCGTACCGCTCCTTGGCAATGATCCATATTTTCTCTTTTCTTTTATCCTCATCGTCAATGTTGATGAAGTTCCACCTAAGCTGTTTACCATTAAAAAGCAATCAAATGTTTCATCACAATTACTTATAAGCATCGCACGAGTAGGAATAAAAAATAGTACACATCATACCAGTATCTCATTTGCAATTTCTTTTTTGACTTGTTCTTTTATATCCTTCCAACTGTTTACTCCAATTAGTGGGGCCCATTTCTTTGTAAATAATACAACCTCATCGACAAATGCACGGGTATTAGGTCCAATGGGACCTCCACGCCTTTCTGAAAATTAGATTGGGAGTTTTTGAGTGCGTTCCTTAACTCTCTTGTTGCTTACTGTAAATCCTTTAACAGTGCCACGACCTCTTTTCTTGCGTTGATTGGAGCCATGTCCTTGCAAAAAAGACAATAACAAATTTGAGCTGTTCTAGTTCTCAATTAAGATATGCGAACCCAATATTAAAAGTACATGCATGATCACAAACCATTTCCCTCGTCCCTTGCCTTCCTTGCATGGCTTGGCCTATTTGAGGGTGGTGTCGCATTACTTCCATTACTTTCATCGTCTTCGACGATGATACCATCGGTGTCACGTTGCTCAACAAATGCCACTGCACACAAGGTTAAAGGTTCAGTTTTAAAAAAAATTAGTAGTAAAATACACTGGTTGAAGAAGGAAAATAAATTACTAATTTCTGGAATGTCCTCTTTCATCCTTAAAAATTCCTTGTACATGTTGATTGTTTGATCCCTAGTGTCATCCTTCAAATCTGTTAGTCACCAAAAACATGTAAGATAAGGTGTAGTTTATATAAATGTGCTAAGATTATGAACAATACGAAAACATATGCGGAAACATAGATGATATACTTTTGGATTGGTCCTGTGGTAGCTTCTTTAGCCAGTCCTTGTATGCATCAAAAGGATCATCCATAAACGGATGCTCATCTTCTTCTAGCTGCTGCCTTGGTCGCTTGAGGGGTGTTATGCTGACTTGCTGTGCTGTCTCTTGCTCCTTTGAGAGTACTAATCTGATTTCCTTCTCACTCTCATTGTCTTGTAGCATAATCTCTGCATGTCTGACATAATCGAGGGGCTGAAGAGTAGCTACATCTCTTCCACAACACTTCTTGTAGTATAAGAAGTCCCGGACAGCATACCCAAGCTGGTCCTTAAGAGATGTCAAGGTTGAGAATTTTATATCAGGCCTTTCCACTTTGAACATTACATACTCCTGATCTGGAAGTCCATTCTTGCAATGAACATAAAGAGTCCACATTTCACCCGTGCCACTGCATACATACGACAATGGTTGATAAATAAACAAGAATAAAAAAAGGTCAAGTATTACCTATTGGCAGAATCTTAACTTAAGCAAAAAGATTCAAAGCCCACACTCTCAATATCAGTATAAACCAACATATGGAAATAATATGTGACATGTTATGGATGGATATTTCTGTGGAAGGGAGAAAGACTACAGATGAATTCCTATTATAAAATACAAAAGAGTGCACAACCTCGTCCGTGGCAACGTTAGGTCACCAGGGCAATGACTTGCCTGCAATCTCGCAAAGACAAAGTAGTACTAGCACATATCCTATTCCACCGCTCGTACAAATACTCATTGTAACTTTCAGGTTTCATTCAGTTAGCTTTTGCTCATTTGACCTGACACGAAAGGTTCATAGCATTGAACCATTACTACAACAATATTCACAGGGCAAATCCACACCCCTCTGCTGCTAATCAATCGACAAGGAAACTACTGTGGTGGGAATAAACATGAATCTAATAAACTAGATTAAACAAACAATGTACCTAGGGTTATATTGACAAGGAAACCCATGTTCGTCTTCGGTTTCGAGGGTGGCTTCAGTATATCGATGTCGATGGGCGCCCAAGGCGGTGGCGTCGTTGCTGGCACTAATTCCCTGTGGAGGAAGCGTCGTCCTGCCTGTTAGCGTTGCCGGTGGCATCCTCGACGAAGGCGGCGTCGGGGGCGTCCTGGAACGAGATGGCGTCGGCGGCGGCGCCATGGCCCTCACGGAGTCGGAGGAGGGATTTAGATCACGATCTAATTGGGGTAGGGGGAGGGGACGTCGGTCATGGGAGGTTATTAGCCCGACATATGTGGCGATCTTTTTCTTTCCGTAGGAATTTGCCGCGGTATGTCGGACGGTTTGGCGCGGTGCGAAACTTTGGCACGGTGGGAAAGTTGGAAATTTTGGCGCACAAATTTGGGGGAGGTTCCTAATCAGTGGCGATTCTAGAGGGTGGTCTGGGTGGGCCTTGGAAGAAAGGGAAGGAGCAGAGAAGCACAAACCAGATCGGGAGGCAGCCGCGCTGCCTGTGCCCGCCGCGCCGGTGTGTGCCCGTGCCCGCCGGTCACCGTGCCGCCCCCTCCCGCCCGTCGCCCGTGCCCGCCGGTCGCCGCACCGCCGCCTCCCACCCGTCGCCTGCCTGTCGCCGCACCGCGCTGCCGCCCGTGCCCGCCGGTCGCCGCGCCGCTGCCTCCCGCCCGTCGCCCGCCTGTCGCCGTGCCACGCCGCCGCCCGTGCCCGCCGCCCGCCGGTCGCCGCGCCGCCGCCTCCCGCCCGTCACCCGCCTGTCGCCGCGCCGCGCCGCCGCCCATGCCCGTCGGTCACTGCGCCGCTGCCTCCCGCTCGTCGCCCGCCTGTCGCCGCGCCGCGCCGCCTCCTGCTCGTCGCCGAGCCGCCGCCTCCCGCCCGTCGCCTCTGGATCCCCTTGGGCGGCGGCCTCCATGTCTATCTGTTAGCTGTACTGTACTGCAGGACACATATATATATAAATATACAGATAGCTGTATTGCAGTATATATATATATATATATATATATATATATATATATATATAGAGAGAGAGAGAGAGAGAGAGAGAGAGAGAGAACAGAGAGCAGGAATAAACTAGGTACTTAGTTTTTGATCGGTTATCAATTATTGGCAAAGATCCCACACAAAGAGATGATTGGCCAAAAATACATGCCGTGGTTGGAGCATTTGAATCATTTGATTTTGTTTTCAGTGCACATTTGATGCTTGTCATTCTTGGATATACAAATGAGTTGTCTTTGTCTTTGTAAAAGAGAGACCAAGATATTGTTAATGCAATGTCACTTGTAACTTTGGCCAAGGAAAAAATGCAAAAACTAAGATCCAATGGATGGGAGGAATTCTTTGAAGGAATTGTTGTTTCATTTTGCACTAAACATAGTATTCAAGTTCCTACCTTAGAGGGTAAATATGTGCCTCATGGAAGATCTCCACGGTTTTATCCGGACCAAACAAATGATGATCATTTTAGAAGAGAAGTGTATATTGGTGTGGTTGACAAAATAAGTCAAGAGTTTAACAGTAGGTTCAATGAGGTTAATATGGAGTTGTTCACTCCAGGAGATTTAGGCCCAGGTATCAGCATCGACATCATCCAATAAGGTTGTTTCAAACACAGCCAAGGAGGCAGGTTATAAGGAATCAGTATCACGGGCCAACAAGTATAATTAACGTTCAACATCCCAAACGGATTGAAGCCATCAGATGCAAGTCCCAGTCTAACATTACGTGGATCCGAATCAAACCACTTATACCTATTATTCACGTGCTTCCACGCCAATGAGTCCGCTGGGTGCCGCATTTTCCCATCACTAACCAATTCTTCCTTGTGCCACTGCATCAATGATGATGTTTCCTCTGACATATATAATCTTTGCAATCGAGGAGTAAGTGGAAAATACCTTAGAACTTTGCAAGGAGTGCGCTTCTTTGCTCCACCACTTTCGCTAGACTCGCCAATCTCATCAGAATTTGTGTCCTCTTTCTTCCACCTACTCTCACCACATGTTGGACACGTGTCTATATCAGCCAACGTCCCACGAAATAACACGTAGTCATTCACACAAGCATCAATCTTAATGTATGTGAGGCCAAGGTCGCGGATAATCTTCTATGCTTTCTTGATAGTCCTCCCCGTCATACGCCCGTCAAACCACTCAATGGTGGTGACCAAACACGATACGTACCCCAGAGGACTCGAACCACAATAGCTATCCCCCAACCATCTCAATTATACACAACTCATACTCATGTTCAGCTAGTCCCCAGGAAAGCGACTAGCCTCACAATTTCATCGCAAGCAATTGATAAACATCACAAGTACTCTAAATATGGATAAACGAGCAACAGAGTTATAAATATTACATAGAGGGTTCACACCCTAATTCATCACAAAGTGACACAAAAGCTTTGCAGTGGAAATAAACACAAGACAAAAACCAGTGGTGCCAAAACCCATACCACAGGGCAACCGACTGGGGATAGAGCTCAACTTCAACTACAAATTATCCTCGCCACCCTCGGCGGGATAATAGTAGATCACATCAGCATCGTCGATGTCCTCACCTGAAAGATGCAGTGTGAGTACACAAGTACTCAGAAGGCTTATACAATATTAATAGAACAAAGGAGTAATGCTAGTCTCTATATCAAGGAGTATGGCTATGTTGATCTGATATTGTGTAAAGCCAAGTTTGTTGAACAAATATACCTTGAAACTATAAGCATTTTGAGAAATAACACAATCTGAATTTTTAAGACAGCAAGCATATGGTTTCTGAAAACGGAATATAAATGAGCACCAACCGTTCTCTAGTCATCATCCATGGGCCATCATTGCCCAACCTGATTTTTTTTCTTTTCTTATTTCCCTTACAGCTTGGGCCCATAGGCCAGTGAGATAGAGCAGAGCAGGGCACGGGACAATGGATCGGACCGTCCGTTCCAGGAGAGGATGGTCCGGCGTGGCGAACAGAGGAGGTTTTAGTCACCGAGCTTCTCCACGGCGGTGATGGCGATGGCAGCGTCGGTTGTAGTCGGGCCCAAAATAGAAAAGGTAGAGGAGTTCACGGCGGAGCTAAGGGTGGTCTTCTTGACACCTCGGGTGACCGGAATCTCGCCAGCGGCGAGCTCTAGCGGCGGATGCTCTTGGGACGGCACGTCAAAAGGAGCTACGACTCGATTCAAGGCAAACTAATACATGCACAGGCGTTCAATTGGTACCAGGAGGCTCACCGAAGGTCTTGCTAAGGCTGGCCACGCTTGGACGTCGGTGGTGATGGAGAAAATGGCTTGGCGGCGGCGGAAATCTTCTGGACGACGGCGTTGGCTCGACTCGCTGTTTGCATGGTGAAAACAACCCATGCAAGAGGTTAAGAAGGTCACGAAGATGTTACCAGTGCGAGGAATCGGTCTAACTCTCACCGGGGAGGGAGGAATCGGCGGCGGCGGCAGGCGGCCGGACTTAGGGACGACGGCGGCTTCGGCCGGCAATTCCTAGGGCAACCAAGTGCAAAAATGGAACGGTCAGAAGGTATAGATCGTGTTCCCAAGGCTTAGAAAGGATGGAGCTCACCGGAGTAAGCACGGGCTCGATCGAACAGCTTCGGTAGTGGGGGAAAATGGCTCTGTCTCCGGTGATCTTTGTGGATACTGTCGTTTTCTCCGGTGGGAGCGTGAAGAGGATGAGGAGGAGGTTCTGCTGGCGGGATTAGAGGCGAAATGGTCGAGGTCTCCAAGGTTTGAGCTCATCTAGGTCTCTCTATGCGCTGTGAGGGAGAAAGAAGGAGGCAGTGACACGTTGGCTCATGCAGTGCTGAGTTGCTCCATCTCCACAGTGTCCTTGGTGGGTCCACACGTCAGAGAATACTTTTCTACACATTTGTGGTTAGGCTTAGCCTATGACATGTGGGTCCTTGGAGTTAATTCCTATGGAGAGGAGAGAGGCATGGGTAGAAATGGGGTGAAACTCACTGTCCCAAGACTGATAGAGGCTTATAGGTGGGCCAGGGTGTTGTGGGTCCCACTGGTCAGTGAGAGATGAGAGGAGAAGTCTCTAGAGACTATCTTGTGAGCTGTCCAAACTTGCAGTCTTTGCATTGCTGTTTCACTAAGTTAATGAGGAGCATAATTCATGGGAAAATTACTGGAGGTAGAGAAAGATGTGTTCAAACTTCTGACCGAATTTCGTGGTTAGAAGTGGTCTGGTTTGCCTTTGGTGAAAATGCAAATTAGGCACACAGACCCAGTTTTTCTGCAGTGTGGTTTATGTCCCTAGGGCTTTGCTCCTATTATTTCATGTGACTTCTTTGGGAATTAAATTAAACCAAAATTCCTGGTAGTAGGGTTCATGGTGTCACACCTGTTGGTAGAATTGCACTGTCTAATTAATCTTACTCTTATTTGGTGAATTTTAGAAGTAAACTAATTTGTCTCAGCCAGCTTTCTAGTTTTGCTGATTTGAGGGACTTGGTTGAAGTATTTATTGAAGTGATAAAATTATGTAAAATTTACAGTGGGTTGATTTGGTGAGATAGTGCTTACAAGAAATTTTCCATGGTTTTATGTGCAACCTAACATCTTCAGAAAAATCCTTAGACTGTACCAATGCATATGGCAAAGAGAAGGACCCAGGCTGAAACTTGTTTGGAATTTTTGAGGGGTCTAAACTAATGAAATAAATTCTGGAAAAATTATATTGATTCATGGTAAATAATCTAGTATTTGAATAAATTATTTTCCATATATGTTTCTGTGAAGTTTGTTGCACTGTTAGGAGTTGGTCCATTTTTGCCGATAGGGTTTTACTATTGAGAGTTTTGAAAATTTTTGCAAACTTTAATTTCGCATGAAGCGACATTGCAAGGATTTTGTTTGTGCACTCTAGTGGCAGTAGGTTATAACCCTAATTACCTGAAATTAGATTTTTTTGCTGTGACAGCTTGCTAGATGAACGTTGAACGGACGAGCGCCGGCCGGAGACGAGATGAACACGGAGCGTCGCCCACGGGCATGGCCCTGCTCGTCGATGAGCAGGAAGGAACTAGGGCACCAAGATGCCATCACTGTAGGGAATTCAAGGGCCGTGACGACTCCGGTTGCAGGGAGGGGGCGCCACGACGACACCGGCTGCAGGGAGGCCGCGACCACGCTGCTGGCTGTAGGGAACGAATATTTTCTCGTCGTTGCGCAAGGGTTAGAAGTTTGTAGTATTTCCAATACATAAACGGGTCTACATTAATTTGTATAGGATACGCTAGCTATTAGAAACACAAACACATACATGGTCTAATGGTAGGCGCCTATCTTCTTAACTCTGAGGTCTCAGGTTCGAAACTAGCTGGTGTGTTTTTTTTTAATTTTTTATGTAACCATTAAAGTGGAGAACCTTAGGTATTGCAACGATGTAATTTTTCGTTGCTATATGTACAATCTTTTTGCAACGAACGAAACTATTACATACAATGAAACCATAATCGTTGCAACCTTAGTGATTGCAACGATTTATTTATTTTCTTGCTATATGTACCACTTTTTTGCAACGCAAGCGACTATTATATACAACGAAACATATTCGTTGCGACATAGACGGGCTATTGCAACCATCATATAAAGAGTTGCAATATCACCTTAGTATTGCAACAACAATAAACTTGCCCGCAACGCAAATCAAATCATGGCAACAGGAATCACTTATTGCAACCATTCAATAATTTGTTGCGATAACACTTACTTTTCGCAACGATCTCCATACTTAGGGCCACGAAACAATCTTCGTGGCAAAAATCCAATCTATCGCAACCAAAAGTGAAAATCGTTGTGATAACAACCCTTGTTGCAACCAAATCTCGCCGTTATGACAAAAAGAGTGGCATAAGGGTCAGAAGTTAGTAGTGCCCCCGACGACTTAGCCACACACACAGGTGACTAAGGCGGGCTCACCGTTGTGGGAGGCACCTCCGGTGAAAACTAGGTGCGCACGAGGCCCTCCAAAGGAAAGACCATCCTCACGACTGACGGACGGGCGTAGATGGCCACAGCCTCCTATGCTACTAAGTTAAGCCGTCCCACTCCCGGCGTGTGGAAGTACGTAGGGTGCTTGAATAGACGTCAACATGTTCGGTCCTTAACGACCCAGACGGAGCTATATGCATCGGGGAAATACCATCCCGTCATCGCCCTATCATCCGTCCAAGTCAAACATATTCTCAATTATAAATTAGAAGTTATACTTTTCAGATTTTAATCCATCCATTCGTTTTTAACTAGTTTTGAACCGATAGCTCCATCTATCGGATTTTTCTAAGTCTAGAAATAAGCATGGCTAAGCATTCGCTAAAATAAAAGTATCCCAAGATCCTTAACCAGGGGTGACAAGGTAAAAACATGGAATCAACAACCAAGGAATGGAAATGCATACAATTGGGCAATATTGACTCTACCCGTTTTCCCCATTTTAAATGGACTGAAACATGCATATAGATATTGTTTTCGTAAACAAATCAATTTATTGAAGACATAAGTTCAATATGCTTAGATGCTTGCCTTGCTGCTGCGATTGTTCACACTCAACCTCAGGTTCTTGCTCCACGTACTCCGAATCGTCTGAATCTACCGATAAAAAGCGAATATGCAAATAAGGATCAATTAAATATGTCTATGCAAAAATAATCAAATAATCATGAGATAAATATAGTAGATATTTAACATTTTAAAGTGAATTTTAGTGAAAGAATTATTTTGAAAACTTTTACGGTTTATAAGTTACAAAAATAACAAGATAAAAAGGCTGAAAATGGCAGTTTTGTAGTTATTTATATTGTAACCTTAAGTTATTATATTTGACTGACATTTTCTATTAAGATCTCAAGAAGGCATGTATTTTTATATAAAAGAGCATAACCTACTGGTTCTAACAAAGTTGAGTTTACTCAATTTGGATTTATAATCAATTTATTATAAATTTTGAAGTCCCTATACATTAGTGATTATTGAAATATATTTTAGTATATAAAAGTGTTATAAAACTTTACTGAAGTGACAAACATGCCAAGAGGAGCCTACTGATCCTAGGTCCAATTTATTTTTGGAAATAGAAAGAAGCTTTTATGCACCTTGGAAAAATATAAACTCCATTTTCCATTTATGTCATTTTACCCTAGTATATGATTAACATACACAAAGTGTCATATTTACAGAAAAAGAACAGGGCTTGGTGAGGCTTCTGTACCTGGGTTTATTGTATTTTATATTTAGGGTGAATTCACCAAGTTTTTACATTTTCTTTATGCAAAAATATACATTCATTATACAAATTTTTAGAGGAGATTTCCCATACTATGTCGGTCATATTTTACTTTACAAAAATAAAGTACATGTTTTATTGAATCTAACAAAATTTGGTTCACTCAAAAAGGAGTTAAAATGATATAGTTATGGATTTTCAAAGGTTGGCCATTTTTCTGTTGGAAAATAAATCAGTTTATCTTTTCTTTTCTTTTCTTATTTTCTTAGCCCGGCCCACACGGCAGTGAGACAGAGCAGGGCAGAGCGAGGTAGACTGGGCCGCCGGCTCTGTTTGCCGGCGCCAGCGGCGAATGGTGGTGCGGCTCGGGTTGCGGCCAACAGAAGAAAGACAGAGGAGACCAAGGCGAAGCTGTCGGTGGTGGTCCTGTGGCCGACGGTGGCCGGAGCTAGGCATGGTGGCTTCGCAAGCGGCGGAGTGGTTCGGGTCGACGAGGCAAATCATCCTACGGGCTTAAACTGGCCAAGCCAAAGCATGGATGTGTGTCTACTAGATGTCTGAGTCCTCACCACGGGGTCTGAAGCAGTCGGCGAGGTCTGAGCAGCGGCAGAAATATCGGAGACTGCTCGGCGGCGGTGAGGTCCCTCAGTTCCATGGCGGCAGCTCGCTCCAGTCGGCTTGCAGTCGGGGTGAGGCATCTAGCAGGTTAGATACTCCACAAGGATGGTTCGTGAGCCAAGAATCTGACTAAGGCCTACCAGAGAGAAGGAACTCGACGGCGGCGACACAGATCGGCGCCGGGGAAGACGATGATGGATCTCGAGGCTCCAGGCTTCCCATCTCGATTCCTCTGGTCTGCGGGCTCCTGGAGGTGAGGCGACGATGCTAATGCAAAGGCTAGGCTAGCGGTGTCCTGGATTGGCCGGAACGGTTACGACACCACGGCGGCGGTTCTGCAGGGCAGAGAGCAGGGACGGTGGTGGCACAGCAACTTCAACCAGCGAACCTAGGGCTGCTGAGTACAAAAATAGAATGGTTAATACTTGTAGATCATGTTCCTGGAGTCGAGAAAGGATGGAGCTCACCGGAGCTAGCTCGGGCTCAATCGAACACCATCGGCAGTGAGGAAGGTGAGTTTGCCACCAGTGATCCTTGGAGATTTTCTTGGTTTTCTCGGTGGGAACGTGGAGAGGAAGGGAGAGAGGTACTGCTGGTGAAGTTTGAGACGAAATGGCCGAAGTCTCCAAGTGCTAAGCTGTCCAGGGTGCTCTGTATACTGAGGGAGGAAGAAGGAGGAGGTGCTGACACGTTTGACATGCAAATGCTAAGTTGCTTCAGTTCCACAGTGTCTAGGGTGGGTCCCACATGTAAGACAATATTGTTCTACACACTTTTGGCTAGGTTTGGTCCATGACTAGTGGGCCCTTGTAGTTAGTTCCTATGGAGAAGAGAGAAGTGTGGGTAGAAAACTAGGTGAAACATACTGCCCCATGCTGCAGTGAGGCTTACAAGTGGGCCCGGGTCTTGTGGGTCCCACTGGGCAGTGATATTTGAGAGAGGAACTCTGATTTTGAACTATTTTTAGGATTTATCAGAATTTTTCTCTTCCTTTCACTTTAAAAATCAATTTGAGTAAGCAAAATTGGTGTTAAAAAATATGGAGATTTTTGTGTAGCTAGCCCAGACTACCTAGGTTCCATTTTTGAAAGTTTCACACAAAAATTTAAAATGGTTTGCTCACAGAAATTCAAACAATAGGACCCAGGCTGAAAGTTGTTTGAATTTTTAAGGGGTCTAAACTATTGAAATAAATTCTAGAAAAATTATATTAATTCATGATAAATAAACTAATATTTGAATAAATTATCTGCCATATACACTTCTGTTCAATTTGATGTACTATTTAGTAGTGTTTTGTTTTTGCTGATTTAGGGTTTAATTATTGAGGGTTCAAAATATTGCAAACCTATCTTGCAATAAGTGACAATGCAAAATTTAAATTGTGCACTCTAATGACAGTAGGGCATAACACTAATTACCTGAAATTAAATCTAGGGCTATGACAGGGGTGCCCCTGGCCGAGTAATTAGTTTTCTCGATTGTTCGGCTGCTAATAAATGTGGGATCGGCTGAGTGCCATGAGGGCGATATACCCCCGTCCCTGAGTATAGAAAATGATTTCCTGGTACTTGGTTTGAGAACCCATTTGTAGAGCAACGTGCTATCCTGAGAAGGCTCTGGAAAGGCCTTATCACGAACCTCCCCTCTTGGCCAGTGTGGGAGTAAGCTCGCGTCGTGTGGGTAAAGCATGCACCCTTTGCAAAGGTTTATAAACTGTTCGAACAGTCATGCCCATGGTTATGGAAGGATATGAAGTGATTCCTTTAGCGTAGTTTTGTTTGTGGATGTTTCTGCAATTATTTTACAGGTTGGGAATCATTACCAAAATCGGTCTATGTGACTGATGGATGGCTTGTGTGGCCTAAAACGGGCCTATGTGACCTGGGGTATTGAATAGTGCCATAGTTAAGTTGTTTGTGTTAACTAAGAAAGGTTTTGAGTATAAAAATGAGAATACAACTAAATGGAGGTACTAATGGAGGAGACGCTTCGAATCGGAAAATGTGACAAATCCTTGACTTGTGGAATGGGTTGAGACGTTAGTCTCTTTCCGATTAACTTAATGTGGTGAGTTGTTGCAAAGCAACTCACAAAATGGATTGAGCATGAGCTTCTTTATGACAACTTAAAGAGCACATTTAGAATTTTTACAAAAACTCAAAATCATTAAAAGTCACATTTGCAAAATAAACCCTAGCCCTCCTTGCTAAACCTTGCATGCCACTTTACTTCCGTGACTTGCTGAGTACCTCGCGTACTCACCCTTGCTTTTATTCCCTCAAAAGTCTATGAAGATGAAGACCCCACTCTCAATGGATATTTTCAAGAGCAAGCTGAGTACAATGAGTTTTAGGGTTTCGGTCTAGGTCCCAAGCTTTTGCTTGTGGGTATTAGGTCTATCCGTGTTTTCTGTTGCCAACTTTTGTAATGTGTCATTGTATGTCTTGGGTTCTGTCAGAGGCTACAACCTATGTAAGGACTATGTCGGAATAAATAAAGTACGTTTGGCAATGATCCATTGATGTCCTACATGTACCAGCTAGTCTCTTGGGACTAGTACATGTATTGCAGGTAAAGGTATTCTTCTCCTGTTGGCCTATATTGGTTAAGGGGAGAGGGGCGTTACAGTGGTGGTATCAGAGCCTAGGTTTGGCCCATAGGAATGAAACCCCACATTAGGAAGGCCCTAAGGACAATAAGTTCTAAAAATTATTTTCGAAAACTTTTCTTACTTCTCTCCTCCACTTAGCAAAATTTTGAAAACAAGATTTTACTGACTTCTTTTCTTTGTTTTCAAATTGTAGATGGCTTCTAGTGGCACTCACCTTTCCTACAGTGAAGGCCAGGGAGGCTTCACTGAGATTCTTCGAGACTTGGCTCACTTCCTCGGATTCCACTCCCTAGCTCGTAGGTTTCATTGTTGCCACTGTTCCCCCTCATTGCTGCCTTACCCTCCAACTCTACCCCCTCCGCCCCAAGCTACGCCATCACCACTTTGTTATGGTGAGGCCTACCCTACAGCTTGCTTACCAGGACGTGGCCTTCATGGCCATCCGTCGCCTTTGTGACCAGTACTACCCTCTCCTTGACTCCTCTCGTTTCCACCTTCTTCCCCACTGAGTTAGTGGATTGTCCTCTAGCATCTACCCTTGCACCTGTTGTGAGTCATCTCCTTCTTTGACTCGTTTTGTCGAGATGAACACTGCATTGGACCACTAGTACTGCTGTCTATTGGAGGCGTACCACAGCCTTGAGAGGCACTTGCACTCACTCCACAATTGCATCCCTCCATCCCCACGCACCTTGACTTCCACCCACTCCACTGACTACCCTGACCCCACTAAGGGACACGCAACTAGTTCCCAGAGTTCCTCCCCGACTCCACCTTCCTCCCCACCTCGTCGCCGACGCCGCATGACTGCACGCGAGTATCTCGTGCAGTTCACTCCTTGCCCAATTACTACCCCCACAGCTGCTGCCCCTGCCACCACTACTCCTCCAGCTGATGCACCCGCACCCGCACCAGCCCCTGCACCTATCACAAGGAATAGCCCAGAGTTTGGCCATCCTCCAACAAAACCCTAAGCAAGCCCCACAAGCTCCACCTAATGGAAGGGCCAAGCTTACATAATTCCTTCGATCGCGTCCTCCCAAATTCTCACAAACCGTTGAACTAGTAGAAGCCGATGACTGGCTCAAGGACGTGGAGTAGAACTTAATCTTGGTGCAGTGCACTCCCATAGAGAAAAGACTATTTGCGGCGCACCAATTAAGAGGACCCGCCGCAGATTGGTGGGATAATTACTGCACTGCATACGAGGATGCCTCGACTATCACCTTGGAAGAATTTGCAAGTGCCTTTCGGGCAACTTACGTGCCCGAGAGCATTATCGCCATGAAAAAGGTCGAATTTGAGCAGCTTAATTAAGGATCCTCGAGCATCAATGAGTACTTGAGCTGCTTTAATAAATTGGCTCGATATGTCACTGAAGAAGTGAACACGGATAAGAAGAAAATCCAACGGTTCCTCAAAGGCATGAACTTGGGAATACGGATTCAACTTGTAAGCCACGACTTCCCCACATTTCAACAAATGATTGATAAAGCATTACTGGTAGAAGACACCCGCAAGGAAGCCGATGATTATCAGAAGAGAAAAATGGCTCATTCTGGATCAAACCCTCGTGGTGGGCCATGATCAAGGATGACTCAGCCAGCGCAATATCGTCCGGCTGTCCCATAATACAGCTGACCCACTAGATACACTCCCCACCCACCAATGCCGCAGCAACCCCGGCCGAGTAACTACAACTCAGGCTCCAGTTGAGGTAACCCTGTCCCAGTTATTACCCAGCAAAGGAACCCCACCAACCTCGCTGGGGTGCTATGCCTATCACGACTACAGGCACGATGCCAAGGACTGCCCCAAGAACAAGGAGGCTACTGCACCGACATGTTTGAATGTCAGTACTGCTAGAGCCCCTGCACCTGCGCCAGGAAGGACCGCCCTGCAGGCAAGTGGACAAGCTTCTCGTGCAACTCCAACTTTCAGAAGGGGCTGAGTGAATCACATCTAGGTAGATACCACCCAAGAGGCATCGGACATAGTCATGGGTATGTTTCTTCTCAACTCCGTACCCGCCATCATTTTGTTTGATTCAAGACTCCCCAGGAAGGGAGATGAGGTCGGATCTATCGTGCCCAAAAGTAACCCTGGATATTGTGGAGGCCATAGGCCCCGGTTACCTCATGGGAAGCTTTGTGTCCACTCAGATAGAGGATGGGCCTAATCATGTAATTAGGGATACAACAGGACTCGGTGCATATTACCTTGTATGATAAGGAAAGGGATATAGTCCTACTCGGGTATGTTGTATTCTTAGAAGGAAATCCCTTTGTCAAGTTCGACTGGGATTCCTATCATGTAACCTTACCTCCTCAGTACATAAGGGGAGGCAAGAAGCCCCCTAGGGCAGAACGATCTCACTAGAGAAAACACCACATCTCATCAGAGAAACCTAAAAGGCAATACACCACATCTGGAAGTAGGGTATCACCTCACCTTGAGGTCTTGAACCAAGATAAATTATTTCGTGTTCCTTTGCAATCCATCAAGTTTAGGTCTCACGAGTAGCCCCATATTATTATTGCTGATACAAAGCATCGACAGTTGGCACGCCAGGTAGGGGCTTCATCAAGATCATCTTCACCAAGCCTGATGGATCCCACCACCGGAGTCAATGGCATCAAGTTCTTCTCTGGGCAAACAATCACCTTTGGGAGCCTTGACTTCATTGCTGATAACTTCGGCGAACTCGCTCTAACTAACTTGGATTCGACTCGATCGATCAGAAACCAAGCCGACTTCGCACCAGTCGGCCTGCTCAACGCTGCAGCTGTCTTCCGTGACCTCCTACGGCGATTCCCATGATCTAAGAGCCCAAGGACAACTCCTTTTCCCGGTGTTCGATTCAGACTTGGCCCTAAGCTGGATGAGATCAGGCTAGGGAAGGAGGCAATCATCAATCTCCCATTCGGACTCAGCAATGCCGCAAATAACTTCAGTCTAACTCCGATGCGGCAGATCCAATCCCATGGAGTTCGACTCGGATATGGTCCAAAGCCGCTCGAGATTGGATCTAGGGATGTTGGAGTCGTAATTGCCCCCCTGAACTACTCCGACTCCGACTCACAGTTGGACAGCAGTTTGGCAAGCCTTTCTCCACTGCGCGAAGTGTTCATCATGTCCAAGGGCTCAACTCTCACACATGATGCATGCCGGCTACGCGATCAACAAGAGGAGGAGACTCGCTGACTACGTGAACAACAGGAGGAAGACACATGATGCCTTCAAGCCAAGCGCGAAGCTCGCAATGACAATCTACGCAAGGCCGGGCAGACTACTCAACAAGAGATCCTCCAGACCCGAATAGGCGACCATGACGTCTTCGTGACCCCACAACAGAATGCCATGGCCACTGCCACATTGATGGACACCTTGCTGTTCAGGCCTGATCACCAAGCCACCCCAACCATCGCAAGGATCAAGGCAATGACCACCACCACAGCATGCCAGCAGCGACAACAATCTGGAGACACTCTCGTACCGTCAAACAAGACGGCCTCTGATATGGCGGTTTCATCTGCTTCAGCAAGGTGCCAAGCAGCTAGCTCTAGTTAGCATCACTCAGAGTCATGACATACGTCACTTGGTAATCCTAGTAATGACCGATGGCGGCACCATCATGACGACCACCGCGACAACCAGGATGCACGAGGATGATTATGGTGGGATCTCCGCCACGACATCAACGCTCAACACCGAGAATGCGAGGAGGATGAGTGCCACTGACTGGAAGATGAGCATGTGTGCTTCGGTCTTCACCACGAGCGATTTCATCGCTGTAGTCGGAGCCGAAGCCCTCACCCAGATGAAGGAGTACCGGCATTCACCCATGAGCTACAACAAGTCAACTGGCCATCTGGCTTCAAGCCGACTGGAATAGAGAAGTATGATGGGAAGACCAACCCGGAGTCCTAGCTAACAGTTTACACCTTGGCAATCCGTGCGGCCGGAGGTGGTCACAAGGCCATGGCTAACTACCTCCCAGTCGCCTTGGCTGACTCGGCGAGGACATGGCTAATAGGGCTTCCCAGGCAGTCAATCAGCTCCTGGAGAGAACTCCGTGAACGTTTCATCGTAAACTTCCAAGGAACCTACGAGAGGCCGTTTTCCGAGTACAATTTATATCAGTACCACCAATGGAAGAACAAGTCCCTCCATGACTTCATCAAGCGGTTTTCCAAAAAAAGGAATTTAATACCCAAGATCATGGACGAGGTTGTCATCACCGCCTTCTGCAAGGGAGTCAGGGACACCCCGTTCATCACCAAGTTCACTCGGAAGCCTCCAAGCTCTGTCAAGGCTCTATTTGATATGGCAAACAAATACGCCGACTCGGCCAATGCCGTCACTGAGGCCCTGGATGACAAGAAAGAGCCCTGACAGAAGGAGCGGAAGGACACCGACGAAGCGGCCCCGACTAAGTCCAGCAATCGCAAACGCAAGTCGAACAACGTTGTGGCAGCTGTTGAACACAGTCGACCGCGACCCCCCAACAACAGAGGAATACCAGAAGTGATGAGGACATCACTTCTTTAGATACACACTTACAACTTCCTCATGTTGAACAAGATGTGCCATAGATCCAAGGACCAATTACTCGTGCACGTGCCCGTCAACTTAATCGCCAAGTGAATGCGTTCCTAAGCTTACATGAAAATATTTCTACGAATGGCATGCTATTTAATTCTTGTAATTATTTTATTGTTATTAGGAACCTGGGAGAAGACCATGAAGAGTAGCTCAAGCAACCAAATATTAAAGTGGAGACAACAAGTGCAAGTAAACTCCTATTCCCGAGACTGATTCAGTTTTGGGCTGGGCGACAGCGTCAACTTCAAACGGCCATAACTTTTGATCCAGAAGAAGTTACAGGGACTACAAGTACTTTTTGGAAAGCTTATGAAGTCTACTTTTAGATGGTTTTGGTTTCACAACAAAATTCCTTTTGCGCTGTTCAGAATCATCGAAACAAGTTGTGTCTTTTTTCCTATCCGAGTCAGTTTGGGGTTTTGGGCTTTGTATTTGTGTCGTGGGCTAAACCCATGAGGAGTGCACCCCTCACAGGGCAAACCCTCACCCTAGGACGTCCTAAATCATATATATTCAGTAGCTGCCGCCATTTAGGGTGGGTTTTGCTTAGATTATTCTGTCTTTGAACAGTTTTGCCGTTTATCGATTTGTGAGACCCCAACTTCGAGAGTATAATCATTCATCTGCAAGTTGAGTTGCAATCTTCCTTGTTCTTGCTTGTGTTCTTCGATTCACATGCAGGGATTAGCCTTCGTGGCGTGGTCAACCGGGCAGCGCACGGTTGATAACAAGAGAAGTCGTGGTGCTGCGATTGCAGGGTTCGGGTCTTGGTGATTAGAAGCCAGATCGTGAGTGTCAATTCTCCACCAAATCGAGAGTTATCCTTACCTAACGGAAGATCGGGCACCCTGTTGCCATCAAGAAGGTCATGAACGGGCCATTCCCTTTCCACCCAAAGGGGAAGCACACGGCTAAAAATTGCTTCATGCTCAAGAAGTTTGCTTCTGAGCAGACATCCATGTCTAGCGACAACAAGGACAAGGACAAGCTAGACTCGGGCACAATGAACGATTATCAAGATCCCTAGGCTGAGCTCAACCACATATTCAGAGGGCCCTCTGTGTACGAGTCCAAGAGAAAATGGAAGCTAACGGTCCGAGAGGTCAACTCAGTCTCGTTAGACGCCCCTCAATACCTGCGTTCGTCAGAGACGGCAATCACTTTTGACTGTGCGAATCACCCCGACCGAGTAACTCATCTAGGATGTTATCCACTCGTCCTGGATCCGATCATTAGAAGTGTCAAATTGAAGAAGGTTCTAATTGATGGAGGAAGCACTCTCAACATCTTGTTTGCCAAGACACTCGACGAGATGAAGATCCCTCGATCTGAGTTGCGGACAAGTACAACTCCCTTCCACAGGGTAATCCTTGGCCTCTCTTCTACTCCACTCGAACAGATTACTTTGCCAGTTACTTTTGCCATGTAGGAAAATTTCCGCACCGAGAACATTTGCTTTGAGGTTGCCGACTTCAAGACCGCATATCATGCTATACTCGGACGGCCTACACTAGCCAAATTCATGGCAGTGCCGCATTATACATACATGGTGCTCAAGATGCCAGGACAGGTAGGAGTACTTTCCATGTGCAGCGATGTCAAGAAAGCCTTCACCTGTGACAAGGAGAGTTGCGAGCTGGCCCAATCTCACAAGGCAACAGTGGGACGAAGCAATATCCGACTAGCTACAACAACTGCAAACGAGGACGATCAAGTTCCGGCGAAGAAAGCAGCCAAGTCAGGAATTTCAGCAGATTCAGAAACGAAGAAATCGCCCTGGACCCTTCCAACCCCACCAAGATTGCACTTGTCGGGACCGGACTCGACCCCAAATAGGAAGACGCGCTCATCACCTTCCTCCAAGCAAACAGGGATATATTTGCTTGGAAGCCTTCCGACATGCCTGGTGTACCAAGGGAGGTGATCGAGCATTCTCTAAATGTGAAGCCGGATGCCAAACCAGTCAAGCAATGACTACGGCGCTTCGCACAAGACGATGCTATTCGGGAGGAGATAACCAAACTCCTCGCAGCTGGGTTCATCAAAGAGGTCTACCACCCCTATTGACTGGCAAACCCAGTCTTGGTCCAGAAGAAGTATGGTAAATAGCGCATTTGCGTCGACTATATCGACTTAAACATGGTATGTCCCAAGGACCCATTTGGTCTACTCAGGATAGATCAGGTGGTCGATTCAACTGTGGGATGCGAATTACTTAGTTTTCTCGACTGTTACTTGGGATTACATCAAATTAGCCTAAAGGAGGAGGACTTCCTGAAGACTTCTATTATCACGCCATTTGGGGAATATTGCTATGTCACAATGCCGTTTGGGTTGAAAAACATTGGTGCAACGTATCAACGTGCTATCCAACGGTGTCTTCACACTCAATTCGGGCGCAATGTGGAGGCCTATGTCGATGATGTGGTGATCAAGACCAAAATCAAGGAAGACGTCATTGCCGACTTGGAAGAAACTTTTCAAACCCTTCAGAGATTCAAGATGAAGCTGAACCCAGAAGAGTGTGTCTTCGGAGTGCCATCGGGAAAGCTACTTGGCTTCATCGTATCGCAACGGGGCATTGAGGCAAATCTAGAGAAAATCAATGCTATCATGAACATGGCACCCCTAACTAGCCAGAAGGATGTACAGAAGCTGACCGGCTGCATGGTAGCGCTTAGCCGATTTGTTTCCCGACTCGGCGAATGGGGTATGCCCTTTTTCAAATTATTGAAGAAAGTTGACAATTTT
Organism: Oryza meyeriana var. granulata; assembly: GCA_003991445.1. Lineage (NCBI taxonomy): Eukaryota > Viridiplantae > Streptophyta > Magnoliopsida > Poales > Poaceae > Oryza > Oryza meyeriana. The sequence goes on from RYFJ01000568.1 coordinate 165,514, forward strand.
CAATGGATGCCAGAAGCCCAACAAGCTTTCTAAGACTTCAAGAAGTTCCTCACATCACTTGGCGTCACCAATGCCCTAGGAACCACTTATGTTGTATCTGGCAGCAACCACACAAGTAGTCAGCACGGTATTGGTCGTTGAATGGGTAGAGCCAGGCCACATACAAAAAGTTCAAAGGCCAGTTTACTTCATCAACCGAAGTCCTAGGCGAATCCAAGATGAGATATCCTCAAGTCCAGAAGCTGCTATATGGCTTGCTCATAACTGTCCGGAAGTTGGTGCACTATTTTCAATCACATCAAGTTACAATCGTCACATCGTATCCACTTGAGGATGTCCTACACAACCGCAAAGCCACTGGAAGAATTGCTAGATGGGCGCTCGAGTTGATGGCGTTTGACATCGTCTTTCAGCCATGGACAGCAATCAAGTCACATGCAGTTGCCGACTTTGTGGCCGAGTGGACAGAAGTTTAGACGGCTACATCAACTAACAAGTTAGAATACTGGACGATGTACTTCGATGGTTCTCTACGGATCAGCGGGCAGGGGCTGGCGTCGTCTTGACGTCACCCACTGGAGAAAAACTCAAATATGTCCTTCAGATACATTTTTCTACATCTCACAGTGTCGCTGAGTACGAGGCACTTATCCACAGGCTCTGTATCGCCATATCACTCAGCATTCGCTGACTGGTAGTTCGTGGGGATTCTCAACTCGTGGTAAACCAAGTCATGAAAGACTAGACATGTCTGGACGACAGCATGGCAGCATACTGTCAAGAAGTACAGAAGCTAAAAACCAAGTTTGACGGGTTAGAAATTACACATGTACTATGCCAGTACAACAAAGCTGCTAATGAGTTAGCCAATATGGGATCCAAGAGAGAAGTGGTCCCGAGTGAAATTTTTGTCAAGCAATTATGGGAGCCGTCAGTCAAAAAGAAGCCAATACACGAGTAGTTAGGGGCTAAACCTACCCCGGCAACAACGGAAGTGTTAATTATCTCTCATGATTGGCGGACTCCAATCATCAGATTTCTCATAGAAGATGAGTTCCCTGAAGATCGCAGTGAAACCGAGCGGATCAAACGTCGAAGCAAATGTTTCCTTGTAGTCAGAGAAGACCTCTATCATTAAAGTGCATCTGGAGTCCTCATGTGCTGCATCACACCCGAGGAGGGCAAGCAGATTTTACAATCCATCCACTCGGGCATCTGTGGCAACCATGCTGCATCAAGAACGTTAATTGGAAAGGCTTATAGGCAAGAATTCTTTTGGCCGACTGCTGTTACAGACGCTAAAGACATAGTTTAGACATGCGAGGGATACTAGTTCTTTGCTCAGCAAACACACCTGCCAGCTCAAGAATTACAAACAATTCCAATATCTTCGCCCTTTGCAGTTTGGGGGCTTGACATAGTCAGGCCGTTCAAAAAAGCGCCAGGAGGGTTCACACAGTTGTTCGTTGCAGTGGATAAATTCACAAAGTGGATTGAGGCAAAACCCGTTGCTACCATAACAATGGCAAGGGCAAAAGACTTCGTCATGAGTATCATATACCGATTTGGAGTTCCTAACCGCATCATAATGGACAACGGCACTTAGTTCACTAGCGGTGTGTTTTAAGATTTCTACGACGACTTTGGCATCAAGATCTGTTATGCTTTAGTGGCACACCCACGAAGCAATGGGCAGGTCGAGCATGCAAAAAGCATGGTCTTACAAGGTATCAAGACTAGGGTGTTCGACCGACTACAACCATATGTAGGGCTGTGGGTGCAAAAGTTTCCATCCGTTCTCTGGTCTTTAAAAACTATGGTTGGTCGGGAAACAAGGCAATCCCCTTTCTTCCTAGTCTATGGTGCCAAGGCTGTGTTACCAACCGAGTTGGAGTTCGGCTCTCCGCAAGTTTGGGCCTACTCAGAAGACAAATGAACCGAAGACCAACTGGTCGAGCTAGATCAGTTGGAAGAAGCAAGGGACATCGCAACTATTCAGTCGGCAAGGTATCTTCAAGGCCTGCATCATTATCACAATCAGAATGTTCGTGGCTGTGCCTTTTCGATGGGAGATCTCGTTTTGAGAAAAATCCAAACCACCAAAGACAGGCATAAATTATCTCCCTTATGGGAGGGGCCGTTCATTATTGCTGAGGTGACACGTCCGGGTGCCTACCGACTAAAGACAGAAGATGGCGTCCTGGTCAACAACTCATGGAACATAGAATAACTACGTCTTTTCTATACCTAAGTATTGTAATTCTTTTAAATATAAATAAAGTTTGTTACTCTGACTCACTACACTGCTTGTTTCAACTGAGTAGTGAGTCAAAAGCTGCATGATAATTACATTTCTTTTGTTGTTTATAAAGTTTGACCTTGTTTTGTCTAAGTCATGAAGTTTTATAACGATTATGCTAAGTTTTCCCGAGTATAGTCCCATGAGGCGAATGCTTTTTATGGTTGGTCTCAAACCACTCGGTATAAACGGGCTAATCGGGTAAAACTAATGATGGCTAAGATGGAATAAGTATTCAGTGGGATATAACAACAAAAGTCAAAAACATTTTCAACATCTACATATTGTTCTTGTCATACACCGACTACTTAAAACAAGTTTGTCTTTACAGTGGCAGATCCTCGGCGATTGCTCTAGCAGTTGGCCTGGCCAGGTTTATCAGCTCTAAACCGTCCTCCGGAGTGGTGCCTTCAACAAATCCCTCACCAATAGCCTTAATATCTACTTGGGAGTAGAGAGACTTTGTCATGGCTAAGGCCTGGGAGATCCCTACGGTGGCGTGCTCTGTGGCAAATTCCTTCAGTATAGTTGGAGCGTCCTAAAGGCGTTGTGTCACCTAGGTAGGGGAGCTTGAGCTGGAGCAGGCTTGGCCTAGCTGCATGATATCAAGTAAAGCCTTCACTAAATCCACTATGGAATCCCGCGAATCCTTCACTACTTTGATTTCCTCAGTAAAGGCACCGAATTGTGTCTGCGCATTGATCTTGAAGGCTGCTCATACAAAAGAGAAGACATAAACAGATCTAGAAATATAGTTGGACAGAGTACCAAAGCAGACATGAAGCTTACTTGTGTACTCATTGTCGACCTTGGATTTCACCTTCTCGAGCTCCTTCAGCTCTTTCTTCAGGCGTTCAATTTCCAGAGACTGGTTGTTCAGATTTGTCTCTAGAGCTATAGCCGAACGAAGTTGAAGATCAACAAAATAGAGAAAATGATTGGATTTACTCAAACAAAAGGGGAAATATACCTCTGATGGTCCCTATCTTTTCCTAGTTCTCATCCCTGAGCTTGTTCACCGAGTCCTTTAGCCACTCCTCCCTCTCCTTGTTAGTCTTCTCCAGATCATCTTTGGCGACCTAGAGCCGGTGGAGTTGAGTGAGCTGAGGAGCGAGTTGGGAAAGGACCCTACCCATCTTCTCAGACTGATCAACTAATTGCTGCATGAGTTATGTTACAGTCAGAAAGAACAAGCTACAATAACAGAAGATTCTAAAAACCATTGACCAGTAGACACAGTTGGATGGACTATGTACTTGGATACTCCTCGATGCTGTGATAGTAGCCTCCATTAGACTGACTCGCTCCCTCTGGGTGGCTTGCTCATTCAACTCAAAGGTTTGTTCATCCCCCTCCAGTGTGACCCAATAGAATGTCTGGGGGAAGTTTGGAGGAGGAGCTTCGAGCCTGGGGAGGTCATCGTCATATGAAGATGAGGAAAGCGAAGGAGAGGGAGTCCTGGCCCTAGGATCGACTGGTGGTGCTGGGTCTTCAGCAAGCTTAGCAACTGGGATGTCGGCTATGGTGTCCCAATTGGGTGAAGTCGGTAGCCCGACCAAGTGGGCTGTCTTAACCTCAGGAGTTGGAACAGCACTTGGCTCAGGCTGCGGCTCTGGAATCTCAGCCTTAGTCAGGACAGGAGCAGCTGCAAGGGTTGGTGGCGCTATCCCCTTGGGATCAGCGTCACTTGGCTTCCTACAAAATTATTTAGCAATCAAGAAGTTGCAAAACTACTAAAGATTGTCTAAAGATTGAGGATTTTCATACCTTCTGGATGTCTTAAATCTCCACCCCTGTGCGCTAGGGGTGGAGGTAGTTGGCAATGGGCTCGAAGGCCTGCTCGGCAGCGGAGTATCACCGGCTGTTGGGCTCGCCGCAGTCGGTGGCGTAGATCTTGGCCTAGTTGGCACCATGCTAGGTGCGGTCGACTAGGGCGTGGAGGTTGTCGGCGGCGTAGCCCTGGGGCTGGTTGGTCTCGGGGTTGTGATACTGGGGTCCTTGATCATTGGACCGCCTGATGCCTTACTTGGCATGCTTGTCTTCTTGGCCTAGTCCATCATTGGTCGCTTCCCAGCCCTCTTGAGGCTGGGTTGGGCTGAGAGGGGCTGGCTGGCCACTTTCTAAACTCACTGGCCGGCCGGCCAGGTGGGTTAGAGGCGAATTCGGAGAATTCCTGCAAGCATCAAGCATTCAAGAAAGTTCAATTGGATGACATTCAAACTACACATCACAGACAAGTATCAAAGCTGATGAGGAAACGAAATATTACCGCAGGTCGGCGTCTGTCTTGGCAGTACGGCTTGAGGGCTCCCTCAGCGTCTAGAGTCTTGACAACTCTATTGACGAAGTAGCCAAGCAAGGTGTTGGTGACGATGTCCTTGTTGACAAAATCGGCACACTCTTGAGTAGGATCATTCCTCCCCTCATAAACATAGCCAGGATGACTCCTAGCCTTTATACGTTGAATCCAGTGATTCTGGAAGGTCTTAGCCACCCAGGGCCTGGTCAGCCCCATGTTCTTTAGCACATCGATCTTCTCCAATAGCAACTGCACCTGGACCATCTCTACCTGTGACGGTAGAGCAGTCTAGCTCTCCAATAACGTGGGAGGATTTCCCAAGAAGGGCAGCAAGGAGGGCTCAAGATTGGAGCAATAAAACCACTCCTGATGCCACCCTTTCAGCAAGGTCTTCAGGGGGACATGCAAGTAGGCCTTCTTCATCTCGTTGCGAAGTTGAAGGCCCGCTCCCCCAATCTTGGACTTGGAGGGCTGTGGATTGACGTGGAACAGAAAGCGAAAGAGGTTGAAATGGGGATCGATCCCCAAGAAGTCTTCACAGAGAGTGACAAAGATCAAGATATGAAGAATGAAGTTGGGGTTGAGGTGGTAGAGCTCAATCTTTTAATACTTAAGGTGCCCGTGGAGGAAATCAGAAGTGGGAAGAGCAAGACCGCGATTGAAGAAGGAAGCAAAAACCACTGTTTCGTGGGGACCTAGAGAGGGGATCGACTCATTGGCGGCGGTACGCCAGTTGATGAGCTCCTTCGGTTGGAGGCATTTTTTCCTCTCCAAAAGGGCGAGCTAACATGGGCCATGCTCTAGACAACATGGCGGGGATGTCGAACGATGCTTTCGGCATTGCTGGGGTGATGAACTGGGCGAGAGAGCTTCTAGGTGATGGGAATCGATGCGGGAGAGGAGATTTCTACGGATTTCTAGAAGGGAGCACGAGCGATAGGAAACCCTAGCTGGGACGGAGAGCCCGAAGTCTGGAGCGTGTGCGGGAGCCGAAGTGTTTTGGCGATTTGGGGGAGAAAGGGGAATCTTTTCCCTCTCCAACCGCTTTATAGGCCTACGCTGGGTAGCTGGTCTGGCTGGCTTGCTCAATAATGGGCCATAAGATATGAGTTCCTAAATAGCATGTCCTATTGGGCCAACGGCTGGCTATGTTAAAATCATAGTGCAGATGCTATTTTACGGGAACCGACTAAAATAATCAGATATGCTTCATGATAAGCCTAACTGTTGGACACATGTGTTTAGATATTTGAATTATTTAGCAAGGTATTGAGGATATATCCTTACAAGGATTAATAGTTAGTCTCTATTGAAATTGGGGATGCAGGTATCTCTCAAGAACACTGTGGAGGCCATGGGCCCCGAGTACCTCATGAGAAGCATTTGGGCCACTCGGACAGAGGATGGGCCTAACCTTGTAATTAGGGATACAATAGGACTCGGCATACATAACCTTGTACGATAAGGAAAGGATATAGTCTTAGTCGGGTATGTTGTATTCCTAGAAGGAAATCCCTTGGTCGGAGTCCGACTGGGATTCCTACTGTGTAACCCTGTCCTCCGGCATATAAGGGGAGGCAGGGAGTACACCTAATAGGTGCGCCTATTCGGCGCACACTATTCATATTTTTCTCTGAAGCCCTTCATAGCCTCGTTGCCAGCTGATATGAAGCAGGACTTGGAGAAGAGGTACTCGGACAATGGGTACTCGGGAGCAAGGCAATCAGGAAATCTTTACCTAGGACGATGAGCACTCGGCACTAGCTGTGACTCAACTATGAAGGTCTCAAGGGCTACTGTGGAGGCCATGGGCTCCGGGTACCTCATGGGAAGCTTTGTGGCCACTCAGATAGAGGATGGGCCTTATCCTGTAATTAGGGATACAACAGGACTCGGTGCATATTACCTTGTATGATAAGGAAATGGATATAGTCCTAGTCGGGTACATTGTATTCTAGAAGGAAATCCCTTGGTCAAGTCTGACTGGGATTCCTATCATGTAACCATACCTCCTCAGTATATAAGGGGAGGCAAGGAGTCCCCTGGGGTAAAACGATCTCACCAGAGAAAACATCACAATCTCATAAGAGAAACCTCAAAGGCAATACACCACAGCTAGAAGTAGGATATTACCTCACCTTGAGGGCCTGAACCAGAATAAATTGTTTCATGTTCCTTTGCAATCCATCAAGTTTAGGTCTCATGAGTAGCCCCATATTATTATTGCCGATACAAAGCATCGATAGATATAGAAGGGGTTAGATTCCTAGCCGGCCCCATTGTACTAGAATCTTAAGAACTAGACTTGATCCTAGGAATGGATTGGTTAGCCGAGCACAAGGGACAGATAGACTGGTGCCGATAAGACCGTGACCCCACAAGGACCCAATGGGCAAGAAGTTAAGTTACCCCTTCAGAAACTGATGAGGACATCACTAGCTCGATATGACCATAGCTACCTTATGTATTCATCAACCAAAGGTGCATGCTTTCTATGTAAGATTTACATGTTATATATTTGAACAGCCGTTACTGCACCATGAGTTTTGTGTATTCTCATTTGCAGAGATACTTGCTTGGGTGAAGGGAAAGAGACCGAGCGTAAGGAATGCATGGATGATCAAAGAAGTTGATTATGGACCAAACCAAGACCTTATCCAAATATACTCCTACATCACCATGTCACTTTTGGTCTATAGAAGGCAAGAGATGAAGTTCTGCACGTTTTGGATTTGGATTCGGGCCTCCTGACAGCATCAACTTCAAACGGACCTAGTTGCTGATCCAGAAGGACTTTCGGGGCCCATGAGTACTTGTTGGAAAGCATATAGAGTCTACTTTCAGATGGTTTTAGTCCCACATCAAAATTCCTCCTGAGCTGTCCAAAATCATCGAAACAAGATATGTACCTCTTCCAGTCTGAGTCTGTTTTGGGCCTTGGGCCTTGTAATTGTGTCGTGGGCTAAGCCCAAGGGGTGTGCGTTCTAGGGTTAACCCTAGGATGTCCCAACTCATATATATTCAATAGCCGTCATCGTTTAGAGTTTGGTTTTGCTTAGATTAATCTGTCTTTGAACAGTTTCGCTGTTTATCGGTTTGTGAGACCCCCAACTTCGAGTGTATAATCATTCACCTACAAGTTGAATTGCAATCTTCCTTGTTCTTGCTCGTATTCTTTGATTCACATGCAGGGATTAGCCTTCGTGGCAAGGTCAACCGGGCAGTGCACGGTTGAAAACAAGAGGAGACGTGGTGCTGTGATTGCAGGGTTTGGGTCTTGGTGATCAGAAGCCGGATCGTGAGTGTCAATTCTCCACCAAATCGAGAGTTATCCTTACCTGACGAAAGATCGGGCACGCCGTTGCCATCAGAAACCCGAAGGACCCGACCAATTCTAAATAGCCTTTAGGTCACCCCCTTGGAAAGTGTGCCTATTATAAATGAATACCCAGATGTGGTCTTGGAGGAGCTACCAGGAATGCTATTATATTGGGAAATAGAATTTTACATAGAACAAGCACCAAGAACCGCTCCCAAATCCAAACGACCCTACAGAATGGCTTCCAATGAACTAGCTGAAGTTAAGAAACAAATTGAGGAATTAGAGGCCAAAGTTTTTGTCAGGCCAAGTACATCCCCTTGTCGAGCCCCTGTGCTCCTGGTTATGAAAAAGGATTGAACCCAACGGATGTTTGTAGATTACAGAGCATTGAACTAGGCAACCATAAAGAACAAATACCTGTTGCTTCGGATTGACGACTTGTTCGATTAGCTTAAAGGAGCTGCCATGTTCTCTAAGATAGATTTGAGAACCGGATACCATCAGTTGAAGATTCGGCACAAGATATACCCAAAACTGCCTTCCCCACAAGATATGGCCTATATGAGTATATAGTCATGTCATTCAGTCTTACCAACGCCCTAGCCTACTTCATGAACCTGATGAATAAGATATTCATGGAGTACCTCGACAAGTTTATCGTGGTATTTATAGATGACATCCTCATCTATTCTAAAAATGAGCAAGAACACGCTGAACATTTGAGACTGGTCTTAGGAAAACTCAGACAACACCGATTGTACGCCAAATTCTCGAAGTGCGAGTTTTGGCTAGATTGAGTGGCTTTCTGTCGATGTTTTACACCGGCAATAAATATATAGGGCTACTTGTCAGACTGAAACTTGATGGATTGCAAAGGAACACGAAAGGTTTATGCTGGTTCAGGCCCTTGAGATGAGATAATACCCAATGTCCAGTTGTGGTGTATTTCCTTTGAGGATGTATAATCGCGATCTTGGTGATCTTGCGATGTCTTCTCTTCTTCTGCCCTCAGGGGGCGCCCTGCCTCCCTTATATACTGGGGGACAGGGTTACAAAGTAGGAGTCCCAGTTGGACTACGATCAAGGGATCTCCTTCTAGAGATATAACGTTCCCGACTAGGACTGTATTTTCCCTGTCGTACAAGGCTAAGTCTGTCAAGTTCTATCATATCCCTAATAACAAGGCTAGGCCCATCCTCTGTCCGAGTGGCCCATAAGCTTGTCATGAGGTACTCGGGGCCCATGGCCTCCACAGCAGCCCCTGAGACCTTCATAGTTGAGTCACAGCTAATGTCGAGTGCTCATCCTCCACGGTGAAGTATTCCCAAGTGCATTGCTCACGAGTACTCTTTGTCTGAGTGCTTCTTCTCCTGAGTTCTGCTTCATGTCAGCTGGCAGAAATATGAATAGTGTGCACCGAATAGGCGCACCTATTAGGTGTAGCCCCCGACTTTGTGCTTAATTGTGAAACAATTAAACATAAAGTCAAAGATCTTTAACCATGTAGTCTTTCCCGAGTAGTGTACTACTGGTATATGAGACTCTTCAGCATCATGTCAGCTGGAATATTTTTAAGTCTTTCCCGAGTAGTATATCACTCGGAAGTTAGACTCTTCAGTATCATGTCAGCTGGAATGGTTGCTCATGGCAAATAATGGCTAAGCATGTAAGTCGAGTACCACCTTATGGATTTTAACTCAATATGTGGTTAGGTGTACCTGTGAGATACCTGCATCCCTAATTTTAATGGCGACTAGCCGTCGATCCTTATAAGGATATATCCTCAATACCTGGTAAATAATGCAGATACCCGAATATATACACCCTGCTGTAGGCTTAGCATGAAGCATATCTGATTATTTAATCGGTTTCTGTGAATAGCACCAGCACTGTGATTTTAACACAGCCAGCGAGCCGCCCAGATAGAGCGTGCTACTGTAGAAACTCATATCTTGTGGCCTACTACCGAATAAGCCGGCCTAAACCGACCTACCCAGTGCAACCCTATAAAATTAGCATCCCTCGCATGTCAGGATGAGTACTCCATTGTCGGTAACCACAGTCAGCCAGAAGAATCCTTGTCCGCAAGCCTTTCCGACTTATGTTCTAGATGCAGCATGGTTGCCACAGATGCCCGAGTAGGTATATTGCAGGATCTGTTTGCCCTTCTTAGGTGTGACGCAGTGCATGAGAACTCCGGATGCGCTCTACTGATACAGGTCTTCTCTGACTTCGATAAAGCCAAATAAGGTACCCGAACCTTGCATTAGCATAGGATTCGGCTAGTGACCCTCATGGGGTGTACCTTACCCAACAGAATTATGGCCAAATAAGGTACCCAAACCTAGAATTAGCATAGTATTTGGCTGGCGACCCTCATGGGGCGTACCCAACCTGGCATAGTTGTGACCAAATAAGGTACCCGGACCTAGCATTAGCATAGGATTCGGCTAGCGACCCTCAGGGGGCGTACCCTACCTAGCCGAGTGGTACACAAGCCCCGACTGGCGCCGGAGGTCAGTTATATTAGCCGAATAAGGTACCCAAACCTTGCATTAGCATAGGATTCGGCTAGCGACCCTCATGGGACGTACCCAACTCAGCGGAGTGGTACCTGAGCTCCGACTGGTGCCGGAGGTCGGTTGTTAGCTGAATAAGGTATCTAAACCTTGCATTAGCATAGGATTCAGCTGGCGACCCTCATGGGGCGTACCTCACCCAACAGAGTTGTGACCGAATAAGGTACCCGAACCTAGCATTAGCGTAGGATTCGGCTGGTGACCCTCATGGGGCGTACCTCACCTAGCCGAGTTGTAACCGAAGAAGGTACTAGAACTTAGCATTAGCGTAGGATTCGGCTAGCGACCGTCATGGGGCGTACCTCACCCAGCCAAGTGGTACCCGAGCTCTGACTGGCGCTAGAGGTCGGTTTTTAGCCCACACACGAGTCCCGACTAGTGTGAGTACTTGGACAATGGCACTCGTGGAGCATTCCAAGTGATTCTTGAAACGTCGCACTCCAAGTGTATCTTGACAGACTAGTCTAGCCCCCGAGCGTAGGTGATAGGCCCGTAGCCCTGAGTTCCTATTACGCGTATCCGGAATTGGCCCTGCATTATAAACATATCGGATGAGTAGCATATGATGATGAAAACAATCACTTGAAGAAAATTTATGTAAATATGTGTTCCTCCTCTTATTGATATTAATTTCCCCGAGTAGTTGACCCCTTACGTTTAAGCACTCTGCCCGACTAGTCATAGCCCCCTAGCATTGGGAGTTGGCTCATGGCTCTTTCCCAGACACGTGTTTTGGGTGACTTGAGTTCGTCTTTCATGGAGCAAAGTTTCATGGATCAGAATTTATGCTACTCGAGTACTTTTGCAATCATTAACAGAAAAAACAGAAAAAATGTGCAGCTTGTACACCTATTAGGTGTAAGCGGCTGCGGCATTGGTGAGGCTGAGTAAAGAAATATTTATCAGAAAGCGACTTAGTTGTTCGGTATTTGGGAGTGGGGATGCCATCCTTGCAGTTGAGCTTGTGTGCCCCCGAACATGTCATTTGTCGTTCTGATAATCTCCATTTGTTGAAAGTCGAAGACTGTTGTGACCGACTGCCACAATGAAGCTGTCCGACTTGCTTTTGCGGTTCCCAACCTTAGTCGGGGCCTCCTCATCGGTGTCCTTCCGCTCCTTCTGTTAGGGTGCCTTCTTGTCATCGAGGGCCTTAGCAACAGCATCGGCCGAGTTGGCGCACTTGTTTGCCATGTCGAATAGAGCCTTGACAGAGTTGGGAGGCTTCCGAGTGAATTTAGCGATGAACGAGGTGTCTTTGACTCCTTTTCGAAAGGCGGAGATGATGACCTCGTCCTTGATCTTCGAGATTGAGTTCTTCTTCTCAGAAAACCTCTTGATGAAGTCACGAAGAGACTTGTTCTTCCTTTGATGCAACTGATATAGGTTGTATTGGGAAGATGGCCTCTCGTATGTTCCTTGGAAGTTGGTGATGAAGCATTCCCAGAGTTCTCCCCAGGAGCCGATTGATTGCTTGGGAAGTCCCGTTAACCATGTCCTCGCCGAGTCGGCTAGAGCTACTGGGAGGTAGTTAGCCATGGCTTTGTGATCTCCTCTGGCTGCTCGGATCGCCAGAGTGTAGACTGTGAGCCAAGACTTAGGACTGGTCTTTCCATCGTATTTTTCAATTCTTGTCGGTTTGAAGCCTAATGGCTAGTCGACTTGTTGCAGCTCGTGGGTGAAGGCCGGTACACCTTCATCTTCATGAGGATTCCAACTCCGCTTACGATGGCGAAACTGCTCATGGTGGAGGCTGAAGCGCTCGTTCTTGTCTTCCAGTCAGCGACGCTCATCTTCATCGCGTTCGCAGTGCCGTGCGTTGATGTCCTACCAAAGATCACTTCGAAGTCGGCTTCAGAGATCATGGTTGTCCTGACGGTCGTTTTGATGTCGGCACCGCCGGTCGTTGTTGTGGTTGCTGAGTGACGTGTGGCATGACTCCGTGTGCAGCCGACTGGAGCCGGCCGCTCGGCGTCGTGTTGAGGTGGATGAGACTGCCGTTGGAGATGCTGACCGGTAGGTCGGTATAAGGGTATCACCCAACTGTTGGTGCTGCTGACATGCAACAGCAGTGATCATGGCTTTTATCCTTACTATCGTCGGGGTGGCTTGGTGATCGGGCCCAAACTGGAGCATGTCCAGTAGAGCTGCAACGGCTACGATGTTCTGTTGAGGTGTAACAAAGACGTCGTGGTCGCTGACTCGGGTTTGGAGGATTTGTTGCTGAGCAGTTCACCCAGCCCTGCGCAGGTCGTCGTTGCGGGTGTGCAGGCATCTTGCTTCTTCCCCTTGTTGTTCTCATAGTCGGTGGGCCTCCTCCTCTTGCTGTTCGTGTAGTCGGCGTGATTCCTAAGTAGGAGTAGAGCCTTTGGATGCCATGGAGATTTCTCGTGGCGGAGAGAAGCTTGCTGAACTGTTGTTCGACTTAGAGTCAGAGTCCGATCGAGAGTCGGAGTCCGACTGAGAGTCGAAGTCGGAATAGTTGATGAGGGTGATTATAACTCTGACCTCCCTAGATCCGATCTTAAGCGGCTCTGGGTCGTATCTGAGTCGAACTCTAGGGGATCAGGTTTGCCACGTCGGATGTTGTTTGAAGATATCCGTAGCGTTGCTGAGTCTGTACAGGAGATTGATGATCTCCTCCTTCCTTAGACCGATCTCGGCTGGCTTAAAACCAAATCCGAGTCGAACACCAAAAGAAAGAGTTGTCCCTAGACTCAGGCAAGATGAAGATTGCTGTAGCAAGTCGACGAGGGTTGCTGCAGCGTTGCGTGGGCCGACCGGTGCAGAGTCGGCTTGTTTTTCGGCTGATCAGATCGAGTCCGGTTCGGACAGGGTAAGGTTGCTGAACTCGTCGGCAACGAAGCCGAGGCTCCCAAAACTGATTGTTTGCCCGGGGAAGAAGCTGATGCCGTCGACTCTAGTGATTGAATCCACCAGGCTTGATGAAGATGATCTTGACGAAGCCCCTACCTGGCGCTCCAACCGTCGATGTTTTACACCAGCAATAAATATATAGGGCTACTCGTCTGACTAAAACTTGATGGATTGCAAAGGAACACAAAAGGTTTATACTAGTTCAGGCCCTCGAGATGAGATAATACCCTACAACCAGTTGTGGTGTATTTCCTTTGAGGATGTATAATCGCGATCTTGGTGATCTTGTGGTGTCTTCTCTTGTTCTACCCTCAGGGGGCGCCCTGCCTCCGCTTATATACTGGGGGACAGGGTTACAATATAGGAGTCCCAGTCGGACTACTACCAAGGGATCTCTTTCTAGAGATATAACGTTCTCGACTAGGACTGTATTTTCCCTATCGTACAAGGCTAAGTCTGCCAAGTTCTATCATATCCCTAATTACAAGGCTAGGCACATCCTCTGTCTGAGTGGCCCATATGCTTGTCATGAGGTACCCGGGGCCCATGGCCTACACACTTTCCTAGGACATGTCGTTTTGGCCCAAGGAGTAGAAGTGGACCCAAGTAACATTGAGACCATACTTTCTTGGAAATCCCCAATCTTGGTCAACGAAATCAGAAGTTTCTTAGGCCTAGCTAGATATTATCGAAGATTTATCGAAGGATTCTCCATGATAGCCAAGCCTATGACCGAGTTGTTATAGAAAGAATAGAAATTTGAATGGATGAAAGCTTGTGAGAAAAGCTTCCAAGAATTAAAAAGAAGGTTAACCACCACCCCTGTCCTTACCCTACCAGATATCCGAAAGGATTTTGAGATATATTATGATGCCTCTAGACAAGGATTAGGGTGCATGCTGATGCAAGAAGGAAAAGTCGTAGCCTATGCCTCTAGACAGTAAAGACCACATGAGATGAACTACCCAACCCATGACTTAGAACTCACTGCTGTGATACATGCCCTAAAAATATGGAGGCACTACCTGTTCGGCAATCGGTGTGAAGTATACATTGATCATAAAAGTCTAAAGTACATATTTACCCAGACTGAACTCAACCTACGACAAAGAAGGTGGCTAGAGCTGTTAAAAGACTATGACCTAGGGATACACTACCATCCCCAAAAAGCCAACGTAGTGGCCGATGCCCTAAGTTGAAAAAGCTATTTCAACACAGCCTTAGTGTGACCATCCTAGCCTGATTTGTGCAAAAAGCTCCAAAAATTCAGGATAACCGTGGTGAACAAAGGAACGCTCGCCACCCTGGTAGTTCAGCCTACCCTAGAAGGTTTAATATGGGAAGCCCAGAAAGAAGACGAGAAAATCAAGGCCATTAAGGAAAATGTCCCCAAAGATAAGGCCCCAGGTTTCTCAATAGACGAACAAGGAACCCTATGGAATGGACAAAGGATATGCATACCCGATAATAAGGAGTTGAGGAACCTTATTCTCAAGGAAGCCCATGAGTCCACTCGATACATCCCAGAAGTACAAAGATGTACCAAGATCTTAAAGAACATTATTGGTGGTCCGGGAGGAAAAGAAACGTTGCTGAGTATGTCGCTATATGCGATATCTGCCAAAGGGTAAAAGTGGAACATTAGAAACCCGCAGGACTATTACAACCCTAAAAAATTCTCGAATGGAAGTGGGAAGAAATTGGTATGGATTTCATAACTAGTGTACCAAGGGCACCTAACGGATACGACTCGATTTGGGTGGTCGTGGATCGACATACCAAAGTAGCCCACTTCATACTTGTTAAGACCACCTATATGGCAAAGAAACTGGCAGAGTTATACATGACCAAAATAGTTTGTCAACACGGAGTTCCCAAGAAAATTATGCCAGATAGAGGGACCCAGTTTACCTCTAGATTTTGGGAATAGTAATATGAGGTCTTGGGAACCGATCTTAACTTCAGCACCGCATATCATCCTCAGACGGACGGTCAAACTGCAAGGGTGAACTAGATCTTGGAGAATATGTTAAGAGAATGTGCTCTAGACTTTCTAGGGACATGGGACCTCTGTCTACCCTATGCAGAATTTTCCTATAATAATAGCTACCAAGTCAGTATAAAGATGGCCCCAAATGAGGCACTATATGGATGCAAGTGCCATACCCCACTCTGTTGGACCAATGCGGGGGAGAAACAGATATTTGGGCCCAATCTCCTAAAAGACGCAGAGGAAAAAAGTAAAAGTAAGAAGGGAACACCTGAGAGTAGCCTAGTCGTGACAGAAAAGCTATGCCGACAATCGATGCAGAGACCTAGAGTTTGAGATTGGAGACCACGTATACCTGAGAGTATCTCCTTTGCGTGGGATGAAGAGATTTGGTATGGCTAGAAAGTTGGCCCCTAGATTCATAGGTCTATATCCTATCATCGCCCGACGAGGAGAAGTCACCTACTAGCTATAGTTACCCAGCGAACTCGTGGATGTGTACAACGTATTCCACGTATCCCAGTTAAAGAAGTGTCTTCGCCGACCTAAAGAGCAAGCTCCCCTGGAAGGCATCGAGTTAAACAAGAACCTTACCTATGAAGAGTGGCCAATCCGCATCCTTGACGAGGCTAAGAGGCGAACGCCAAGAACATCGACCAAGTTTTACAAAGTGCAATGGAGCAACCACTCAGAAGAGGAAGCCACTTGGGACCGAGAAGATCACCTTCATGTAGAGTACCCTAAGTTTCGGAATCTCGGGTCGAGATTCTCTTTAGGGGGGTAGGTTTCTAATGCCCATGTTTTTATCTCTCATTTAAAATTATTTTTCAATAAAAACCTAACTACGAAAATTGGCTCTTGATCAAATTCTGGTTATTTGTGCCATGTGTGATCTCAAAAATTCTCCCCAACACAGCCCCAAAACATCCCCCAAAAATTCCGCACTTTTTCCTTATTCCAAAAATCAAATCCAAATTCAAAACCCAATTCAAAATCTTCAATTATGCCTTAAGGAAATCTCAGGAAAAATATGAAAAGCTACTGTTTGCTTGGGTGGCCTTCTTTTCTCCCTCAGCCCACCCCAGCACTCTCCCTCTCTCCCCATCCCGCGCAGCCTGCTCGGCCGAGCCACTGCCTGGCCAGCTGATGGCAACGGGGTGCCCGATCTTCCGTTAGGTAAGGATAACTCTCGATTTGGTGGAGAATTGACACTCATGATCCGGCTTCTGATCACCAAGACCCGAACCCTGCAATCGCTGCACCACGTCTCCTCTCGTTATCAACCGTGCGCTGCCCGATTGACCTCGTCACGAAGGCTAATCCCTGCATGCGAATCGAAGAACACAAGCAAGAACAAGAAAGATTGCAACTCACTTGCAGATGAATGATTATACTCTCGAAGTTGGGTTCTTACAAACCGATAAACGGCGAAACTGTTCAAAGACAGAATAATCTAAGCAAAACCCACCTTTAAACAATGATGGCTACTGTATATATAGGAGTTGGGATGTCCTAGGGTTATCCCTAGGGTGCACACCCTTTGGGCTTAGCCCACGACACAATTACAAGGCCCAAAACAGACTCGGACTGGGAGAGGTATGTGTCTTATTTTGATGATTCCGGATAGCTCAGGAGGAATTTTGACATGGGACTAAAACCTTCTGAAAGTAGACTCCATAAGCTTTCCAACAAGTACTCATGGGCCCTGAAAGTCCTTCTAGATCAGCAGTTAGGTCTGTTTGAAGTTGATGCTGTCAGGAGGCCCGAATCCGAATCCAAAACGTGTAGAACTTCATCTCTTGCCTTCTATGGACCAAAAGTGTCGTGGTGATGTAGAAGTAGACTTGGGTAAGGTCATGGTTTGGTCCCCAATCAACTTCTTTGATCATCCATGCGTTCCTTGCGCTCGGCCTCTTTCCCTTCACCCAAGCAAGTATCTCTGCAAACGAGAACACACAAAACTCATGGTGCAGTAACGGCTGTTCAAATATATAACGCATAAATCTTATATAGAAAGCATGCACCTTTGGTTGATGAATACATAAAGTTGCTAGGGTCATATCCGAGCTAGTGATGTCCTCATCACCAGCTCATGCATACTAGATTAAAACTCCCTATGGGCCCCACATGTCAGCGACGCCCTCTCTCATCCGCCTAACAAAGCATGTGGACAGCCATGATTTTTCTTCACGTGGGTCCTGCCTATCAGCCACTGAGCGTCGTCGTCTTCCTCCTCTCGCCTGCTGCTCGGTCTCTCTCTCTCTCTTCTCTCCCGAACTCTCTTGAGCTCTCTCTGGCTGAGCTAAACTCGCCCATACAGCCCTATCTCGCCACCATTTAAGCCCGAAGCTCCCCATCGTAAACCCTGCTGTCCTGTCACCCAAAGAGAATCCCGCTCCGCCCCTCGTCTCGCACCCGTAGGTCAAAAGCCGGCAATACCAAAATCTGAGTCTCCGGCAGCACATGATGTATCTTGTGGATCTTCTTGTAGTGGTGCGTGGAGTTTGATGAAGACTCCCGTCCATTGTCAGCCATCGCGTCGAAGAAGAGGCCGAGAAGTCCCTCCGCTGCCCAACCCGACTCCAAGAGAGCGGGGAAGAAACCGATTTTATATCGGGGCGAGGGGGCCATGATGGCGCGCGCCGTGAGCGGAAGCTTGAAAATAAAGGACGCCGCTGCCGCGACGCCCATTAGATCGAGCCCCAGGTTAAGACCTGCGAATTTGAGCCCGACGTTATCGAGCCCGGTCGTAGTGCCGGCAAGGGGCCGGCAGGAGCAAACGCCGCCAGGGGAGGGGGCACCCGAGCCGACCGTACCGGAGTTGGGGCCGACTCGGGTTGATGCACCACCGCCGACTGCGACGCCGACCGGGCCGACTGCCGGAGCTAGCGCTCCGCCGGGGAGCAAGTCGCCCGGCAAGAAGCTGAAGTTCTCCAAGAGGTGCGCTGCTCCTGGTCTTCTGAAGTCTTTGTGTGTTGAAGTAATGTCTTGATGTCTTGCTTCATCGTACAGGAAGCGGGCCGATATCGATCTCAAGGAGGTCGACTCGACTGCTCCACTTGACGAGCCTGCCCCAGCCGAGCCAGCGGCCGCGAACACACCTGTTGAGCCGGCGGCCAACCTGGTCGTGGAGACCGAGGTGGCTTCGACTACAGGGCCGCTGCCGCCACCCGACCGAGAGGCGGCTGCTAGGACTGAGGCCCCAGCCCCCGAGGCGCCGCTCATCGCGGAAGCCACGGACGGAGCCCCTGAGCCGGTCCCGGAGGTTGCGGGGGACGATGGTGCTGAGGCCAGGACCCCATTGCTGTCGTGGTCATCACCGTCGTCGTCGCCGTTGCCACCGCCGCCAGAGATCCCACATCTGCCTCAGATCGAAGCCCCTCCACGTGTGATGCCCCGGACCTTCACATGGACAACTCGCGACGGTACTGCGAAAAGCTTCAGGCTTGATGAAGTCGTTGCAAGGAGAGAGCGCGAAAGCCTGCTTCGCGCCGCCATCAGCGGGTCGCAGGGGGTCGCGGTATGAGTCTTGTAGTAAAGCTTTGGCAATCTTCGTGTTTTGATGTCTGACTCCGTCCTTGATTTGTCTTTTATCATGAGCAGAAACTTGTTGACCACAATGAGGCGATGACGGAGATCTTGGTTGAGGTAGCTCCCCACCTCGCAGAATTGGAGCAGCTTCGGGCATTGAAAGCCGAGATGGAGGCGCGTCATGTGGGGAGGGAGGCCTGGCTGAAGAGTGGCGCCGATCAACTCAGGGCGGAGACATGGGCCCTAGCCGGAAAGATAAGAGGTAAAATCCTCGAGTATATCTTCTCGACTGAACCGTTGATGTATTCATCCAGCTGCATTGTTCCCGACTGCCCAGTTGTGTCATGACTGCATGGTTGAGCTCTTGGCTAATCTATGGTGCAGACCTCGAGGCAGAGTTAAAAACCCGAACAGAGAGGGAATCGCAGCTGAAGGAGGCCGAAGAAGCCAAGGCCGAGCTTGAGAAGGTCAAGGCCGACCTGACAAAGGCCAACACTGAGCTTGACCGGGAGAAGTCCGAGTTGAAGGAGGCCGTCGTCAAGCTCGGTAAGGAAAAGGCTGAACTGGAGAAGACCGTAGCCGGGTGGGAGGCCGACTACGAAAGTAAGTCCTCAACCTGACTGTGATCTTAGCCAATCCATTAGTTACTCTGTGTGTAGCCGAATTTGACAAGCTTACTTGCCAGCTGATCTGGGTAGACATGAGAACCAATGTCCGGGCCCAGTATCAGTTCTACACAGAGGAGATAAGGTTGATCAGGGAGTCACGGGAGGCCCTCGTCGGGTCCGTGAAAGGGCTCCTTGACCTCATAGATCCCCGCCCAGTGGGAACCAGCTGCAGCAGAATCCCCTAGATAGAGGGGTGTCTCGAGGATGCACCGAGTGCCTTGAAAAGGTACTCGGATGAGCGTGTTGTCGCTGGCGTGGCCCAGACCCTGGCGATGACCAAATCCATATACCCTAGGGCGGATATTGAAGCCATCGGGGAGGGGTTTGCCGAAGAGACGACGCCGGAGGAGGCGCTGGAGCTGATCGCCCGGGCGAAGCCGACTACAGAAATAATTACCCGAGACCTGGGTCTGTAAGGGCAACATGTTATGTAGTTGGAATATATAAACTTGTGTAAACAAGCATGTGTAAATATGTGTGCAATGCCGCCAAGCTTATTATTCAGTTGTCATTAGCTTTACTTGACCGTGTAGTATGCACCGAGTTGGTCTGTCAGAACTTAATAAAAACGTTCAAAGTAAGAAGCTGTACTCGGGCAAACGTGATAGTCATAGTAAGGCTTCATAACCGAAGTGAAATAAGCTCGTATGTTATTGACAGCGCACATATATACATGCAGCCCCCGACTCACTACTCGGTTGATACAAGTGGCGTAGTGAGTCAGAAGAACTGTACACATGAAAATTATAGAACTCAGGTATAGAAAGGACGTAGCTGTTCTATGTTCCATGAGTTGCTGATGAGAACGCCGTCTTCGATCTTCAGTCGGTAGGCACCTGGCCGCGTGACCTCGGCTATAATGAACGGCCCTTCCCAGATTGGGGATAATTTATGCCTGTCTTTGGTGGTTTGTATTTTCCTCAGAACGAGATCCCCGGCCAAAAAGGCGCGGCCACGGACATTGCGATTGTGGTAGCGACGTAGGCCTTGAAGATACCTTGCTGACTGGATAGTTGCGGTGTCTCTTGCTTCTTCCAGCTGATCTAGTTCGACCAGTCGGGTATTGTTGGAGTCGTCTTTTGAGTAAGCCCGGACTCGTGGAGAGCCGAACTGTAACTCGGTAGGTAGCATAGCCTCGGCACCATAGACTAGAAAGAAAGGGGATTGCCCTGTCGCCCGACTAACTGTGGTTCTAAGAGACCAGAGAACGGATGGGAGTTCTTGTACCCACCGGCCCGCATATGGTTGTAGTCGGTCGAATATCCTGGCCTTGATGTCTTGTAAGACCATGCCATTGGCTCGTTCAACCTGCCCGTTGCTCCGCGGGTGTGCCACAGATGCATAGCAGATCTTGATGCCGAAATCGTCGTAGAAGTCTTGGAAGACGCCTGCTGCGAACTGGGTGCCGTTGTCGGTGATGATGCGGTTAGGGACCCCAAATCGGTATAGTATACTCAAGATGAAGTCCTTTGCTCGTGCTGCTGTAATTGTTGCAACGGGTTTAGCCTCAATCCACTTGGTGAACTTATCCACCGCGATGAATAAATGTGTGAACCCTCCTGGCGCTTTCTTGAAAGGCCCGACCATGTCGAGCCCCCATACTGCAAATGGCCAAGAGATGGGGATAGTTTGGAGTTCCTGGGCTGGAAGATTTGTTTGTCTTGCGTAGAACTGGCAACCCTCGCACTTGCGAATGATGTCTTTGGCGTCTGTTACTGCTGTGGGCCAGAAAAATTCCTGCCGGTAAGCCTTTCCGACTAACGTCCTGGATGCGGCGTGGTTGCCACATATGCCCGAGTGGATTGAATGCAGAATCTGCTTGCCCTCCTCGGTGGTGACGCAACGCATGAGGACACCCGATGCGCTCCTCCGGTATAGGTCTTCTCTGACTAGCAGGAAGCTTTTGCTTCGACGCTTTATCTGCTCGGCTTGACTGCGATCTTCTGGGAGTTCGTCGTCCGTGAGAAATTTGACAACAGGAGTCCTCCAGTCTCGACATATGTGCAACACCTCATCTGTGGTCGGGGTAGGCTCGCCTCCCGACTGATCTGGTGCCGGTTTCTTCTTGACTGATGGCTCCATGAGTTGCTCGACAAAGATTCCAGTTGGAACTGCTTCTCACTTGGATCCCATGTTTGCCAGCTCATCTGCTACGTCGTTGTATTGGCGCAGGACATGTGTGATTTCCAGCCCGTCGAACTTGTTTTCCAGCTTGTGGACCTCCTGATAGTACGCCGCCATGGTATCGTCGAGACAGGTCTAGTCTTTCATGACTTGGTTTACCACGAGTTGAGAATCTCCGCGCACAACCAGTCGACGTATGCCGAGTGATATAGCGATGCGGAGCCCGTGAACAAGTGCCTCGTACTCGGCGATGTTGTGGGAAGCCGGGAAGTGGATTTATAGAACGTACTTCAGTTTTTCGCCAGTGGGGGACGTCAATATGACTCCGGCCCCGGCGCCACCGATCCGTAGAGAACCGTCGAAGTACATTGTCCAGTACTCTAGCTTTGCTGTTGGTGTAGGCAGTTGGACTTCTGTCCACTCGGCCACGAAGTCGGCTAGAGCTTGAGACTTGATTGTTGTCCGTGGCTAAAAGGTGATGTCGAACACCATCAACTCGAGTGCCCATTTAGTGATTCGGCCGGTGGCCTCGCGATTATGAAGGACATCCCCAAGTGGAAATGCTGTGACCACCGTGACTTGGTGTGCTTGGAAATAATGCACTAGCTTCCGGACTGTGATAAGTAGGCCATATAGCAGCTTCTGGACTTGCGGATATCTCGTTTTGGAGTCGGCGAGGACCTCGCTGACGAAGTAGATTGGCCGTTGTATTTTTTGAATATGACCCTGTTCGGATCGCTCAACCACCAGCATCGTGCTGACTACCTATGTTGTTGCCGCCAGATATAGCATTAGCGGTTCCTGGGGCAGAGGTGACGCCAACACGGGGGGTGATGTGAGGAATTGTTTGAAGTCTTCGAAGGCTCGCTGGGCTTCCGGAGTCCATTGGAAATTGTCGGTCTTTTTGAGTAGCTTGAAGAAGGGCATGCCCCGCTCGCCCAGTCGGGAGATAAATCGGCTGAGTGCCGCCATGCAGCCTGTCAGCTTCTGGACGTCTTTGAGGTTAGTCGGGGGTGCCATGTGCCTGATGGCGTTGACTTTCTCCGGGTTGGCCTCGATGCCGCGGTGCGAGACGATGAAGCCGAGTAACTTTCTGGATGGCACACCGAAGGCACATTTTTCCGGGATCAACTTCATCTTGAATCTTCGAAGGTTTTGGAAGGTTTCTTCCAAGTCAGCGATGAGGTCTTCTTTGGACTTGGTCTTGATCACCACATCGTCGACGTAGGCTTCCACGTTGCGCCCGATCTGAGTATGCAGACACCGCTGAATAGCCCTTTGATAGGTTGCGCCCGCGTTCTTCAGACCGAACGGCATTGTGATATAGCAATACGCTCCAAACGGTGTGATGAAAGATGTCTTCAAGCAGTCTTCTTCCCTCAGGCTGATTTGATGGTATCCCGAGTAGCAGTTGAGAAAGCTGAGTAGGTTGCACCCTGCCGTGGAATCAACCACCTGATCTATCCGGGGAAGACCAAATGGGTCCTTGGGGCACACTTTGTTGAGGTCGGTGTAGTCGACACACATGCGCCCTTTACCGTTTTTCTTCCGGACCAGAACTGGGTTTGCCAGCCAGTCCGGGTGGTAGACCTCTTTGATGAACCTGGCTGCGAGGAGTTTGGTAATTTTCTCCCGGATAGCATCTTTGCGGTCATGAGCGAAGCGCCGCAGCCGTTGCTTGACTGGCCTGGCGTCTGTCTTTACGTTTAGGGCATGCTCGATCACCTCCCTTGGTATGCCCGGCATGTCGGACGGTTTCCACGCAAAGATATCCTTGTTGGCTTGGAGGAAGGTGACGAGCACGTCTTCCTATTTGGGGTCGAGTCCGGTCCCGACTAGAGCAGTCTTGGAGGGGTCGGAAGGGTCCAGGGGGATCTTCTTCGTGTCAGAGTCCGCTGAAATTCCTGACTTCGCTGCTTTTTTCGCCGAAACTTGATCTTGCTCGACTTCTGTTGTGATGGCTTGCCGAATGCTATCGCGCCCGACTGCCGCCTCTTGTGATTGAGCCAGTTCGCAGCTCTCCTTGTCGCAGGTGAAGGCTTGCTTGATGTCGCTGCGGAGGGAGAGGACTCCTGCTGGTCCAGGCATCTTCAGCACCATGTATGTATAGTGCGCTATCGCCATAAATTTGGCGAGTGCCGGTCGTCCGAGTATTGCGTGGTACGCAGTCTCGAAGTCGGCGACCTCGAAGCAGACGTTTACCGGCAAAGTTATCTGCCCGAGTGGAGTTGATGACAGGCCGGGAATTATCCCGTGGAAGGGCGCGGTGCTCGGCCGTAGTTCTGAACGAGGGATTTTCATCTCGTCCAAAGTCTTGGCAAACAGGATATTAAGCGCGCTGCCTCCATCGATGAGGGTTTTCTTCAGCCTGATGTTTCTGACGACCAGGTCCAGGACGAGTGGATAGCGTCCTGGGTGGGAAACCCGATCTAGGTGATTTGCGCGATTGAAGGTGATGGCCATCTCTGACCAGCGCAGGTATTGGGGGGTGTCGGCCGTGGAGACCGTGTTGATGTCGCGCGCTGAAAGCTTTTGTTTGCGCTTGGACTCGTACAGGAGTGGCCCCCTGAAGATATGGTTGAGCTCGGCTTGAGGATCTTGGAAATCATCAGCCGGACCCGAGTCTGGCTTGTCTTTGTCCTTGTCGGCGCCAGACGATGAAGTCTGCTCGGAGGTAAACTTTTTGAGCATATAGCAGTCTTTGGCCGTGTGCTTTCCCTTGGGGTGAAAGGGGCATGGCCCGCTCATGACTTTCTGGTAGTCGTTGTTCCGCTGGGGCTGCGACCGGCTGCGCTCCATGTTGGCCACCTCGTTGTCCGACTTCCGTTTACGGGTGCCAGACTTGTTTTGAGACGGCTCGTTGTCGGCTTTCGCCTTCTGTTCTTTCTATCGGGGCTCCTTCTTCTCGTCGAGGGCCTCGGCGACCGCTTCGGCCGAGTCGGCGTATTTATTAGCCATGTCGAAGAGCGCCCGGACTGTGGATGGTGGCTTCCGAGTGAATTTTGCAATAAGCGGAGCGTCTTTTACCCCTTTGCGAAAGGCGGCGATGACGGCTTCGTCTTTGACGGTTGGGATTTGGTTGCGCTTCTCGGAAAACCTTTTGATGAATTCGCGCAAAAACTCATTTTTCTTCTGGTGCAGTTGATAAAGATCTTGCTCCGAAGCGGGTCTGTCATAGGTCCCCTGGAAATTAGCGATGAACCGCTCCCTGAGTTGTCCCCAGGAATCGATCGACCGCCTCGGGAGGCCTGTCAGCCATGTCCTCGCCGAGTTGGCTAGCGTGACTGGGAGATAGTTAGCCATGACTCTGCTGTCGCCCCCAGCAGCTCGAACTGCCAGGGTGTAAACGGTAAGCCAGGACTCTAGGTTTGTCTTGCCGTCGTACTTTTCGATCCCGGTGGGCTTAAAGCCAGCCGGCCACAAGATGTCCTGTAGCTCCCGAGTGAAGGCTGGGATGCCTTCGTCTTCGTGAGGGCTCCGACTCCGATCTTGGCGATGTAGTCGCTCGTGGTGGATGCCGAAATGCTCGTTTTCGTCTTCTAGTCGGCGGCGTTCATCTTCTTCACGTTCTTCGCGTTGGGCGTTTATGGTGTGACGAAGGTCTCGGTGCAGGCGAACTCGGAGGTCCTGATTGGGTCGGCGATCGTACTGGCGACGCCGCCGGTTGTCATTATTGGTATTGCTAAGCGTTGTTTGCCGGGACTCTTCACGTTGCCGACTGGAGCCGGCTGCCCAGCGTCATGCTGATGTAGATGAGCCTGCCGCCGGAGAGCCCAACCGGTGGTCGGTATTGCAGTGTCGCTCGACTACTGTTGCTGCTGACATGCAGCAGCTGTGATCATCGCCTTGATCTTAGTGATAGTCGGGGTGGCCTGGTGATCGGCGCCGAGCTGGAGTGTGTCCAGCAGAGTTGCTGCGGCCACAACGTTCTGTTGTGGTGTGACGAAGACGTCGTGGTCGCCAATTTTGGTTTGGAGGATCTGTTGCTGAGCAACTCACCCAGCCTGTCGTAGCTCGTTATTGCGGGCTTCGCGGTTGGCCTCCTCTTGTTGTGATCGGTGCGCCTCCTCTTGTCTCTCCTCTTGTAGTCGGCGTACCTCGGAAGGTGGTGTTGAAGCCATGAAGATCTCGCGGGAGAGGGGGAAGCTTGCCAAATTAAAGTCCGAGCTGGTGCTCGAACCGCTATCCGACATAGTGTCGGACTCCGAATAGTTTATCGGAGTGAGAACGACTCCGACCTCTCTATATCCAATCTGAAACGGCGCTTGGCCGTGTCCAAACTGAATCGCTGGAGATCGGGTCAGCTGCGTGGGATAAAGATGCGCAGCGTCGCAGGAATTGTCCGGGAAATTGACGACCTCTCCCCTTCTCGGCCCAACTCGGGCTGGCCCAAGGCCTAGCGCAAGTCGGACGCCGAAGGAGAGGGTTGTCCCGATGTTTGGCGATGTGAAGGACTGCCACAGAAAGTCACTGAAGGAGACGGCGGTGTCCTGTGTGCCGACTGGCGCAACGTCGGTTGGTTCCTCGGTCGGCGAGATTGGATCTGCCTCAACCAAGGTGAGATCGCCGAGTTGATTGGCGATGAAGTCTAAGCTCCCAAGGTGATTGCGTCTCCGGGGGAGAACTTGTTGCTGTCGACTCCGTTGATTGAATCCATCGAATCTTCAGATGAGGAATTCACTAGAGGCCCCTACCTGGCGCGCCAACTGTCGATGCTTTGCACCGGCAATAAAACTATGGGGCTACTTGGCGAGGGTGAATTCGGTGGACTGCAGAGGAACACAAGAGAATTATAGTGGTTCAGGCCCTCAAGGTGAGGTAATACCCTACGTCCAGTTGAGGTGTTATTCCTCTGAGGTGTATGGCGATCGATGATCGGGTTGCTCTTGTTGTGCTTGCCCTGAGGGGCGCCCTACCTCCCTTTATATACTAGGGGACAGGAGTACATGATAAGGATCCCAGTCGGATACGACCAAGGGATTTCCTTCTTAGAGATAGAATTCTATCCGACTAAGACTATGTTTCCTTTTTATACAAGGTACAGCCTACCGGGTGCTATCTTATCTCTAATTACATGGTCCGGCCCATCCTCTATCCGAGTGGCCCATGTACTGGTAATGAGGTACCCGGGGCCCATGGCCTTCACAGTCGTGGCCACTGCAACCCTGCTAGACACACTCTAGCTCAGGCCTAATCATCAGGCCACCCCGACTATAGCAAGAATCAAGGCCATGATTGCAGCTGCCGCATGTCAGCAGCACCAGCAGTCGGGTGATACACTTATACCAACCAACCGGTCGGGTTCTCTAGCAGCAGTCTCGTCTGCATCGGCACGACGCTGGGCGGCCGGCTCAAGTAAGCCGCACGCGGAGTCACGCCAAACATCTCTTAGCAACACAAACAACAACAATAAGCGGCATCCCTAGAACGATCGCCGGTTCAACCAAGATCTCTGAGTCCATTTACAATGCGATCTCCGCCAAGAGATCAATGCTTGGAGCCGCCAACGCGAAGACGACGAGCACCGCCGACTGGAGGACGAGTACAAGCACTTCGGTCTCCACCACGAGCGGTTCCACCACCGTAGCCGGAGCCGGAGCCCTCATGCAGACGAAGGCGTACCCGCCTTCACCAAGGAGCTACAAGAGGTCGACTGGCCATCGGGCTTCAAGCCTACAGGAATCAAAAAATACGACGGCAAGACCAACCCTAAGTCCTGACTCACCGTATATACTCTGGCCATCCGAGTTGCCAGAGGTGATCATAAAGCCATGGCTAACTACCTCCCGGTCACCCTAGCTGACTCGGCGAGGACATGGCTCACAGGGCTCCCAAAGCGGTCAATCGATTCCTTGGGAGAACTCTGGGAACGGTTCATCACCAATTTTCAGGGGACTTACGAGAGGCCGTCTTCCGAGCACGATCTCTATCAGCTGCACCAGAGGAAGAACGAGTCTCTTCATGAGTTTGTCGATGTTTTACACCGGCCATAAATATATGGGGCTAGTCGGCGGATGGAAACTCGGTGGATTGCAAAGGAACACAAGGAGATTTTATACTGGTTCAGGCCCTTGTTGTGAGGTAATACCCTACGTCTAGTTTGTATGTATTCCTTTGAGGATATACGGTGGTAGTTCTGATGAACTTGTGTGCACCTCCCCTCATGGGGCGCCCTGCCTCCCCTTATATACTGGGGGACAGGGTTACAAGGTAGGAGTCCCCATCGGATTACGACTAGGAGATCTCCCCTTAGAGATATAACGCACCCGACTAGGACTGTATATTCCTTTCTATTCAAGGCGAAGTCTGCCGAATCTAGCTATATCTCTAATTACAAGGCTAGGCCCATCCTCTATCCGAGTGGCCCATATGCTTGTCATGAGGTACCCGGGGACCATGGCACCCACAGAGTTCATCAAAAGGTTCTCCGAGAAGCGCAACTCGATCCCAATGATCAAAGACGAGGTCGTCATCGCTGCCTTCCTCAAGGGAGTCAAGGACGCCCCGTTCATCGCAAAATTCACTCAGAAGCCTCCAACCTCTATCAGGGCTCTCTTCGATATGGCGAATAAGTACGCCGACTCGGCCGAGGCGGTCTCTGAGGCCCTCGATGAAAAGAAAGAGTCCCAGCAGAAGGACCAAAAGGCTAAAGCCGACAACGAGCCGTCACAGAACAAATCCGGCAGCCGCTAGCGGAAGTCAAAAAACGTGGTGGCCAACGTGGAGCGGACTCGGTCGCGACCCCCAAGGAACAATGAGTACCAGAAGGTTATGAACGGGCCTTGCCCCTTCCACCCCAAGGGAAAACACATGGCCAAGGACTGCTTCATGCTCAAGAAGTTTGCTTCCGAGCAGGCTTCATCATCTAGCAACAACAACGACAAGGACAAGCCAGATTTGGGCCCGGCCAACGATTATCAAGATCCCCAGGCCGAGCTCAACCATATCTTCGGAGGGCCGTTTGCGTACGAGTCCAAGCAAAAGCAGAAGCTAACAGCATGCGACGTCAACACGGTCTCTATAGCAGATGCCCCCCAGTATTTGCGCTGGTCAGAGATGCCCATCACATTCGACCACGCAGACCATCCAGATCAGGTTTCACACCTAGGACGCTACCCACTCGTCCTGGACCCGGTCGTTAAAAATATCAAGTTAAAGAAGGTTCTCATTGACGGAGGCAGCGTGCTCAACATCCTCTTTGCCAAGACCCTAGATGAGATGAAGATCCCTCGTTCAGAGCTGCGGCCGAGTACGGCAACCTTCCATGGGATCATTCCCGGCCTGTCTTCAACACCCCTCGGGCAGATAACTTTGCCGGTCACCTTCGGCACGCGGGATAACTTTTGCATAGAAAATATCTACTTCGAGGTCACCAACTTCGAGACTGCATACCACGTGATACTCGGACGGCCAGCGCTCACCAAATTCATGGCGATACCGCACTATACCTACATGGTACTAAAGATGCTTGGGCTAGCCGGAGTTCTCTCCCTTCGCAACAACGTCAAGCAAGCCTTCACCTGCGACTAAGAGAGCTGCGAGTTGGCTCAGTCTCAAGAAGCGGCAGTCGGACGTGATAGCATTTGGCAAGCCGCCACAACATAAGTCGAGGACAACCAAGTTCCGACGAAAAAAGTAGCAAAGTCGGGAATTTTAACGGACTCTGACACGAAGAAGATCCCCCTGGTCCCTTCTGACCCCTCCAAGACTGCTCTAGTCGGGACCGGACTCAACCCCAAATAGGAATATGCGCTCATCACCTTCCTCCAGGCAAACAAGGACATCTTTGCCTGGAAACCGTCCAACATGCCTGGGGTACCAAGGGAGGTGATCAAGCACGCCCTAAATGTCAAGACAGACGCCAAGCCAGTCAAGCAATGGCTACGGCCATTGCACAAGACCGAAAAGATGCTATTCTGGAGGAGATAACCAAACTCCTCGCAGCCGGGTTCATCAAAGAGGTCTACCACCCGGATTGGTTGGCAAACCTAGTCCTGGTCCGAAAGAAAAATGGTAAATGGCGCATGTGCGTTGACTACACCAATTTAAACAAGGCGTGCCCCAAAGATCCATTTGGTCTACCAAGAATAGATCAGGTGGTGGATTCAACCGCGGGGTGCGAACTTCTCAGCTTTCTTGACTGCTACTAGCGATACCACCAAATCAGCCTGAAGGAGGAGGACTGCCTAAAGACGTCTTTCATTGCGCCGTTTGGAGTATACTGCTACATCACCATGCCGTTCGGTCTGAAAAATGCTAGAGCAACGTATCAACGAGCAATTCAGCGGTGTCTACACACTCAGATCGGGTGCAATGTGGAGGCATATGTCAATGACGTGGTGATCAAGACAAAGTCCAAAGAAGACCTCATCGCTGACTTGGAGGAAACCTTCCAAAATCTTCAAAGATTCAAGATGAAGTTGAACCCAAAAAAGTGCGCCTTTGGTATACCATCCAGCAAGCTACTCGTCTTCATCTTATCGCATCACGGCATCGAGGCTAATCTAGAGAAAATCAACGCAATCATGAATATGGCACCCCTGACAAGCCAGAAGGATGTCTAGAAGTTGACAGGCGGCATGGCGGCACTCAGTCAATTTATCTCCCGACTAGGCGAACGGGGCATGCCCTTCTTCAAACTTCTGAAGAAGGCAGATAATTTTCAATGAACTCTCGAAGCCCAGCAAGCCTTCGAAGACTTCAAGAAATTTCTCACATCACCACCAGTGTTAGCATCGCCTATGCCCCAAGAGCCATTAATGCTGTATCTGGTGGCAACCACTTAGGTAGTCAGCACGGTGCTGGTGGTTGAGCGATCCGAACCGGGTCATATACAAAAAGTTCAACGGCTAGTCTACTTTGTTAGCAAGGTCCTTGCTAACTCCAAGATGAGATATCCGTAGGTCTAGAAGCTACTCTATGGCCTACTCATCACTGTCCAGAAGTTGGTGCACTATTTCCAGTCGCATCAAGTCATGGTGGTCACATCGTATCGACTCGGGGATGTCCTGCACAACCGCGAGGCACCGGCCGAATTGCTAAATGGGCGCTCGAGTTGATGGTGTTTGACATCACCTTTCAGCCATGGACAGCAATCAAATCACAAGCTCTAGCCAACTTTGTGGCCAAGTGGACAGAAGTTCAGATGACTATAACAACAGACAAGCTAGAGTACTAGACAATGTACTTTGATAGTTCTTATGGATCAGCGGCGCCGGGCCAGCATCGTACTAACGTCACCCACCGGTGAAAAACTCAAGTACGTTCTCCAGATCCACTTCCTGGCTTCCCACAATGTCACCGAATACGAGGCACTCATCCACGGGCTCCGCATTGCTATATCACTCGGCATCCGCCGACTGGTTGTGCGTGGAGACTCTCAACTCGTTGTGAACCAAGTCATGAAAGACTGGACTCGTCTCGACGATGCCATAGCCACATACTGTCAAGAGGTCAGAAAGTTGGAAAACAAGTTCAACGGGCTGGAGATAACACACGTGTTATGACAATACAACAATGCTGCAGACGAATTGGCAAACATGGGATCCAGGCGAGAAGTGGTCCCAACCGGGATCTTTGTTGAGCAACTAATGGAGCCATCAGTCACAAAGAAACCAGTGCCAGAATAGTCGGGAGATGAACCTACCCCGACAACAGATGAAGTACTGATCATATCTCAAGATTGGCAGACTCCTGTTCTCAAATTCCTCCTAGACGATGAACTCCCAAAAGATCGCATTCAAGCCGAACAAATCAAACGTCAAAGCAAATGTTTCCTAGTAGTCGGAGAAGACCTGTACCGAAGAAGTGCATCTGGTGTCCTCATGTGCTGTGTCACACCCAACGAGGGCAAGCAGATTTTGCAATCGATCCACTCAGGCATATGTGGCAACCATGCCACATCCAGGACGTTAGTCGAAAAGGCTTACAGGCAGGAATTTTTCTAGCCAATAGCAGTAACAGACGCTAAAGACATAGTTCGCACATGCGAGGGCTGTCAGTTCTATGCAAGACAAACAAATCTTCCAGCCCAAGAACTTCAAACCATCCCAATCTCTTGGCCCTTTGTAGTATGGGGGCTTGACATGGTCGGGCCTTTCAAGAAAGCCCTAGGAGGGTTCACACACTTGTTCGTCGCAGTGGATAAATTCACAAAATGGATTGAGGCGAAACCCATTGCTACCATAACAGTGCCAACCGCAAAGGACTTCATCACTAGTATATTATACCGATTCGGGGTTCCTAACCGCATCATAATGGGCAATGACAATCAGTTCACGGGCGGCGTATTTCAAGATTTCTGTGATGACTTTAGCATCAAGATCTGTTACGCATCTGTGGCACACCCGCGGAGCAATGGACAGGTTGAGCATGCCAATGGCATGGTCTTACAAGGTATCAAGGCCAGGATATTTGACCGACTATAGCCATATGTAGGGCGGTGGGTACAAGAACTCCCATCTGTTCTCTGGTCTTTAAGGACCACGGTTAGTCAGGCAACAGGGCAATCCCCTTTCTTTCTGGTCTATGGTGCTGAAGCTGTGTTACCAACCATGTTAGAGTTCAGCTCTCCGTGAGTTCGGACTTACTCAAAAGATGGATCAAACAATACTCGATTGGTCGAACTAGATCAGTTGGAAGAAGCGAGGGACATCGCAATAATCCAGTCGGCAAGGTATCTTCAAGGCCTACGTCATTATCACAATTGCAATGTCTGTGGCCACGCCTTTTTGGTTGGGGATCTAGTCTTGAGAAAAATACAAACCACCAAAGACAGGCATAAACTATCCCCAATATGGGAAGGGCCGTTCATTATCGCCGAAGTTACACGGCCAGGTGCCTACCGACTGAAGACCGAAGACAGTGCCCTCATCAGCAACTCATGGAATATAGAACAGCTACGTCCTTTCTATACCTGAGTTTTATACATTCCCATGTGTACAGTTTTTTCTGACTCACCACGCCGCTTGTTCCAACCGAGTGGTTAGTCAGGGGCTGCATGTATTATATGTGCTTTGTCAATAATATACGAGCTTGTTTTACTTAAGTTATGAAGTTCTACCACGACTTTGTCATGTCCGCCCGAGTACAGCTTTCTGCGGTGAACGATTTTATTAAGTTCTATAGATTAACTCAGTGTAAACCACATAGTCAAGTAGAGCTAATGACAACTAAGTAAAACCTTAGAGCTCAGGGGCATTGCACATATATTTACACATGTCCTTACAAAAGACTTTGTATACACCGACTACATGATGGATTGTTCTTACATTCCCAGGTCCTTGGTGATCACTTCTGCAGTCGGCAAACCCTTCACCGATGGCCTCAAGATCTGCCCTGGGGTAGATCGACTTGGTCATCGCGAGGGTCTGGGCCATGCCAATGACAACATGCTCATCTGACTACCTCTTCAGGATACTCAGGGCTTCGTTAAGGCGTGCCTGCGCCTAGGAGACCATGTTGGAGTTGGTTCCCACGTAGTGAGGATCCATGATGTCAAGGAGCCCTTTCATAGACTCGGCAAGAATCTACCGTGACTCCTTGACGACCTTAATCTCCTCTGCAAAGGCTCAAAACTTGGTTTGGGTGTTGGCTCTTGTAGCTGCCTGGATTCATTGGCAAATAAACTTGTTAGCCAAAACAGCAGTCAGAGTAATCAAAGGATTGGACAAGGTCATTGCCAGAGTGAGGACTTACTTTCGTAGTCGGCCTCCACCTTGGCTTTGGCCTTCTCTAGTTCGGTCTTTTCCTTCTCGAGTTTGCCTTTGGCCCTTTCCAGCTCGGCCTTGTCTTTCTTGAGTTCGGCTTGGGCTTTCTCGGCCTCCTTTAGCTTGGTTTCCCCCTCTGTTCGGGTCTTCAACTCAGCTTCAAGGGCTATATATCAGAATGGTCAAGAACTCGAGATTGCAGTCAGGACACAACTAGGCTGTCGGGAAACAACAAAGCTGGAGTAATATGTTTGGGATTTAGTCAGGAGGACAAATACGGGAGACTCACTTCCGATCTTCTTGGCTAGAGCCTAGTTCTCATCCCTGAGCTGGTCAACGGCTCCCCTCAGCCAAGTCTCCCTCTCCTGGCTGGACCGCTCCAAGTCGGCCTTGAAGGTCTGGAGCTGGCCCAATCGTTGGAGTTAGGGGGCAAGTTGGGTCAGGACCTCATTTATCTTTTCCGAGTGGTCGACAATCTTCTGCTCGGGGTAAAACAGAGCGAAGTAAAGTCAGTCGGCAGAATACCAGATATAAGGGAAATCATCGGGGACTCAACATTGTGAGACTCGATACACACCTGGACCCCCCGGGACGCGGCGATTGCGGTGCAAAGAAGAACTTCACGCTCCCTCTCTGCTGCCTCTTCATCATGCTCATAGCATTTCGCAGTTCCCTCGGGAGTTACCCAGTGGAACGTTCTCGGGAACCTGCGGGGAGGAGCTTCAA
Organism: Oryza meyeriana var. granulata; assembly: GCA_003991445.1. Lineage (NCBI taxonomy): Eukaryota > Viridiplantae > Streptophyta > Magnoliopsida > Poales > Poaceae > Oryza > Oryza meyeriana. Next base: position 199,634 of record RYFJ01000568.1, read on the forward strand.
GTCTAGGGAGATCTGGTCCTTTTGAGACGATGACAAGGACGACGATGAGGTCCTGGCCCCCGACTCGGCGGTTGCTGGGGCTTCAGGGATCCACTTAGGGGCTGGGGCAATAGCTTTAGTATCTGCCTCCTGGTCAGCCGGCGTTAGAGGTCCTGCAGTCGGGACAACCTCGGTTTCAGCAACTGAGGTGGTCACTGGCTTGGCAGATGCGCTTGCTGACGCTGGTTCTGCTAGGGCTAGCTCTACAACAGGAGCAGCCGCTGTGGTCTCCTTGAGATTAATATTGGCCTATTTCCTAAACGATGAACTAAATATCAAGACACTACTATGCTGAACAAGATTTTCAGAAGATCCAAAAGTTACTTACCTCTTGGAGGTTTTGTACCTCCATCCAGGGGTTCCAGCTATTAGCGGTGGAGGGCTGCCGGCTGTCGGGCTTGATGGCGCGACAGTTGGTGGCGGCGTCCTCATCCTAGTCGGACCAGTTTCTGGTGCGGCCGATTGGGATGCTAGGACACTCGGCTACACCGTCTTATGGCTCATCGACGACCTTGTACTCAGCGGTGCCATCCTTGGGCTCGATGTTGTTGAGCTTGGTGGTGCCATTCTCGGCCTTGGACTCGATGGCCTAGGAGTTGTGCTGGCGGTGTCTTTAATCTTCAGGCTCCCGGCTGCCGCTCTCGGCCTACTAATTTTCTTCTTGCCCGAATCTTCGATAGGTTTCTTCCTTGCTCTCTTGGAGCTAGGCTAGGCGGCAAAAGGACTCAACGGCCTTTTCTTCGATTTCATGGCCGACAAAGTTTGGGAGTCTTCATCAAACTCCTTACATTCCTGCAAGTGGTTTAACAACAGGCATCACACATTGTAGAGCAATCCTAGATACGAATCTACAAGCATTCATTATAGACAAACAGCAAGTTAACATCAGCAAGAGTTACCTCTGGACAAGGCCTTTTTTGGCTGTAAGCCGGCGTGGCACGCTCGGCATCCTCTGTCTTGATCACTCCGCTGGCAAAATAATTAAGCAGGATGTCGGTCACCTTGTACTTGTCTGTCAGGTCAGGGTATTCTTGGCTAGGATCGCTTTTGCCCATAGAATCCCAGCCGAAGTGGCTCCTCAGCTTCAGTGGCTTGATGCGACGAGTCAAGAACTGCCTGGCCACCCATGGACTAGTCAATCCAGAGCTCTTTAGCTTATCAATCTTGCTAATCAGCATATATACTTGGCCCATTTCCTCAAAACTAGGCACAGATGACCAGTTGGGCACGACCTCCGGAGGCAAAACAGTGAAGAGAGGGAGGCGTGGTTCAAGATTAGAATAATAAAACCACTACCTATGCCAGCCTTTGAGGGAGGATTTTAAGGGGACATGGATATAAATCTTCTTCATCTCGCTCCTGAGCTGGATACCGGCCCCCCAATCACTTGGACTTTGCTCTTGGAGGGCTGAGGTTTGATGTGGAATAAATATCTAAACAGATTCAAATGGGGCTCCACACCTAGAAAACACTCACATAGAGTTGCAAATATAGAAATTTGCAAGATGGAGTTGGGATTCAGTTTCACCAACTCTAGCTCGTAGAAGGCAAGAAGCTGGCGAAGAAAATCCAAAAACGGAAGAGAAAGACCCCAGTTGAAGAAAGAGGTGAAGACTACAGTCTCACCAGCTTGGGGTATTGGGATCAATTCCCCCTCAGCCGGACGCTAATGGATGACTTCGCGGCTTTGCAATCTTAGCTGCTTCTCTAAGAACTTCAGCTTAGTCGACCCGCAATCCGAAGTCGACCAAGTCTCATTGGTTACCTCTAGGATTTCTGACGCTCTCGGCATGACTCGAGGCAAGGAAATTTGGGGGAAAAACTATTGGGAACTTGGAATGGACGCGGAGGAGCAGGATCGCCCGAGTTTCAATGGGGAAGAGCTAGCAATGGCGAACCCTAGCGAGGCGAGGTGCGAAATTTCAACGGGGAAGCTGGAAGACGAAACGATTGGTGGATTGGAGAAGATGAGGGAATCTTTTCTCTCTCTCCCCGCCGTTATAGTGAAGGAGTACGCGTAGGATACGATAGCAGAAAACAAAATTTTCTACCGCGCACACCAGGACATCATGCGAGAGAGGGATCATGGATCGTTGCCACTAGATGCGCAGTGCAGCGGAAGAAGGCTTGGAGAAGCCGGTCCAACCACGCGTGCGTTGAGGTAGTAGTGGAAGTAGTCGATCTCCGGCCGATCAACGCCGCAACGAGCAGCGCCTCTACCGGTATCCACACGTCCGGGGCTGGAACGCCGATCGCGAGTGTACTAGCACTCGTGAGCGGCTAGGGTTTGGCTCGGGAGGTGGCGGCTAGGGTTTAGCTCAAGGCCAATAGAAAAACACACACGTCAATCTCCTTGGCCCCTCGTCTCCCTATATATAGACCTCCTTACTCGGACCTCGTGGACCGAGGCCCAGTAAGAGTCTACTCGGATCTCTATTCGAATCAAGCCCATATTCGAATCACATTGGAATAAGTGTTCCAGCCCGTTAAGCGTGCGACCCTGTAGGTTCACGTATATTTTGTCATGACCCAGAAACGCCTTTCTAGTCACCCTGTTAATAGCGGCCTCTAGCAAGGCATATTAACCCCAAAATATACGTAAATATCATATCGGCTGAACTTGTAATGTCCTCATGTATAAATCCCTTTGCCTCACGATATCGATTGAGCTCAAGGCGAGACTTGTGTCATCCTCTTAATAGCTCAATCACTCTCTCGATCCTGTGATGGATTACAAACTTGTGATTGACACATCAATCATCCTAGCATGGCCATGCACTTCCATAATCCATTACATCGAGGGGCCCAGAGATATCTCTTCCGTCAGGAGGGGCAAATTCTATCTTGATCATTCACATCCCACTACATGTTTCATAGCAAACCCGAAGACTACTTTTATAACTACCCAGTTACGGAGTAGTGTTTAGTAGTCCCAAAATAAGCTACTATGTATATTGGGAACCATGATGATCTCAAGTCTAAGGACTCTACATAAACACTACTTGAGACTAACTGATGACACATGAAATCTCTGTAGTATCTCATGGCGGGTCTATCCAACATATGTTCACTAACATATGCCCATATTATCGATTTGGTATCTTCATACCATGATCCATGAGACATGATCATCAATCAATACATATGCTGATATTAGAATCATATTTGTTCCTCATATGATATATGATCAGGGATCATTTAGAAATAGCAACATTTGACATTAAGAGTCTCATGAATAGGTCACGTACTCATTAATCAATAATGATAATGTCTATTTGAAGGAACCAATCAATACATTATAAACATAGCATGTGATATATATAGCATCTCCATGTTGCCTCTAGGGCATATCACTAACATATAGAGCCTATACTGATAAATGGGCTTGGGCCTACGAAATCAGTACTGGGCCACCAAGATATGAGTTTCTATAGTAGCATGCTCAATGTGGGCCGCTCGCTGGCTATGTTAAAATCATAGTGCTGGTGCTACCAACAGGAACCGATTGGGTAATCAGATATGCTTCATGAAGGCCTAATTGCAAAACACATGTGTTCAGGTATCTGTATTATCTACCAGTATTGAGAATATATCCTTATAAGGGTCACAAGCTGGTCTTCATTAAAATTGGGGATGCAGATATTTCTCAAGTACACCTGACCACATATTGGATTAAAACTCATAAAGTGGTACTCAGCGTACATGCTTGGCCAACGATTGCCATGAGGAAATATTTTTCCAGCCGACATGACGCTGAAGAGTCTAATTTTCGAGTAGTATACTACTCGGGAAAGACTATAAACATTTTCCCAGGTGACATAAAGCTGAAGAGTCTAATTACCGAGTGACATACTACTCGGGAAAGACTATAAAATATTTCCGGCTGATATGATGCTGAAGAGTCTCATATACCAGTAGTATACTACTCGCGAAAGACTACAAGGTTAAAGATCTTTGACTTTATGTTTAATTGTTTCACAATTAAGCACAAAGTCAGGGGCTACACCTAATAGGTGCGCCTATTCAGTGCATACTATTCATACTTCTACATGGAGGCTTTCATAGCCTCACTGCCAGCTGACATGAAGCAGGACTCGGGAGAAGAAGCACTTGGACAAAGAGTACTCGGGAGCAATGCACTCGGGAAAACTTCACCGTGGAGGATGAGCACTCGGCATCAGCTGTGATTCAACTATGAAGGTCTCAGGGGCTGCTGTGGAGGCCATAGGCCTCGGGTACCTCATGACAAGCATATGGGCCACTTGGACAGAGCATGGGCCTAGCCTTATAATTAGAGATATGATAGAGCTCAGTAGACTTAGCCTTGTATGATAAGGAATATACAGTCCTAGTCAGGCAGGTTATATCTCTAAGAGGAGATCCCTTGGCCGTAGTTTGGCAGGGACTCTTACTTTGTACCCCTGTCCCCCAGTATATAAGGGGAGACAGGGCACCCCCTAAGGGCAAGTTCATCAAAACCATCACCATACATCCTCAAAGGAATACATCACAACTGGACGTAGGGTATTACCTCACATCAAGGGCCTGAACCAGTATAAACTCCCCGTGTTCCTTTGCAGTCCACCAAGTTTCGATCCGACGAGTAGCCCTATATTCGTATCGCCGGTGTAAAACATCGACAACCCATGTTTTGAAAATTATTTTTATTTATCAAATACGCACATTTAGGAACACGATATTTCGGCTGCGGTTCGCAAGCCGAATTTGTCAGGCCTAACCCACTTGCTGCATACTACCCTTCCTTGATTAAATTGTTTACCCTGTCCTTTGTAACCCCTGTCGTCCTCGTACTTAGTGTTGTGAAAACTTGATGATGGGAAAACTTAGTGTTGTGAAAATAATTTAAAAACTTGGCACCCTTGGTCGAGAAGTTGTGATCTAAACCTATTTTATAAAACTTGGTCATGGGTCATCGTCGTCTGTGTGGCCCCAACTTCGCGTGGCATATAAGGACTGTTTCCTTGGGGAATTGCACTGAGCATAATACAATGCGACCACACGTGTGGAATGGGATGCCCTGGCTGAGTAATTAGTGTTCTCAGGATCGTTCGGTTGCTCATAAATGTGGGATCAACTGGGTGCCACGAGGGCGATATACCCCCATCCCTGAGTACAGGAAAGAAGTTCTAGGACTTAGTTTGAGAACCCATTTATAGGGCAACATGCTATCCTGAGAAGGCTCTAGAAATGCTTTGTTGCGAACCTCCTGTGGGACCCCAAAACAGGACCCTCTGTGTACACGTACTAGCCCAGGATCACGCTAGCACACACAGTCAAAAGAATAATATCACAGCCAACATCACGAAGGAAAACAAACTATTTATTAATAAATTGACTGTGACAAAGCCTTATGGCTAAAGTTTACATTTATTATGCCACGAAGGGCCAAAAGAAAACAAGATAGCAGCGGAAATAAAAATATTTACGTGGAAGCTCCACTTAATATGCCACAGGCAGTCAACTAGGGCACACGGCCTATTCCTCGTGTTCAGCAGCAAACTCCTCCGGAAACAGCGGAAACCTTTCTTCTGGAATTGGGGGGAATTGCAAGGTGAGTATATGGAATACTCAGCAAGTACATGGAAATATGTATATGCACAGCTGACAAAGAAAGGCTAAGGCTATTTTGCATAACACAGCAGTTGCAGTTATAAACAATTTGTATACAGAATTAAAAACAACACTTTAAATAATGGGTGTTACCATCCAACCATCCATACAGGACCTATCCACACAGGACCACATAGCTAACTTCATTTCCCTGCACACAGCATCATTACCATCCCTTGTTTTCGCAAACTACCCCACATTTGAATTCACCGAGCACGTCCATGACCGCGGACACGGTTATTTGAATAGATTAGTTAAACACTCCGCAGAGGTTGTACAACTTTACCCACAAGATACATCATCCTCTTGACGGCCATGCACAAGTGTCACACTTCTCATTGTGTGCGGCCAAGGAATCTGTAACAAGCCTTTTTAGAAACTCTGCCTCAACACTGCCTTCCCCCATGAGACACCTTTCCCTCACACAGACAAGAAAGTACCCATGGCTAACCATAAAACCTATCATCTAACCACCTAGGCCAGCAGTGCCAAGACTCAGAATCCTACTGGGCCAGGTCCTTCCCATTAGGGCATATGGTTGTACGTTGGGCTCAGATCATTGACTTATGAAGTAAAGTCCTTAATTGACCAGTGCAACTTGCCAAAACTACAATAGCACATAGCTTCACATTGGGCTCACACAGAGACCTAACCTGGTAAGGATCACACAGATACCTCACCCTCTTACTAGGTTCACATAGAACCACCCATCACCCCAATCCAAAACAATTTATCCGCCCGTTGTTTACTACACGGTGCAACACATGCTACGGGAAAGATAGCACATAGCCACACAGCTCAAATAAAACAATGATAAGTATATCATTAATCATTATTATATTTTGCTTGTAAAACAACTTGAGCGGGGCTAAGCAGTTACTACTCTACCCTGAGTTGACTCCTATGTTCAACTCACAAAGGCTAGGGTGACAAGGTATCACAGGATATTCAATAATCAAAGGCATGGAATAACCACAATTAGGTCATACTACCCATCGATGATTTGTAAATAAAATAATGCATGTTTCACAACAAAAATAGTTTATAAATTGGGTCCAATATGTTCAAAGGGTGCACTTGTCTTGCTCCAAGTACTGTGCTTGCCCTGCATCTTCTGCAGCGAATTGCTCCTCGGCTTCCGCGTCTATACGTTCACAACATGAAACAAATAAATAACAAGAAAACAGCCTAAATAACATCAATTAAAATAACCAACTGAACCAGGAGGTAGAGCTCCATTTAAGAAGAATTTAGGAAAAAGAACGGGTCGAATTGGAGTCCGGATGGATGAGATATGAACTCCGGAAGTTTGAGAATAAGGAAATCCGAGGTTAAAAGAGAAGGAATATTCCCTAGATTCGGGAATTGAATTGTTTTTGTGGAGGAAAAGGAGCGGGGACCACTGGTCAGTGAGATGGTTTATGACAGACTCAGTTTACAGATCAGAAGAGTGAGAGGTGCGATGGACCAGACGATGTTAATGCCACGTGGCGACACATATACCGGATTGGATGATGTGACGATGACAGGGCGAGAACTAGGGCTGATGTGGCGAGGTGATGTGGCAAGATTGGACTATGAAAACCTACGGTTGAGATTCAATCTAGGAGATCCAACGGTGTAGATCGAGGGGAAAATTTTCAGACGCGAGGTCCACATGTCAAAGCCACCAGGGAGAACAGGGCCCTGTCCCTGTCGGTTGCCTGTTCGGCCATGGCCTGGGCGGCGGCACAGGGTGGAGCAGGGGTGGCGAACCGGCGGCGGCGGACCGGCGTTGGCCGGTAGCGGCGTCGTCGGCCGGGAACGGGAGGCGGCTCGGCGGCGTTGGCCGGGGAACCGAAGGCAGGTGAGGGCGACGACAGTGTCGGCAGGGGAAGTAGGGCGCAGGCGAGGCGGCGTGGGAAAACAATGCAGGGGAGGCGGTGCTCACCAGCGGTGTCGGTGGCTCGGCGCAGTGGCGGTGCGTCGGCTCGGTGTGGCTCTGGAGGAAGATGGCAGTGGCACTGGCTGGGGAGAAGGGGAAAAACGCTGACAACTGCACATACATACATACATACATATATACATATATATATATATATATATATATATATATATATATATATATATATGTATGTATATATATGTATGTATATATATATGTATGTATGTATATATATATATATATATATATATATATATATGCATACATACATATATATATATGTATATATATATGTATATATATATGTATATATATATATATATAGGGGCGGCTCGGCGCGGTTAGGGCGGGTTGGCGGTGGAGCCCTGCGGCGACACAGCGGAGGAGGCGCGGTGGCGCGGGAGCAGGCCGGACTGGGCGGCTAGGCGGCACAGCGGCGTCGACGCGGCTAGGCGGCGGCGCAGGAGCAGGCCGGGGCGGGCGCAGGCCAGGCGGTAGCACAGGTGTAACAGCCCACTTTGGATCTTTGGTGCATAAAACTGTTTTCCCATCTGCATGCTCTTCATATCATCTTTCATGCATGAAAAAAACCCAGCCTTGCCCCGAAGTTTCTTTCGGTTGGTAGCATGCTGCCCCTATCGGACCATCCTCTTGGGGATTGGACGGTCCGGATGCTCCCCATCGGACCAGCCGCCTCCCGATCGGACCAGCCGCCTCCCGATCGGACCTTCGCCCGCGCCCGCGCTTGCTCGCGCCCTCTCTCTAGAGTCCGCGCCCTTTTCTCGTGCCCGGGGACTTGGCTCTCTCTTAAGTCCGCGCCCTCGCGCCCGGACTCTGCTTCCGAGCTCGCGCCCGGACTCTCTCTCTCCCGACCTCGAGCTCGCGCCCGCGCCATCGTCCCGACCCCGACCTTCGCCCGCGCCCTCGCTCTCTCCCGACCCTCGCGCCCGCGCCCTTGCCGCGCCCACGCCCTCGCCTGTTTCTCTCTCTCGAGTCCGTGCCCTTTCTCGCGAGCCCGCGCCCGCGCTCCCTCTCTCCCGAGCTCGCGCCCGCGCCCTCTCTCGCGAGCCCGCGCCAGTCAGCTGGCTCTTTACTCCGCCTATGTTGTCATCGGCTTCTAGCCGATGCTCATGTATGCGAATACTATCGGCAATCGGCCGGTTTGCTTCTCACTTATAACATCATCGGTTTGTATCAATCTGTATCGGCCGATTGGTTTCGGTGTCAACCCTGAGATAGTCCTTAGGCGTGAATCGTTGATACGTGATGCTATCGGCTGTGCCCTGTCCTCCATCGTCCAACGAGATCACGCCAGGATCTCTCATCGCCCGTGCGGCTCGGCCAGGTGGCTTCCTCTGCCCGCCCTAAGACCACGTGAGAGGGAGAGGCAGAGCCCGCCTTGGGACCTCGCGAGATACCCGACAACCTCAGCAGCGCCCTGCCCTGTCCATCTGTCTGCTGCACGCTTGCCCGTGCACACGCCTTCGCGAGACCGTGGAGCAGAGCAAGCGCCCTCCCCTCTCTCTCCTTCCTGCCTTCCTTTTAACCAAGCCTATGCCTCCTGCCCCCCAGCTCGCCCTCTTTCTCACCTGCCAAGAACCCAAAGGATGTCCCTTGGTTCGCTGAGGACGTGAGGTGCGCCACGGCGCCACGAGCACACGCTTTCGTCTGAGAGCTCCGGTGAGTTTTACCTTGTCTCAGCTGTGTCGCCACGCGTTCTTGCCGACCTAACTCCGTTTTCGCCCTCGGCAAGCAGCAAGCACCACCGCAGCCTCATCGTCTTTTGCAACGCCGACCGGGTGCCGCCGTGACTGCAGCCGCTAATCTGCGCCTGGTGAGTTAGCGCTGTCCTGGCGGTATCACCACCTTCCATTCACTCTTTGAACTCATCACAGTGCTTGACTGCAGCCTCCATCGCGAGCAACCCTTTTGCCGAGCCGATCACCGCCTCAACATTGCTCCCTACCGCCTGCACTCCTCGGTGAGCTTCTGTTTCTGCATGTACCTCCTTTTTATTCCTGGAGAGCCAACTTGTTCTCCCACGTCCTGGCTTGGCCTGTCATGCCATTCCTTGCCATCCGCCAAGCATCACCACCGTGGCCATATGTGTGGATGAGGCTCAATCGGAGCATGGCCGCTTGTGGTAGAGCCCTTCGATTTTGCATGCAGGACCCTAGAGCTTCCTCGTAGCCCTGCATGCGCTAGCCATGCACTCGGCATGAGAGGACAGAGGTAGAGACAAGCCGTGCATTAGCTTGGCCTTCACCGAGCACCTTAGGTGCGCTTGTGTTGAGTGAGTAGCAGCCACCCCATCAGCCAAGCAAGCCAGGTTGGCCTCACTAGCTTTAGAACGGGATAAAACCACGAGTAGAGCAGCTGCTGTTCGTTTTCCTGTTTTTGTCGGGTCATCGTTAACGAGCGAATGACGTGTAGTTTGCGCGTACGAAGACATCGTTTTTTGGACCAAGGCGTTCGCCGCTTACCGAAGCCTTCCCATAGGTTACACTTGTACATCCAGTGACTCCTAGGCCCTAGAAACCCTCCACGCCCAAATGCTTTAGGTTAAAACTTCACGCCCGTGGACTTCACGTGTTAGGCCGTTTTAGTGACGTGTGAGCGTGTGTGACAATGTCCTAGCGAGTTGGAGAATATCCACTTTGGGAGTTGTCCTTAGGTTCACAGGCAGCACACATGTAGGTTCGTACCATAAAATGCCCTAGAACCGAAAACGTCTCAAATAGACCACCGTTAAGTCGGTAGATGTTTCAGCCGTTCTGCTGTTCGGGTCGAGCGAAAACGCTGTTTCTCATTTATTTTCGATTTTAGGACAGAGCAGACTTCGTTTAGCCGTATCTCCCTCTTACAAAACTCGGATTCAAGCGATTTCTTTTTCCTAAATTCATCTAAAATCATGCACTTGCATATTCTGCAAAAATATTCGTACTTCCTGTACTGTTAAATTTTGCCGTTGTTTTCATTGCATTCGTTTGGCATTCTCGTTAGAACACGACGTCGTTGACCCGGTTGTGGAGGATCAGAAGAGTTCCAAGAAGTCCAGGATCAAGGCAAGCACCCTTGATCAATTGCTCCTATATTTCAAACTTACAACTATATTGATTGCAAACTATTATGCATGCGATTTTTACTTGAAAATGTGTGGGATTCTTGGGTAGTAACCTCTGTTTGCATATGCCCTATCCTTGTTACTTGAGTATCATGAATTCCTTGTCACTTATGTTGCCACTGAAAATTTGGGTTCATGTGGTTGGGAAGATGTCAATAGGCATGCTTAGTTTGCTTTTTAATCAAGGCTACTTGTTACTTGATTTTGGGATGTTGAGAAAAAGAAGCATTTGCGAAATTATGGAAATGAACAGTGGGTATTCTCCCCTGTGCTCTTGGTGGAAAACAAAAACTGAAAACAAGCTTTTGGACTTGGGCGAGTGGGATGTAGTGTTCGGTGCTTGTTGTGGTATCGATTAGGTGGTTGTCTCGCCGGGTCACTAAGGACCGATTCTATGGTGTAGCTAGAACCAAGAAGCACAGTGCAAACCACATGTGGCTCTGATGGGGAGTTCCTAGTTAGTATATTGTTGATACCTAGCAATAGAACCCGCCGGTGGTAGTAGTAGGTCATTTTTGTTGACATTGGGATAGTGCGGGGTATGGTTGTTGTCCATAGCTCGAAGGTACCTTGATTATTGTTCAAGGGTGACCAGCACATTGTATGAGCCTTGGGGATTTTGGGAGGCCTCCCACTCCCTAGGGATGGATCATAAGCGCGGGATATGCTAGGTCAACGGGTGGAAAGGCTTTGTCATTGATGTGTTGAGCCTGTGTGGTAGCTCATGTCCTTGTCATGTGGGTACAGTTGTACACACTCTCGAGAGTTAAAACTATTCGATAGCCGTGTCCTCGGGTTATGGACGACTTGGGAAATCTCCACCGTAGTAGTTTTCAATTTTTAGGAACTGTTTGGGAAGATCTTGGTGCGAACGGGAGTTCGCTGGGATGGTTGTGGCAGCGTGTTGCCACTGTTGGCTGGCATGGTGCAGGGAGCCATATGGTGAAACGCTGGGGGTTGATGCTTATATACTTTTCTTTGTGCTGCTAGCGTTTGTTTTACAAAAATTCGTTACAAACCGATGTTTTTCGCTATGTATTCTGAATTATGCAACTGCAGGACTGAACCCATTCCTTGTTACCTTCGCATATTATGGATACATTGCAAACACTATAAGTCTTGCGGCAGTACGTATTGTACTCACACACGCTTGTGGACTTCTTTTTTTTAGAGATGGTTGAGGAGGACCGACAATCGGGTACTCTATGCAGCGGGTTTTGGAGACGACGACGACGGTGCTTACTAGGGCTTACCGGTTGGTTGCCTGTGGCGGCAGAGGCATACTGCTGGTTTTTGATGCTCTATTTCTTGTTTCCAGCTGTTGAACTCTTTGTTAATTTGCTGTTCTATTGGCCGGTCGGCCTCTATGTACCGCGTAAGAGTTCTAGACTCTTGTACGACTTATGTTTGGTCCGCTGTGAGCTGGACCTATGATATATGGATTATGATGCAATGTTGAATGTGTGTGCTAGCATTGATCGTGGGACTAGCACGGTACACACATAGGGTTTCGGGGTCAAACCCGGGTCCGACAGCGCTGTATCAGAGCCATACCGACCATGTTAAGTCTATGTGAGCCATGTCGTTAGGTAGGTTTGGTTTGAAAAACACCTTCAAATTCTCGATCTATCTTCTAAAAACTCTAGGTAGTCACATTACCTATTACATATTCATTTTTGCTCCACTTACTCCCTTTGGACAAAAGATTTTGACTTAAACTTGCTCCAATGTTCAAAACTGTAGCGGCCTTGCCTTGAAAATGGTTTCAGGTACTTTGAATTTTAGCTCTAAATGATTGCAAATAGTTGTTTTAATCTTAGTGATAAGCTGCTGCAAAATGTTTGCAAAAAGATGTTACAGCAAATCTAGACTTCTATCTCCTTACCTACTGTCATTTGGTTTGAAGATGACCCTTGTAATGAACGCTAGACGTATTAACATATAGGATAAGGACTTAAGGGGGGTAGCAGTACTGGAATGGAAGCGTTGCCTCTTCTTTTATTCTTGTTGTATCTCTTGCCGGTTGTGCGATATACTTGTTATGTTCGCATCACCATGCTTGTTTGGAGTCTGAAACTAATTGCTAAAGACTTGTGAAACTAGGACTAAATATATCACTCATCTCATTATAGTTTACTACTAACTGCCCAGCTTTCATTTCTGAAATCATGACTTTATTTTTGTGTTGTTGCTACTTGCTGCAGATGGCCGAGTGGGTTGTTTGCCATTGGACCAGTGACGCCGCCCCACCGGTTTGCCAGGATTTGTGGAACTGGGCTGCATGCGTGCACATTATCAATCACCCTCCGAGTATACAGTTGCTCACACCAACATTGGCCCTGCTTCAGTTGAGTACCTGTGCACGAGTTCTTATACTCGCAGGGCTTATGTTGGGAGCCGGCCTTGGAGTTCACGGCTATGGTCCTCCTCCTCACAGAGCCATCACTGATGCTGCCGACAATGCCATGGCACACATGCTGCATCTCCATTGTGGAGTTGGCTACCAGCAATCCGGCCACCAGGCACGCCCTTTGGGAGAGGAAGTTCACCTCTACCTCTCAGCTGAGCGTGAGCCAACCATGTCCTTCGCAACTTGGCGGAGTAGTGCGTTCCTCAGCGTTACCACCGTGTTTTATTGGCTTGGAGCTGCGGCAAGCTCGTGGGCGCATCGCTTACTTGGAGCGCTATTGGGGCTATGTCCGCATGGGCCAAATCCCGCATCGAGCTGTATGTGTGGAGAATGTTTTGCTGACACTGCTGCTCGGCACCTAGGCCTCTGCTGCCCAGGCTCCCGCACCTGTGACCAACACTATGCCCGGAGCCGATGGTAGATTTAGCTGCTGCCCCTGCTGAACCCCCTGCCCCGCTCAGCCGCTCCAATCGCGCTACACGCATGACAGCTGCAGCAGTATCGTGGCTCTCAAGCCGGTTCAGTCTGAAAGCTACGATCAGCTAGCGACGTCGGGTCATCGCCCTGCTCCACATGGGAGGTCTGCTGCAGATGAGGAGGATTATGAGTCAAGTGTACCCACTTGCCGATGATGGTGGCATGCTAGGAGCTTACCCCGGAGATAGGGTCTTCCACAGTTGGTAGAGCTCATAGGTATGAGGTATTTTTGTGTGAGCGAGTAAGTGCTTTGTTCCGCCGTAGGCAAGGGTGGCCCGTGCCGTGGTGTGTTGTGATGTGTGATGGAGTAAATGACTGATGTTGTGCTGTTAGATGCTGATTCACCAGCCTTGGCTTTGCTACGTTTGTGAATCGACTTAGGCTGTGTCCCATGTTTCGGTATGTATGACTTTAAGTGTTCAATGCGGCTTTAATGGGATCTTATTGGTACTTCAGTTGCATTTATTTGGATTTTTTCTCTGTTCCTGGGCTGTTTAGATTTCATCCTATCAACAATCAGTGCACTAGTTTTTGCATCCTTATGCAAGTGGTAATCGGAAGATTGTTGTACAGGATGACTGCGCACGGACCCGTTTCGCAGCTCGAGTGCTCAAGATGAGGTTCCCGAACCAAGACATGTAGTGCGTATGGTCATAACCGCAGCAGCAACAGGGGGCCAAGATCGCACATACCCGGTGCACCTGCCGAGGTGGCAGCAACCCCGGCATACCTTGCTGAGGTGCTCATGTTTTAAGCTGATAGCAAAAAAACCGCATGGAAACTCAATTGCTTGAGAGATTGAAAGGAACACACGCTGCGCATGGTGCAAGCCGCACAAGCCTTTGAAGGAGCACAGCACATGGACACCAGTCAACATCCAAGTAGTTGATTTGATTCACCGCACCCCACCCGTTTTTGCCCGTTCGGAGGATCCACTGACTGCGATGACTGTCTGCGTGCATGTGGGAGAGAAAGCTCGACTTGTTCACTGCGACGATGCTGAGAAGGTGGCATTGCAGCAGAACAGCTTTCCACGGCGCCGCTAGTGATTGGTGGGTCCAATTACCGGGTGCAATGCCAACAAGAAGGCCTGTTGTATACGTGAATGAGTTTAAGGTAGCTTTCGCTAAAGCACGACATCCTAGCTGGTTCATGAAGACAGAGGAAGGATTTGAAACCCTGACAAGGCAATGTCGTGAGCGAGTACCTCCACGGTTCAACCACCTTGCTCGCTATGTATTTTTAAGCGCGCTGCCGACCTACCAAATGAAGAGACAAAGATGGGAAGTTCCTGGAAGGACTAGATGAGGACGATGCAGCTGGCCTTTAGAGCCATTTGACTTCCCGACTTTCCCACTTTGTGAACAAGGCCATTGGATGGAGCACAAGCACCATGGCGTATGGAGTCCCGCAACGTAAGTGGGCTGCACGCAAGGCCGTGGAGGAAGCTCCTCGCAGCACGCGGATGGCTGTCGCGCAACGTTCGCCGCCGGCGCCCGCACCGACAAGGTATCGCAGCGCCACTTCAAGCAGAGGCACAGCCACCACCCGCTCGTGTCCCTCAGCCGCCACCTCGCCCGGCTGCACACCAAGCTTACCGGACTCAGGCCGGTAGACTGCCCAAATTCGTGGAGAGTCTGGAGGGCATTACTCCATCGGTGCGAAGAAGTACCCGTCCAGTTCAGCTTGCGCCTCCCCGTGCTCCAGCCGGACCAGCAGCGCGTGGAGAGAGGCCGTGGAGCACCACCAGCCCGAATAACCCAGCCCCCAGCCTGCTCTGTTCTAAACCTTGGCGGAGGTGTGCTCAGGGTTAATCATGTGACCCGAGGAAGTCTCAAGGATGCGGTCCTGTTATGGGTGCTTGTATATGTTTCCTCGTGAATCTCAACCCTGCAATGTATTTATTGATTCTGGAGCTTCATTCTTTCATCCAGATGTTGCTGCGAAATATTCATATTGTGTAAAGTTGACATCGCTAGTTAACCCAATGATAGTAAATCCTCTATGGTGTCAGAGTTGACAAAAAACTAGTTTGCACCGACGTACCATTGTTCATCAAATGGTTGGATTAGTTTTTGGTCTAAATCTGATTGGTGCTTGGGAACACAAGGTTTAGATGTGATACTTGGAGATGGATTGGCTCCCAAGCACAAGGTTTGATCAACTGTGAGATGTAGTCCATCAACCACTCACAAACACAGCCGGGATGGGTGAGATGTTATTGGTGTCTCTATAAGAGCTGTACCCTCCATTCTCTTCTCAGCCGCCTTGTTGTAGGAATAAGCCAGTTCTGGTAGTTTGTTGATGCTTTGACATTTTCCAGGGTTACCCGGTTAATGCCACCTCGACAGAGACATGAATGAGGTTGTGGATAAAAGCTGCTGCCCGGAACAGCCCCGATCATCCAATACGCCCTGGATGACCAGATCCACCAAATGACATTGCTGAGGACAAACTAGAGAGCAGCTGACACAGGAAGGATATTCGGGCAAGCCATCACCATGGGGATCTCCCGAGCTGTTCGTGGAGAAGAGGATCACACTCTCAGAGACTGTGCGTCGACTACCGATCGTGAACGAGGTTACTCAACAAACAAATCCCGCTGCCCGTATTGATGATTTTTGACAAAGTGAGTGGGGCACGTGTAATCTCAAGATCGAATTGAGAGACTAGGCTACTTTCACGCTGTAAAATCAGACCCGATGATATCCCGAAGACAGCTTCACCACCCCGTTACGGTTTGTATGAGTACACCGTAATCCTTTGGACTAACCAATGCCGGAAGCTTCATGAACCTTGATGAATAAGAATTTTTATGGAGTATTGGATCAGTTTGTAGTTATTCTTATTGATACATCCTCATTATTCGAAGAGTGAAGAAGAGCATGAAAGGCACTTACGGCTAGTTTTGGATAAACTCCGAGAGCACCCATTGTATGAAAATTTAGCATGTGAGTTCTGTTGGCGAGAGGTTGGATTCCTTGGTCATGTGCTGTGAGGGTGAGTGCCGCGACCCAAGCAGGTCGAGGTGTTGAATTGGATCCAACCCCAGATGTTTCGACATAAGACGCTTCCTTGGATTGGCTGGCTACTACCGCGGTTCATTGAAATTTTCAAGTTGCTAGACAATGACTCAGTTTTGAAGAAGGAAAAGGTTTGAATGGAATAAGGATGCGACGAAAGCTTCCAAGAATAAGAAAAAGACTAACCACAGCACCCTGTGTTGGTTTGTACCGGATGTTGGCAAGAGCTTGATGTGTTTGTGACGCATCTCGGTAGGTCTTGCTGCGTGTTGATGCAAGAAGGAAAGGTATAGGAGCCTATGCATCGCGGCAATTGAGGCCACATGAACAGAACTACCGCACGCACTTAGAGCTAGCGCTGTTGGATGCCTTGAAGAGTTGGAGCATTTACTTGGATCGGTAAATCGCTGTGAGATAACTCAATCACAAGAGCCTGAAGTATAATATTCACATAGCGGATCTGAACTTGAAGGCAAAGGAAGATGGCTCCGAGTTGATCAAGGATATGACCTAGCATAAATTTCACCCGGGGAAGCCAATCTAGTTGCAGACGCGCTGAGTCGGAAAGCTCTGCAATAGTCTCACACTAAGCATGCAAACCTGAGTTGTTATAAGGAAATTTTTTTCCAAAACCCCCGCTCCCAACCGGAGTTGGTGGAGTATGCGTTGTGTTTGCAGCCGTGGAAGCAACGTGACGTTGACATAGACCAAATTCTTGCAGCCCAAGCTGAAGCAAGGAAGTCAGGAAATTAAGCGCAGCATAGAGAAAGGGGGAACCTGGAGTACAACATTGAGGAAAATGGAGTGGTAGCGTGACAGTGCGCATATACAATCCCCAAAATAAAAAGGTCAAGAACCTGATCTGAAGAAGCCAATGAACATTGTACTCAATTCATCCGGTAAGTACCAAGATGTTATCAGATTTAAGGAGGATTTTGGTGGGCAAGCATGAAGCGTGATGTAGCTGAATACGTGCGCTGTGATGTGTCAGCGAGTGATAGGCTGAGCACAAAGGCCAGCGCCTACTACACGCCATTACAAATCCCGGAATGGAAATGGACGAGTTGGAATGGATTCATCACAGTTTGCCAAGGTCACAGCGAGGCAATGATTTAATAGGGTTGTAGGGATCGGTTGACAAAGTAGCACACTTTATGACCCGTGAAAACCACTGACAAAGGAACCAAGCTAGCTGAAATTGGTAATTTCTCGTCGATTGTTGCTTGCATGGTGTGCCAAACGGAAGTTCGCGACCGAGGTGCAGTTATCTCACATTTTGGAAACGGTGCAGCAAGCACAATGGGAACCACCTAGCTTTCAGCACCTGCACTTATCACCCGCAAACTGGGAGGACAAACTGAGAGGGTGAAACCAAATGTCTAGAGACACTGTTACGAGCGTGTGGTGCTGTCCATGGACAAGCGGAAAACATTGCTTGCATATGCTGAAGTTTTCCACACAACAGCTACCAATGCAAGCTACTAAGTTACCATTTGAGGCTCCTATGGGAGGAATGTGGAGCCTCAACTGGTCACAAGTTGGTGAAGACACCGGTTTGGCCCAGCTTCGATCAATGAAGCGGAAGCAAGTTCGGTTGCTTAGAGAAAGATTGAAGGAGGCCCCATCAAGAAAAAGAGGGCTATGCGTAACCAAAGGACGACGTGAGTGAAAGTCAGATCTAATGCTTCGTATATCTCATAAGTGACGCCGCTCCGCAGGTACCCCAGGTTTCAAGTCAAGGAAAAATTACCACGGTACGTTGACCCGTAAGGGGTGCTTGCAAGAGTAGGAGAAGTGGCCTACCTAGGTTGGACGCTGCCACCCGAGCTATCTGAAGTGCACATATGTTCTTCCATGTATCACAGTTAAAGAAGTGCCTCAAGAGTGCCCACTGAGGCTTGCGCGGTAGGAAAGCATCAGAACTACAACAAACTGCAGCGTACACAGAGCACCCAATCCCATAATCAGAAAAGCTGAGCGGCGGAACCAAGGAACAAGCACAATCAGATGTGCAAGTAAGGGAGTAACACACAGTGGATGAGGCGACTGGGAAGCGGAAACCATCTTCGAAGCCGAGTTTCCTATCTCTTCACCGGAGCCCGGTTCGAATCTCGGGACGAGATTCCATTTAAGGGGGGTAGGTTTGTAACAGCCCACTTTGGGATTTGGTGCATAAAACTGTTTTCCCATCTGCATGCTCTTCATATCATCTTTCATGCATGAAAAACACAGCCTGCGAAGTTTCTTTCGTTGGAGCATGTGCCCCTATCGGACATCCTCTTGGGGATTGGACGGTCGGCATGCTCCATCGACCACCCGCCTCCCGATCGGACCAGCCCCCTCCCGATCGGACCTCACCGCGCCCGGCGCTTGCTCGC
>RYFJ01000569.1:0-139367 GCA_003991445.1 Oryza meyeriana var. granulata
TCTCCCTCTCTTTTCCTCTCAGTATATAGAGCAGCTCTAGAAAAACCCCACTCTAGGAGACCGTCGGCCATTTCGTCCCAAAGACTTCACACAAGCAGTATCTCGTCCTCCCTTTTCCTCTCCACGTTCCACGCGAAAACCCGCGGAATCCCTAGGATCGCCGGAGACAGGAGCAATCCCTCTAGAGCCGAAAACAGTGTTTCGACAGAACCCGAGCTAGCTCCGGTGAGCTCCACCCTCTCCCCTCTGCAAGAACATGATCATCACCCTCTAATCGTTTCCATTTTTGTAGCTCAGACTGCCCTAGGATTCGTTGGCCGAGATCGCGCGTGCACTGCCTATGTCTTGCAGAGCGCCGCCAACTTGACGACGCCGTTCCAGACACCCAGCCCCCCCCGACCATCCCTGGCCAAGCCCCATGCCATCGTCGTCGCCCTCGATCTCCTCTCTGGAACCCTCAAAACCCAAATCAATGGTGCCCGGAGCTCAGAGATCGGGAGTTTCTTCCGGCTTTGATCTAGAACCATTCGAGCCGCCGCGTGAAATTCGTTCTCTTCCAGTGAGTCCTATCTCCAGATTTCCTCGCCTCCCTCACCATCTCCAGAAGCATGCTGACTCTATGCGTACCATGTTTCGGTGATTCCCCTTGCAGATCAAGACGACACCGCTGTACCCGAAACATTTCCATCGTCGCCGTGCCGTTTCTCCATCACCACCACCCCACCAGAGCTCCCAGCCTCGGCGTGTTGCTTGGTGAGCCTCCTGGAGCTCTAAAGAAGTGCATGCATGCGTTAGCTTTGCGCGAATTGAAACCGTACAGCCTTTGGCATTTGGCTCGAACTGCTGCGCCGCTCGCGGTCGTCACTCCGCTAGCTCCGGTGACCGCCGGTGATGAAATGACCACCAATAGGATCGCCATTGTCCTCTCCACCTTTTCTCTGTTGGCCGCAGCCCAAGCCGAGCCGCTGTTCGCCGTCATCGCCACTGAGAAGCTCGCTGGCACTGCTCTGCCTCGCGCTCCCCACTGCTCTATTCTCACACATGTGGGCCCTACTGGTCAGAGGGGCGAGGACCGATTTGCAAAGAAGTTAAAACATGCTAGATCAATTAACAAGAGTGCCACTCAATGACATGTGGACCCAAGGGTCTAAACGTAAATACTTAAAACATCTCGGACTCTTAAACAAAACCGTATCTCACACGTGGTGGGGGAGTGTGGGTTGATTCCCAGGACTTCTAGGGGCCTTTTTGCAAAATGCCACTCACTGACCAGTGAACCCATGTATTTAAAATCTGGAAAAATAAAGGAAAATGTTAAATTGCATTATTTGCTCCACTGAAAATTGTGCAAATTTCAAAAATCCATAACTAATTCATTTTAACTCCAAATTGGATGAATCAAAATTTGTTGGAATCACAAAATTATGAAATTTATTCCTGTAGAATAAAATCTGGGGAAACCAGTACCTAAAATTCCTTAAAAATCATAAAAATCATAAAACACATAAACCTTGTATATAAATTTAACTATTTCTCAATACCATAAATTAAGGTTTGGTAAATTCATGAAATATTGATCTTTACTGCAGTAAACTAAAACCAAATTTCATTTATATGAAAGACACTTATATAAAACTTGTAATAGGTAAATACATAAATTAGAATACATAATATGTATTGACTTCCAAAATTCATAGGAAATTCATACTAGCTCCAAATAATATGAAACCAAATTTGTTAGCTTCAAAACATTTTGCTCTCATTTCTGAAAAACAGATTATTAGCTAAAATAATGTACATAAAACATCTTTATGATTTAATACAAATATAAATGTTTCGTATAGAATATAAAAAGTAAAATAATTTCTAAAAATTATATAAACTCCATTTACTCTAAATAAAAATGCACCCAAATGGCAGTAAATCCATAAACAGTTTTTCTCAAACATGTAGATTTATATTCTTATAAAAACCTAGCCCTAAAACACATGTATACTAAAATACACATATAAATACATGTAGATGTCGAGAAATTGATAAACTCATATCTCCTAAATAGAAGTTGATAAAATAGAAACTTCTTCACCAAAACTCATCAAGAACCAGTACAAGCCACTGCATAGGTTCCACACATTTTAAAGTAATTTGGACATTTAATATTATTTTGTAACTAGACGTATTCATGTATAAGTCTTCTAAAATTTATATCTCCGAAATGCAAAATAATAAAATAGAACTTCCTTCACTAAATATCATCTCAAACCAATACTACCCACTGTCTAATTTCACCTTAGCAAAACATCTCATAGAGTATACCCTAAAATCTATATAAGGTACAAATACGTATTACGTACATAGAAGATGTAAACATTCATAACTCCCAACCGTAAAATGATAAAATAGAAATTCCTTCACCTAAATTCACTTTAGATCAGTAGCAACCTAATGTATAAATCTCATGCATGTTAGAGCATTTTGGATTTTTTCGCATTATTGCTATTTATACGTCGTACGTTATTTTCTTCTAGAGAATGAATCGATATCGTGAAGAAGTGAGATGTTGGTATCCAGGGTATTCAAGAGTAAGGCAAGTATTCTCCCCTCCTCCTTGAACAAATTAAATCCTATGTTTTGGGGAATGAAATGTGTTGTTTGTAAAATTGCATGCGTATTTGTGAATAACGATATTTGAATTGTGGTAAATGGTAGTTATAACCTATTAGTTGCATGATCCACCTTAAAACGTTGTACTCCATGCTGTTTGTAGCCTTAGGCTTGGTTAGAGTACTTGATTTGTACTCATGGGGGTCTATGTTAAGTTAATACACTTGCTTATGCTTAGCCATACTTAGTAACGTGCTGAATATTACAGTGATCACTATATACCTTTGAAAATGGGAATTTTATAACTTCTGGACAGAGGTGAAGCCTCTGGTTATTTGTGAACTAAAATGATGAAAAACCTGATTTTAGACTTGGGCGGCAAGTGGTGTGCATATGGAGTAGTTGCACACCAATAGGGGGAGTGTTTGCCTGGGTTGCTTAAGGACCGAACTCAGTGTCATTTCTCATGTTAAACAGTACAACCACATGTGCTAGTATGGGATAGCCATAGTGGATTAAGTTGCTTAATGTTTAGCCTTGCATTTTGGTAGGCTGAGTAGTATGGGCAGTGCCTACAAACGTACCGTAGGGCTGTTCAGAGGAGCTACCTATATCCCGTAACGGAATAGGCGTCTAAGTTGGTCTAATACAATGTTGTGTGCCTCGTGGGGAGCTGGGTAGGCTACCGCCACGGCGCTGGGTTAAGGCGTGGGCCCGCCACCCACGGCATCGGGATAGCGCCCCGATGTGGAGTAACACACCTCGTGCTGGTGCAAGGCTAAATGTTAGGTAATGTAAAAGCTGTGTTATGACCTCTAGACCGCATTCAATGTGCAGAGTGTGGTGGTACCGACGGGTACCAGATAAACTAGAGCGATCATATCATGTGGGTAAGTTGTACAAACTCTGCAGAGTCAAAACTAATCGGTTAGCCGTGCTCACGGTCATGAGCGGCATGGTTGTGTCCATTGAGTATAGATTTATGCTTTTAAATGTGTTTATGAAATTGGGATGAGGATTGGTGACTTATGAGAATTATTATGCTTATTACAATGCTGATGATGGCTTGTTGCCGTGGAGGGCAACAAGTAGGAAAATTATTATGTTGATCACTTCCCTACTTGTTATACATGTTTTCTAATGTTTTATTAAATATCCGTTGCAAATGATTGTGGAACTAAAATTAGCTTTATGCAAAACTGAACCCCATATAGCTATCTCCTTGATTTTAGAGCTCGCATGTAGCGATATAGGATTGTCCTTTTGCCAGTACATTAATTTCGGTAATGTACTGACTCTATGCGTGTATGGTTATATAATTGTTGCTGGCAGGTTGAGTGCAATGGAATTTGTTACTTCTTCAGGATTGGATTCTTTAAGGGGTCTACCCATAGTCGGATTGCCTGTGGTATGGGTAGACAAGCTTCCGCTGAATCATATTATTTGGTCATTGGACCTATGTAACTCTAATGTAGTAAATTTAGTTTACTTACTTGTACAACCATTTATTGAATACCATTGCTAGAGATGAAAGTGTGGACTAGCAATCATCCTAGGGCTAGTCTGCATGAGTATAGGCTTAGAACAGTTGAGATACATGAAGAGTAGTTCAACCATAGACCATGTCCTCAGAGATATGTATCGTGTTTGGTTGCCACCTTCGTGTGGTTTGACAGACATATCTCGGTGCGGACTGGTGTAACTATTCTTCCAAATATCTCCCGTGTTCTTAGTCTGGTGTTTCGGTTGTTTTGCATTATAATTGGTGGTTTGTATGACAAGGCTGCGATGAGGTTGGATGGTTACAGTTTTATTTGGCTTTCTCTTGAGATCCCATCCAATTAGATATTTCATGTTGTTGTACCAATTACCTCTTATAGTGCAAAAAACCGTGGTGCCCACAATTATAGGGCTACTCAGCAAGGGAAAACTCGGTGGATTGCAAAGGAACACGGAGAGATTTTATACTGGTTCAGGCCCTCGATGCAAGGTAATACACTACGTCCAATTAGGATGTATTCCTTTGAGGATTATGGTGATGGTTCTGATGAACTCTTGATGATCTATGATCTCGTGCCCTCAGGGGGCGCCCTGCCTCCCCTTATATACTGGGGGACAGGGGTACAAGGTAGGAATCCCATCCAGATACGACCAAGGGATTTCCTTCTTAGAGATAGATCTTACCCGACTAGGACTGTATATTGCTTTTTGTACAAGGCAAAGTCTGCCGGGTGTTACTATATCTCTAATTACAAGTCTCGGCCCATCCTCTATCCGAGTGGCCCATATGCTTGTGATGAGGTACCCGGGGCCCATGGCCTCCACAGTAGCCCCTGAGACCTTCATAGTTGAGTCACAGCTGATGCCGAGTGCTCATCCTCCACGGTGAAGATTGCCCGAGTGCATTGCTCCCAAGTACTCTTTGTCCGAGTGCTTCCTCTTCCCGAGTCCTGCTTCATGTCAGCTGGCAGCGAGGCTATGAAGGGCTCCATGTAGATGTATGAATAGTGTGCGCCCAATAGGCGCACCTATTAGGTGTAGCCCCTGACTTTGTGTTTAATTGTGGAAACAATTAAACATAAAGTCAAAGATCTTTAACCTTGTAGTCTTTCCCGAGTAGCATACTACTGGTATATGAGACTATTCGGTACCATGTCAACCGAAAATAATTTATAGTCTTTGCCGATTAGCATGCCACTTGTATATGAGACTCTTTAGCTTCATGTCAGCTAGAAAAAGTGTTTATAGTCTTTCCCGAGTGGCGTCCCACTCAGAAGTTAGACTCCTCAGCATCATGTCAGCTAGAAAAGATATTTATAGCCTCTCCCGAGTATTGCACTACTCGAAGTTAGACTCTTTCAGCGTCATGTCGGCTGGAATAATGTTGCTCATGGCAACTGTTAGCCAAGCATGTAGGCCGAGTACCATTTTATGAAAATAGATCCATTGCGTGGTCAGGTATACTTGAGAGATATCTGCATCCCCAATGTTGATGAAGACTAGCTTGTGATCTTTATAAAGATATATCCTCAATACCTGGTGGATAAAACAGATACCCAAACACATGTGTTTATCAATTAGGTCTTCATGAAGCATACCTGTTTACCTCATTGGTTCCTGTTGGTAGCACCTGTACTGTGATTTTAACACAACCAATGAACGGCCCATATTGAGCGTGCTACTGTAGAAACTCATATCTTGGTGGCCCAGTACCGACTGTGTAAGCCCAAGCCCATGAGTCGGCACAGGCTCTATAAAGGCTGGGGGAGAGAGAAAGGATTCCTCTATCTTCCCTAGGTGACCAATCGTTTCGTCTTTCTAGCTCCGCACCGAAATTTCGCCTCCTACTCCGCTAGGGTTCGCCATTGCTTGCTCCTCCCCATTGAAGCTCGAGCGATTCCACTTTCCTTTGTCCATTCCAAGCCCCGACCACATTTCCCCCAAATTTCTTGTCCCCCCAACCATGCCGAAGGTTCCAGATTTCGTAGGGGCGTCGGATGAAGGGTGGCCAATCTCGGATTGCAGCCGGTCGAAGCTGGCAAGGCTAGAGAAGTCGCTGTGGCTGCAAACCCGTGACATCATCCGCTGGCACCCAGCTGAGGGTGAGTCGGTTCCAAATCCCCAAGCCGGCGAAACTGTTGTTTTTGCCTCTTTCTTTGACTGGGGTTTGTTTCTTCCCTCCTCTGCGTTCCTCCGCCGTCTTCTTAGCTTCTACGGATTGGAGTTCGTGAATCTGAATCCCAACTCGATTTTGCAAAATATCTATTTTCGTGACTCTTTGCGAGTGCTATTTGGGTGTAGAACCCCATTTCAATTTCTTTAGGCATTTATTCCACATCAAGCCCCAGCCCTCCAAGAATAGGGTCCAGGTGATTGGGGGGGCTGGTCTTCAGTTGAGGATTGAGATGAAGAAAAATATATATCAATCTTCCTTTCAAGTCCTCCTTGAAAGGTTGGCATAAGGAGTGGTTCTACTGTTCTAATCTGGAACCCTCCCTGCCTCCATTCACCGGCTCACCACCGGTGATCTCACCCAATTGGTCATCGGATCCAACCTTCGAAGAGATGGGCCAAGTGCATCAGTTGCTGGCAAGGTTGGAGAAATTTAAGAAAGCTGGCCTGACCGGCCCCTGGGTGGCCAAGCGTTTCTTGACCCGGCGTGTCCAGCCATTGAAGTTGAGGAGCGAATTTGGCTGGGATTACCAGGGGAAAAATGACCCTAACCGAGAGAGCCGAGAGGTGGCTGACCAGCAAAAAGTGACTAAAACATTGTTCACTTATTTCTCCAATGGGGTGATTGAAACCGAGGACGCAAAGCTGTAACACCCTGCCCTCCAGAACCGCACAGCCCAGCCCAACCGACGGGCGGGCCCACTTACACATAGCACCCCACTTACACTTTCGTCCTCGCTTCGTGTAAAAGGGTTAACCCGGAAGTACTATGGTTGGAGGCTGACAAGGCCTATAAGTTAGTTCAACCCTTGCTCAACTAGCAAAGGTGGTACTAATCATGTGCACACCGCACTCATGGGCCATATGGGCCATATCCTAATTTGGCCAGGATGTCACACACACCCCCCCTCAAAGGACCTGGCGTCCCCGCCAGTCCAACTTACCCGCATAGCCACACAGGCATATAGGCAAATGTCCAGGAACGCGCCCCCTCTTAGCGCACGTCCGTACGTCCAGTGCCGGCGCCATATGCCATGCCATTGGTGCCTCACACCGAGCCCACATGCGCCAATGCGCCATATGCCCGCACACTGACCCGTACGCGCAAACCGCGAGGGTCGGCTCTGATACCATTTGTAACACCCTGCCCTCCAGAACCGCACAGCCCAGCCCAACGACGGCGGCCCACTTACACATAGCACCCCACTTACACTTTCGTCCTCGCTTCGTGTAAAAGGGTTAACCCGGAAGTACTATTGTGTTGGAGGGACAAGGCCTTATAAGTTGGTTCAACCCTTGCTCAACTAGCAAGGTGGTACTAATCATGTGCACACCGCACTCATGGGCCATATGGGCCATATCCTAATTGGGCCAGGATGTCACAAAAGCGCTCCATCGCGGCTTATAGCCAAAACCGGCCTCGTCCCAAGGTAATATTTGTTTCTCTTTTGTGATGAATGCCTATAGTCGTGTATCCATAATTGCTCAGCGTCATGCAATGTATATTGTTGAATCGTTTGCAGTGGTGCAAGGAATTTGATGATGACTCTCGTCCGTTGTTGGCCACGAAGTCAAAGAAGAGGTTGAGAAGTCCTTCAGCCGCCCAACCCGACTCCAAGAGAGCAGGGAAGAAGCCCATTGTAGATCAGGGTAACAAGAAGGTCGTCAAGCCGAGTGCTGTAGCCGGGAGCCTCAAGATTAGAGACACCACCAGCGCAGCCGCTAGGCCTTCAAGCCCCGGAGCGGGGCCAGCGCAGCCAGGCTCAGCAACATCGAGCCCAAAAAACGCACCGCCGAGTAAGAAGTCAAGCTCAGAGCTGCCAAGCCCAGTGACATCGAGGCCTAGGATGGCGCCTCCGAGTTTGCAGTCACCCCAGCCGGCCACTCCACAAGTGGGGCTGACTAGGATGGAAGTGCCGCCGCCGACTACCGCACCGTCAGGCCTGACAGCCAAGCGGCCCTCTAGCGCCGCCCTCCAGTTCTCCCGGAAAAAAGCTCAAGTTCTCCAAAAGGTAGGCCATTCTGGGTCTTCTGAAAATCATGCTTAGCGTCTTGATATCCGACTCGTTACGCAGGAAGCGGGTCGACATTAATCTTAAGGAAGTCACACTGACTGCCCCTGCTATCGAGCCTGCCCTGGCCGATCCAGCGCCAGCAAGCACGCCTGCTGAGCCGGCGGTGGCCCTAGTTGCAGAAATTGAGACTGCCCCGACTGCAGGGCCACCAACCCTGCCCCTGAGTCGGCGCCCGTTGTTGAAGCTGTCGCTGCAGCTCCTAAACCAGCCCCTGACACTCCGGAGGCCGCTAAGTTGGGGGCTGGGACCCCGTCGCCATCCTGGTCACCGTCGTCGTCGTTGTCGTCGGTGCTGTCCCTTCCTTCGGATAGACACGACCTCCCCAGGATCGAGGCCCCTCCGCGCATGTTCCCGAGGATGTTCCGCTGGACGGTGCCCAATGGAACTGTGCGGAGCTACAAGCATGATTAGGCAGCGGCGGAAAAGGAGCAAGAAGACTTGCTTCGTGCCACACTCGCCGTGTCCCAGGGGTTTCGGGTATGATTTCCGTTGTGTTGGAATCTTGGTAGTATTTCTTGATGCTTGACTCTGCTTTGTCTTGTTACTCCCCAAGCAGAAGCTTGTCAATCGCTCGGAGAAGATGCACGAGGTGCTGACCCGAGTTGCCCCCAGCTCCAAGAGTTGGAACAACTCCGAGCCTTGAAAGCCAAAGTAGAGGGGCGCAGCCAGGAGAGGGAATCTTGGCAGAGGGAGGCTATCACTAGGCTCAAGAGTGAGAACTAGGACCAAGCCAAGAAGATGAGAGGTAAGCCCTCAGAATACTTCTTCCTAACCAAATCCTTGGTATATTTCTCCAGCTGTGTTGCTCCTGACTGCCCAGTTGTGTATTGACTGCAACGTTGAGTTCTTGACTAATCTGTCGTGTAGCCCTCGAAGCCGAGTTGAAGACCCGAACAGAGGGAGAAGAACAGCTGAAGGATGCCGAGAGAGCCAGGGCCGAACATGAAAAGGACAAGGCTGACCTGACAAAGGCCAAAACCGAGCTTGAGCTAGAGAAGGCCGAGTTGAAAAAGGCCAATACCAAGCTCGAGAAAGAAAAAGTTGAGCTAGAGAAGGCCATAGCCAAGTGGGAGGCTGACTAGAAAAGTAAGCCTCTGCCCTAACAGTAACCTTAGCCAATCCATTAATTACTCCATCTGCAGCTTTGCTTAACTAGTTTTCTTGTTGGTGAACCTGGGTAGTTGCTAGAGCCAATTCCCAAATCTAGTTTCAGGCTTTCGTAGAGGAGGTCAGGGTAGTCAAGGATTCACAGGAAACCCTTGGTGAGGCCGTGAAAGGGCTCCTTGATCTGATAGATCCTTGTTCTGTGGAAATCAGCTCCAGCACAATCTTCCAACTAGAGGAGCGCCTTAAAGATGCACCGAGTGCCCTGAAGTGGTACTCAGATGAGCATGTTATTGCCGGCGTGGCCCAGACCCTGGCAATGACCAAGTCCATCTACCCAAGGGCAGATGTTGAAGCCATTGGGGAGGGGTTTGCCGAGGAGACGACTCCTGAGGAAGCGCTAGAGCTGATAGCCAAGGCGAGGCCGACTGTAGAGATTATCACCCGGGACCTGGGTATGTAAAAACAGTATATCATGTAGTCGGTGTGCATATAAGTTTTTGTAAGAACATGTGTAAATATGTGTGCAATGCCGCCAAGCTTTAGACTATTACTTAGTTGTCATTAGCTTTCCTCGACCATATAGCCTACATCGAGTTAATCTATAGGAACTTAATAAAAACATTCACCGCAGAAAGCTGTACTCGGGCGGACATGGAAAAGTTGTAGTAAAACTTCATAACTTGAGTAAAATAGGCTCGTATATTATTGACAAAGCACATATAATACATGTAGCCCCCGACTCACTACTCGGTTGGAACAAGCGGTGTAGTGAGTCAGAGAGGAACTGTACACATGGGAAAGTATAAAACTCAGGTATAGAAAGGATGTAGCTATTCTATATTCCATGAGTTGCTGATGAGGGCACCGTCTTTGGTCTTCAGTCAGTAGGCGCTTGGTCGAGTAACCTCCGCTATAATGAACGGCCCTTCCCAGATTGGGATAGTTTATGCCTGTCTTTGGTGGTTTGTATTTTTCTCCAGACGAGATCTCCAACCAAAAAGGAACGGCCACGGACATTGCGATTGTGGTAGCAACGCAGGCCTTGAAGATACTTTGCCGACTGGATTGTTGCGATATCCCTTGCTTCTTCCAACTGATCTAATTCAACCAATCGAGTGTTGTTTGAGATGTCTTCTGAGTAAGCTCGAACTTGCGGAGAGCCGAACTCTAACTCGGTTGGTAGCACAGCCTTAGCACCATAGACCAGAAAGAAAGGGGATTGCCCTGTAGCCTCACTAACCGTGGTTCTGAGAGACCAGAGAACAGATGGGAGTTCTTGTACCCACCGGCCCGCATATGGTTGTAGTCGGTCAAATATCCTGGCTTTGATACCTTGTAAGACCATACCATTGGTGTGTTCAACCTGCTCGTTGCTCTGCGGGTGTGCCACAGATGCATAGCAGATCTTGATGCCAAAGTTCGTTACAGAAATCTTGAAATATGCCGCCCAGTGAACTGAGTACCGTTGTCGATGATGATGCGGTTAGGAACCCCAAAATCGATATGATATACTCCATGATGAAGTCCTTTGCTCGTGCCGCTGTTATGGTTGCAACGGGTTTGGCCTCAATCCACTTGGTGAATTTATCCACTCCGACAAACAAGTGTGTGAACTCTCCTGGCACTTTCTTGAAAGGCCCGACCATGTCAAGCCCCCATACTGCAAAGGGCCAAGAAATTGGGATTGTTTGGAGTTCTTGGGCTGGGAGATTGGTTTGTCTTGCGTAGAACTGGCAACCCTCGCATGTGCGAACAATGTCTTTTGCATCTGTTACAGTTGTTGGCTAGAAAAATCTCTATAGGTAAGCCTTTTCGACTAACGTCCTGGATGCGGCATGGTTGCCACATATGCCTGAATGGATCGACTGCAGAATCTGCTTGCCCTCCTCGGTGGTGTCGCAGCGCATGAGGACACCGGATGCACTTCTTCGGTATAGGTCATCTCTGACTAGCAGGAAACTCTTGCTTCGACGTTTTACTTGTTCGGCTTGGCTGTGATCTTCTGGGAGTTTATCGTCCAGGAGGTATTTGAGAACAGGAGTCCGCCAATCTTGACATATGTGCAGCAGCTCGTCTGTAGCCGGGGTAGGTTCGCCTCCCGACTGCTCTGGCACTAGTTTCTTCTTGACTGATGGCTCCATAAGTTGCTTAACAAAGATCCCTGTTGGGACTGCTTCTCGCTTGGATCCCATATTTGCCAATTCGTCTGCAGCATCATTGTATTGTCGTAGGACGTGTGTTATCTCTAGCTCCGTGCGAACTGTTTTCAGCTTGCAGACCTCTGACAGTATGCCGCCCATGGCATCGTCGAGAAATGTCCCAGTCCTTCATGACTTGGTTCACCCCACGAGTTGAGAATCCCACACGACACAACCAGTCGACGTATGCCGAGTGATATAGCAATGCTGAGCCCGTGGATAAGTGCCTCGTACTCGGCGACGTTGTGGGAAGCTGGGAAGTGGATTTGTAGAACGTATTTGAGTTTTTTGCCAGTGGGCGACGTCAGTACAACGCCAGCAGCCGGCGCCGCGATCGCCGTAGAGAAACCATCGAAGTACATAATGTCCAGTATTCTAGCTTCACTGTTGATGATAGGTATTTGAACTTTTGTCCACTTGGCTACAAAGTCGGCTAGAGCTTGTGATTTGATTGCTGTCCGTGGCTGAAAGGTGATGTCGAATGCCATCAACTCGAGCGCCCATTTAGCGATTTGGCCAGGTGGCTCTCCCACGTTATGTAGGCACGTCCCCAGAGTGGAAATTGCAGTGTTGGAACACCATGGATGTTGCAGTCGTTCCACACTCTCGCCGCCACACAACACCACACATACTGGAAATAATTGCCACCTTACCCAAGCTTCTGGACAGTGAGGTCAGAAGCTAGGAACGTACTATGAGCAGCTTCTGGACATTGTCAGGTACTCATTGTTTCAACGAATCGGCAAGGACAGAGACTCGCTGCAACAAAGCAGAAAGTAGACTGGCCATAGTGAAATGGACTTTCTGGATAGATGACATCTATTCGGCCATTCGCAACTCGACCACCAACACCGTGCTGACTACCTGAGTAGGTTGCCGCCAGGTATAAACGTGACTCATCAGCAAGTTCTTGGGGCATGGGTGAATGCACACATGGGAGAGTGAACTGTGAGAAATTGCTTGACAGTCTTCTGAACGGTGTTGCTGGGCTTATGGGAGACTATTGGCACTTGCTCCACTTTCTTCCAATTAGCTTGAAAGGGCATGCCCCCCGTTTCAGCCAAGTTTCGGGAGGAATATAAACCGTCGCTGAGTGCGGCCATATAGCCTGTTAGCTTTGGACGTCCTTCTGGTTAGTCGGGGAGCCATGTTCATAATTCGTTGACTTTCTCCGGGTTGGCCTTGATGCGTGAATGCGAGACGCATGAAGCTGAAGTATGTCGGATCGGAACACAAAAGGCGTCACTTTTCAGGTTCAACTGTCATTCGAATCTTTAAAGATGTTTGGAAGGTTTCTTCCAGGTCAGCGATGAGGTCTTTCTTTTGGACTTGGTCTTGATCACCACGTCGTCAATAGGCCTCCACGTTGCGGCACCGATTGGGTGTGTAGACACCGCTGAATTGCCTGTTGATACGTTGCTCCAGCATTTTTCAAACCGAACGACATAGTGATGTAGCAGTACGCTCCAAACGGCGTGATAAAAGACGTCTTTAGGCAGTCTTCCTCCTTCAGGCTAATTTGGTAGTATCCCAAGTAGCAGTTGAGAAAACTGAGAAGGTCGCACCCTGCAGTTGAATCTACCACCTGGTCTATTCTCGGTAAACCAAATGGGTCCTTGGGGCACGCTTTGTTAAGATCAGTGTAGTCGACGCACATGCGTCATTTACCGTTTTTCTTCCAGACCTGAACTGGGTTTGCCAGCCAATCTAGGTGATAGACCTCTTTGATGAACCTGGCTACGAGAAGCTTGGTTATCTCCTCCCGAATAGCATCTTTACGGTCTTGAGCGAAGCGCTGTAGCCATTTGCTTGACTGGCTTGGCGTTTGTTTTCATGTTGAGGACGTGCTCAATCACCTCCCTTGGTACGCCTGGCATGTCGGATGGTTTTCACGCGAAGATATCCTTGTTGGCTTGGAGGAAGGTGACGAGCGCGTCTTCCTATTTGGGGTCGAGTCCGATCCTGACTAGAGCAGTCTTGGAGGGGTCGGAAGGGTCCAGGGGGATCTTCTTTGTGTCCGAGTCTGCTAAAATTCCCGACTTGGCTGCTTTTTTGGCCGAAACTGGGTCTTCCTCGACTTCGGTTGTGACTTGCCGAATGTTGTTGCGCCCGACTGTCGCCTCTTGTGATCGAGCCAATTTGCAACTCTCCTTGTCGCAGGTGAAGACTTTCTTGACATAGCTACGGAGGGAGAGGACTCCAGCTGGCCTGGCATCTTGAGCACCATGTATGATAGTGCCATATTGCCATGAACTTGGCGAGCGTCGGTCGTCTGAGTATTGCGTGGTACGTAGTCTCAAAGTCGGCGACCTCAAAGCAGATGTTTTCATGCGGAAGTTATCCCGTGTGCCGAAGGTGACTGGCAAGGCGATCTGCCCGAGTAGTGTTGAAGATAGGCCAGGAATTATCCCATGGAAGGGCGCCGTACTCAGCCGCAGATCTGAACGAGGAATCTTCATCTCGTCTAGGGTCTTGGCAAAGAGGATATTGAGCGTGCTGCCTCTATCTATGAGAACCTTCTTCAACTTGATGTTCTTCACGACCGGGTCCAGGATGAGTGGATAGCGT
This sequence comes from Oryza meyeriana var. granulata, assembly GCA_003991445.1. Lineage (NCBI taxonomy): Eukaryota > Viridiplantae > Streptophyta > Magnoliopsida > Poales > Poaceae > Oryza > Oryza meyeriana. Next base: position 14,225 of record RYFJ01000569.1, read on the forward strand.
CCCGGGTGCGAAACCCGATCTGGATGATCGGCACGGGTGAAACATGATGGACGTCTCTGACAGCGCAAATATTGGGGGGAGTCTGTTTGTACGAGATTGTGTTGACATCGCATGTTGTTAGCTTCTGCTTGCGCTTAGACTCATACGCAGATGGCTCTCCGAAGATGTGGTTGAGCTCGGCCTGGAGATCTTAAAAATCGTCGGCCGGGTCTTGATCTGGCTTGTCCTTGTTCTTGTCGGCAACAGATGGTGAAGCCTGCTCGGAAGCAAACTTCTTGAGCATGAAGCAGTCTTTGGCCGCGTGTTTGCCTTTGGGGTTGAAGGGGCATGGCCCGTTCATGACCTTCTGGTAGTCGTTGTTCCGTTGGGGCCACGACCGAGCTCACTCCATGTTGGCCACCTCATTGTCCGACTTCCGCTTGCAGTTGGCGGACTTGTTTTGTGATGGCTCATTGTCGGCTTTCGCCTTCTGGTCCTTCTACCGAGACTCCTTCTTCTCGTCGAGGGCCTTGGCGACCGCTTCAGCCGAGTCGGCGTATTTGTTCGCGATGTCAAAGAGAGCCCGGATAGAGGATGGTGGCTTCCGAGTGAACTTTGCGATGAACGGGGCATCTTTTACTCCCTTGCGGAAGGCGGCAATGACGGCCTCGTCCTTGATCATTGGGATTTTGTTGTGCTTGTCGGAGAACCTCTTGATAAAGTCGCATACGTTCTTCTTCTGGTGCAGTTGATATAGATCATGCTCGGAATACAGCCTCTCGTAGGTTCCCTGAAAGTTAGCAATGAACTGCTCCCTGAGTTCTCCCTAGGAACCAATCGACCGCCTCGGGAGCCCTATTAGCCATGTCCTCGCCGAGTTGGCTAGAGCGACTGGGAGGTAGTTAGCCATGGCTTTGTGGTCACCACCGGCGGCTCGAATTGCTAGGGTGTACATGGTGAGCCAGGACTCGGGATTGGTTTTGCCATCGTATTTCTCTATCCTCGTAGGCTTGAAGCCCAACGGCCAGTCGACGTCCTGGAGCTCATGGGTGAAAGCTGGAACGCCTTCGTCTCCGTGAGGGCTCCGGCTCCGATCGCGGCGGATAAACCACTCATGGTGAAGTCCGAAACGCTCGTTCCCATCCTCCAGTTGGTAGTGCTCGTCCTCTTCGCGTTGGCGGCGCTGGGCATTAATGTCGTATCGGAGGTCGCGTTGTAGACGAACTCGGTGGTCTTGGTTGAACCGGTGATCGTACTGATGATGCCACCGGTTGGTGTTGTTAGTGTCGCCGAGTGACGTTTGGCACGACTCTTCTCGTGGCCGACTTGAGCCAGCTGCCCAGCGTCGAGCTGATGTAGATGAGCCTGCTGCCGAAGAACCCGACCGATTGGTCGATACAAGTGTGTCGCTCGACTACTGTTGCTACTAACAGGCGGCCGCTGTGATCATCGCCTTGATCTTGGCGATAGTCAGGGTGGCCTAGTGATGAGGACATCACTAGCTCAGATATGACTATAGCTACCTTATGTATTCATCAACTAAAGGTGCATGTTTTCTACTTAAGATTTACGTGTTATATATTAGAACAGCCGTTAATGCACCATGAGTTTTGTGTGTTCTCGTTTGTAGAGATACTTGCTTGGGTCAAGGGAAAGAGACCAAGCGCAAGGAATGCATGGATGATCAAAGAAGTTAATTGGGGATCAAACCAAGACCTTACCCAAGTCTACTCCTACATCACCATGTCACTTTTGGTCCATAGAAGGCAAGAGATGAAGTTCTGCATGTTTTGGATTCGGATTTAGGCCTCCTGACAGCATCAACTTCAAACAGACCTAGCCGCTGATCCAGAAGGACTTTCGGGGCCCATGAGTACTTGTTGGAAAGCTTATGGAGTCTACCTTTAGATGGTTTTGATCCCATGTCAAAATTCCTCTTGAGCTGTCCGGAATCGTCAAAACAAGACACGTAACTTTTCCAGTCTGAGTCTGTTTTGGGCCTTAGGCCTTGCAATTGTGTCGTGGGCTAAGCCCAAGGGGTGTGCGCCCTAGGGTTAACCCTAGGACGTCCCAACTCATATATATTCAGTAGCCATCATTGTTTAGAGGTGGGTTTTGCTTAGATTATTCTGCCATTGCAGTTTCGCCGTCTAGATCGGTTTGTAGAACCCCAACTTCGTGTGCTAAACATTTATCTGCAATTCAGATTGTGTTCTTCCTTGTTCTTGTGAGTTTCTTCAATTGCTTGCAGGGATAAAACCGTCGTGGTGAGGTCAACTACATGAGAGTGTGGTTGATAACAACTAGACGTGTGGGTGTAGCGGTTGCGAGGTGACGATCGCTGATCGGAAGCCTCAAAACGTGAACGTCTTCACGTCGCCAAATCGAACCTATCGGAAGATCGGGCACCCAACCGCATCAAGTGGTATCAGAGTGAAGGTTGCCCAATAAGTATTATCTGTTCCCATCTATCCATGTTTGTTTCTTTTACCTAGAGTCCAGAAAACCCAAAAATTTATTACCACCGTGTTCTTCGTAGTGTTAGGTTTATCCCCTGTCCAAACCCCTTTGTGCCTTTGCAAAATTTATTTCAGTTTCGCTTTGTTGAGTCTGTGTCCTAGATCAAGTTAGTGGTTGCTAGTTTAGAGTCATGTTCGTGGTTCTAGCTCTAGTTTTTGCATTGTGCGAGAGCCTGCCTTGAGAGATCGAGCTCTACTCGATTTCGGACTGCAAGCCGCCTTGAGCTTTTAACCCGCTTTCGCAAGCCTTTTTAGATAGGTCGCAAGCCGCCTTGTGTCTTTCGCCCTGCATTGCTAGCCTCCTTGTCAACCCCGCTTGCCCTATTGGCACTTATACTCTAGCCAGAGCAACAGGGTTGAGCCACGAAACCCTAGTTTGCGCTACCTATCTTAAAACAGCCATAACTTTTGCATATGAACTCGGAATTGGGCAAACTTTATATCTGCGAACATTTACAGAAAATTTTACATCTGTGCCTCTCCCACTTTTTTGGGTTTGGCCGATCTAAAATCATGAAATTTGGCCTGTAGGACTGAGTTTTTGAGCTCTGGAGTTCTTGCACGCTTTTTTAGAGCGCCTCTACGTGTTTTTCTAGGGTCACTCCGTGCATTATATCGAGCTGCCAATTTTTGTGGTTGCTTCTTGTGTACTAGGTGTACTCCTAGAAGAGAAAAAAAGAAAAAAAAAGAGAAGAGAAAAAGAGAGAAAAAAGGAAAAAGAAAATGATAGAGAGCTGTTTTAAGTGAGCAGTCTTGCTGAGCTGATCTTTCAAGATTTTCGAGAGACTTGGTGAGAGAGAGTTGTCCCAAGTCCTTTGTTTCTTACTCTCGCTTGTTAGGCTGGTTCTAGGAACGTGTCTCAGCCAGCGACTGCTACAAGTATTTGGAACACTTATTCAGCTTTGCTATTCTGTTATTAATTTTTGCTAATCCTTGCTACCATACTTTTGAGCCTCCCGAGATCCACAAATTTCTTATCAGTACAGATTTGATTCGAGTAATCGCAACACTCACCGTTGTCAACATCCCACCTCTCCGGTCGTACCACCTGCTTCAATCGGTAAGAATATCATAAGAGTTTGGTAAGACGCTTTTAGTTGCTTGGGAGTGTGTGATTCCACTGTCCACTACCTAGTAGTTGATAGGGATAAAGCTTTTGTGTTGTTTTCTATTTTCTACTAACAGTGGCAGGATTGTGATGACATAGCATGGACTATATACAACAAGACCTTCAGGCGATAGCTAAGAGCACGAAAGGTCACCTTAGTAAATATGCACAATTGAGACGACATCAGCAGCCAGCTACTGTTTCTTCTTGTCTTCCACTAACTATGACAGTTCACACCAAGGACGAAAAGGAGACGAAGAATTTGGATGAGAGCCCTACCATAGCTGCCACATCATCTTCGACAAGTGAAGATAAGACTGTGTCATCTCCCCCTTTGTATAATGGATTTGGTGCTGAAGCATACATGAGTTGGGAAGTTGCGATTGATAAATTTTTTTCTCATCGTCATATGTGTGATAAACAAAAGATTAAGAATATTGCTAGTGTCTTGACTTCTCATGCTTTAATATGGTGGCAAAATTTAATAACGTCTTCACATGATAGATTGCCTCAAACTTGGAACGATATGAAAATGCTTATGCGAGAGAAATTTGTTTCTCCATCTCAGAATTTTGCTTACAAAAATAAAGTGTGTCATTTAGAGAAGCAACCCCTTGTTGTCCCTTCTTCTGTGACTAACCTTTTGTAGGATAATGTGAGTACTTTGGTACAACGAGTGCTAAGTTCTCAAATGGAGAGAGCGGAGCAAAATCAATGCCACAATTTGTTCCAATCAAGGTTTTTGGTTATGAATCGAGCATGCCGTGTTATTATTGATAGCGAGAGCTATAGCAACTTGGCAAGTTCAGATATGGTTGAGAAGCTTGGATTGCCGACGCAACCGCATCCTTGGCCTTATTATATCCAACGGTTCAATTCTTGCGGTAAGTTGAAGGTAAGTAAAATTGTGAAAGTGGAGTTTTCAGTAGGCAATTATCATGATAGTGCCATATTTGATGTTATTCCAATGCAAGCATGTTCTCTACTTTTGGGTAGACCTTGGGAATATGATAGAGATGTTATGCACCATGGTAGAACCAACACGTACACTTTCACACATAATGGCAAGAAATTTAAGTTGCTACCTATGTCCCCTGCTGAAATTTTAAAAGATGATCTTGAGAGGGAAAAGATTAATGTGGGTGCCATGGGCCCCGGGTACCTCATGATAAGCATATGGGCCACTTGGATAGAGGATGGGTCTGGCCTTGTAATTAGAGATATAGTAATCCCTAGCAGACTTTGCCTTGTACGATAAGGAAAACACAGTTCTAGTTGGGTGCGTTATATCTCTAAGAGGAGATCCCTTGGCCATAATCCGGCTGGGACTCCTACATTATACCCCTGTCCCCCAGTATATAAGGGGAGGCAGGGCGCCCCCTGAGGGCAAGAGCACACATAAGCTCAAAGGTTGAGTTGGTTCACCAGAATCACCACCGCAAATCCTCAAAGGAATAACACCACAACTGGACGTAGGGTATTACCTCACATCGAGGGCCTGAACCAGTATAAAATCTCTCTGTGTTCCTTTGCAATCCATCAAGTTTCCATCCGCCGAGTAGCCCCATATATTTATTGCCGGTGTAAAACATCGACAATTAAAAACCATGAGGTTTTGAGAAATAAATGTAATAATACTAATGTTTTGATGCCTTCACCTAAACCTGAGTTATTGCAAAACGAGCATATTGCATTGGGCACTGATATTTTGCAGGTATCTGAGAAGAGCCAAGGTAATGAGGAAAAGAAGAGAGACATAGAGAAAGAAGATCCACCTATTATTCCATGCATGTTTCAAGATGTTTTAATTAAGAGTGCACCTACAGTTTTTGAAAATGAGAACAAAGGTAATAGAAATGGTGCTAAATGCACTCAAGGTATGGACAATTCTGATGTGCTACATATGTCCACTAATCATGTTAGTTTAGAGCAATCACCAGTGGAATCGTGTGTTAAATTACCTTTGTCACATGATGATTTGGTTCTTATTTCTTGTGATCAAGAAGAGTTGTGCAATGCTTCACTTATATCCATGCCACAACTAGTGAATGAACATGTTAGTAATGTTGTTGAACCACCATGTGCTGATTTTAGACATGTTGTTCACATTGCTAGCAAGAATGAAGAGCTTAGATTGCTATTTTCTTTAAATACTTGGGGCTATATTCAATTTGATGATCTTTGTCCACTCAATTGTATAGAGAAGAAATTATTTGCTAGATTTGATTTGCCATGTCCTTCCCATGTGATTTTTTATGTTTGGGCAATTATGATAATAAAGAAGAATATAATGTGCATAGAGTATACATTTGTTCGAATTTTAATATACCTCCTTTTCATAATGACATGTCTTGTCTAGAGGACCACATGAGTATAAATAATTCTCTGTCTAGTTCCTCTAGTTGTTTAAATGAGTTGCAGGTTGGTTTACAAGAAGGGGAGTGTTGTGAGCTACAAGACACTACAAAGTGTTTTCTGTATTTAAAAATTTCAGAATCCAACCATATGCACAACACTACCTCACCCTATGTTGTGAAAGATAAAGATATGTTCATCGGGCTTAATGACAAGGTGAAACCGCGGACGGTTTCCAATCAAGAAGGGGAGGATGATGAGGACATCACTAGCTCGGATATGACCATAGCTACCTTATGTATTCATCAACTAAAGGTGTATGCTTTCTACTTAAGATTTACGTGTTATATATTTGAACAGCCGTTACTACACCATGAGTTTTGTGTGTTCTCGTTTGCAGAGATACTTGCTTGGGTGAAGGGAAAGAGACCAAGTGCAAGGAACGCATGGATGATCAAAGAAGTTGATTGGGGACCAAACCAAGACCTTACCCAAGTCTACTCCTACATCACCACGTCACTTTTGGTCCATAGAAGGCAAGAGATGAAGTTCTGCATGTTTTGGATTCGGATTCGGGCCTACTGATAGCATCAACTTCAAATGGACCTAGCCGCTGATCCAGAAGGACTTTCAGGGTCTTCTTTCAGATGGTTTTGGTCCCATGTCAAAATTCCTCCTGAGCTGTCCGAAATCGTCAAAACAAGACACATACCTTTTCCAGTCCGAGTCTGTTTTGGGCCTTAGGCCTTGTAATTGTGTCGTGGGCTAAGCCCAAGGGGTGTGCGCCCTAGAGTTAACTCTAGGACATCCCAACTCATATATATTCAGTAGCCATCATTGTTTAGAGGTGTGTTTTGCTTAGATTATTCTGCCATTGCAGTTTCCCCGTCTAGATCAGTTTGTAGAACCCCAACTTCATGTGCTAAAGATTCATCTGCAATTCAGATTGTGTTCTTCCTTGTTCTTGTGAGTTTCTTCGATTGCTTGTAGGGATAAAACCTTCATGGTGAGGTCGACTACATGAAAGCGTGGTTGGTAACAACTAGATGTGTGGGTGTAGCGGTTGCGAGGTGACAATCGCTGATCGGAAGCCTCAAAACGTGAACGTCTTCACGTCGCCAAATCGAACCTATCGAAAGGTCGGGCACCCAGCCACATCACCTGGTGATCAGGCCCGAGCTGGAGCGTGTCTAGCAGGGTTGCGGCGGCCATGACGTTTTGTTGTGGCGTGACGAAGACATCGTGGTCGCCGACTTTTGTCTGGAGGATTTGTTGCTGTGCGGTTCATCCAGCCTTGCGTAGCCCGTCGTTGCGAGCCTCGCGGTCGGCTTCCTCCTGTTGTCGTAGTCGGTGTGCCTCCTCCTGTTGCTCCTCTTGTAGTCGGCGCACCTCCGGTGGTGGTGTTGAAGCCATGAAGATCTCGCGGGGCAGGAGAAAACTTGCCAGACTGGAGTCCGAACTAGTGTTCGAACTATTGTCCAACTTGGAGTCAGAATCTGAGTAATTTATCGGAGTGAGAATGACTCCAACCTCCTTGTATCCAATCTGGAGTGGCTCTGAGCCATGTCCAAACTGAACCAGGGGGGATCGGGTCTACCGCATGAAGTGTAGATCTGCGGTGTGGCTGAGCCCATGTGGGAGATTGACGATCTCTCCCCTTCCTAGCCCAACCCGGACTGGCTCAAGGCCTAGCGCCAGTCGGACGCCGAAGGAGAGAGTTATCCCAAAGCTCGGCGAAGTTGAAGATTGCTGCATTGGATTGATGATAGCTGGCGTAGCATCTTGTGAGCTGACTGGCGCGGAGTCGGCTGGTTCCTTGGCCAGTTGGATTGGATCTACGTCAGCCAAGGTGAGATTGCCGATCTGGTCGGCGATGAAGTCGAGGCTTCCAAAGGTTATTGTGTCTCCCGGGGAGAACTTGTCGCCGTCGACTCCTGATGTAGGAACCATCGAGATTGTTGGTGTAGATCTTGTCGAAGCCCCTACCTGGCGCGCCAACTATCGATGTTTTACACCGGCAATATGATTATAGGGCTGCTCGGTAAGGGGAAACTCGGTGGATTGCAAAGGAACACGGAGAGATTTTATACTGGTTCAGGCCCTCGATGCGAGGTAATACCCTACGTCCAGTTGGAATGTATTCCTTTGAGGATTATGGTGATGGTTCTGATGAACTCTTGATGATCTATGATCTCATGCCCTCAGGAGGCACCCTGCCTCCCCTTATATACTGGGGGATAGGGGTACAAGGTAGGAAACCCAGCTAGATACGGCCAAGGGATTTCCTTCTTAGAGATACATCTTACCCGACTAGGACTGTATATTTCTTTTTGTACAAGGCAAAGTCTGCCAGGTGTTACTATATCTCTAATTACAAGTCTCGGCCCATCCTCTATCCGAGTGGCCCATATGCTTGTGATGAGGTACCCGGGGCCCATGGCCTCCACAATCTATGATCTCGTCTGCCCTCATGGGACGCCCTGCCTCCAGTTATATACTAGGGGACAGGGGTACACAGTAAGAGTCCCAGCCGGATATAGCCAAGGGATCTCCTCTTAGAGATACAATTTACCTGACTAAGACCGTATATTCCTTATCGTACAAGGCAAAGTCTGCCGGGTGCTACTATATCTCTAATTACAAGGCTAGGCCCATCCTCTATCCGAGTGACCCATATGCGTGTGATGAGGTACCCGGCACCCATGGCCTCCACAGGAGTCGACGGCAGCAAATTCTCCCCTAGAGACACGATTACATTCGGAAGCCTTGACTTCGTCGCTGACAAGTTCGGCAACCTTACCTTGGCCGACTCGGACCAGATCTGATCGGCCGAGGAACCGGCCGACTCCACGCCAGTCGGCCCACCCGATGTTGCAGCCACCCTCGTCGATTTGCTGCGGCGATCTACCACTTGCCCGGGTCTCGGGACAACTCTCTCCTTCGGTGTTCAACTCGGACTCGGCCTTGAGCCAGCCAGGGTCAGGCTAGGAAGGGGATAGATTGTCAATCTCCCATGCAGACTTGGCGACGCTGCGGACATCTACAATCTACATCCCACGCAGCAGACCCAATCCTCTACGGTTTAGTTCGGACATGGCCCAGAGCCGTTCCAGATTGGATCTAGGGAGGTCGGAGTCGTCATCACCCCGATGAACTACTCAGATTTCGACTCCATGTCAGACAACAGTTTGAACACCAGTTCGGACACCAGTCTGGCAAGCTTCCTTCTACCCTGAGAAATCTTCATGGCTTCAACCCCTCCACAGGAGGTGCACCAAGTACAAGAGCAGCAAGAAGAGGAGGCCCGCTGTTAATGCCAAAATTTGGCACGGCTCATATCAGATTCGGTAAAGATAGAAGCTATATCAACCAGAGGAAATTAATCCAGAAGAAACCGGATTTGAGAAGGAATCGTGAAGACCACGTTATGGCAGTTATTTATCTTATCTATTAGATAGTTTTATCTTTTAGGAAACCTGATCTCTTGTCCGATCAGGTCTGTTAGTTTTCCTTTTCTAGTTAGGAAAGTCCTGTTCCGTGTCCTATAAGGACTCATGTAACTCAGGGTATAAATACGTACGCCCGGGTACCTTGTAAATTGTCCACACAGATCAATCAAATTCGGCGCATCGCCACCCTTTTGACGGGTTCTTGCTTCTCGAGCGAGGCTGCATCGGTTAGGTCCGAACTCTTGCGAGAGGGTAAGACTCGTCACCCCTTACCCAGGTGTATCTGCCCTGTCTACGGCTGCATCGGTTCGGTCCGACCTCTTAGGCCGATCAGGTATACCACATCATGCGTGCGTAGATCTTATCAGCTTACTAGGGGCGATTTATCATCAGTTCGTGCTGCATCGGTTGGGTCCGACCTACTGAGCTGCCAGCGATAAATCGTTCCTGCTAGGTTGATGATTTTTGCGCAAGTGTCTTATTGGAATGTATAGCCGATAAGTTATCTTATTACATCACAGTTGCATTAGGTCTATCGGCTTGTTGAGGTTCCTTTATTATTATAAATCTGTGCTGCATCAGTTAGGTCTAAACTACTAGATTGATAATAATAGATTTATCCTTGTTGAGCCGATCGGTGTATATGCGACGTTCTATCGGAGTGCTTAGCCGATAGGTTATCTTTTTATAAAGCCGACTGTATTATCTTTACTATTTTGGTCATCTATATTATCATCGGTTTTTCTAGCCGATGCACATGTGTTTCCTTGGCAGTCGGCTAGCTTACTATTCTGCCTATCTATTTTATCATCGGCTTCTAGCCGATGCACATGTTATAATGACAGCTTGTCTATTTGCTTATAGCGTTATCGGTTTCCTAGCAGATACACAGGTGCCATCGGCCATCGGTTACAAGGAGCCTACATCAGTCCGTATCGGCCGATAGCCGATGTGCAATTGCTGCTGACACGGGCACGAGCACAAGCGAGGACCCGGGCACGAGGACCCGGGCACAGACAGCTGGGGCCCGGATATGGTTTTATCGTTGGCTTACGGCCGATGCTCAAGTGTTCTTTCGGCAATCGGCTAGCAGGATTCTTATTGGCCGATTGAATCCCTGAGTTAATATTTTCTCCTTGTCAATTGCGGGGTCAAATTGACTGGCACGCCTGCGAACCTCTAATATTTTAGGACCTGCACTGGAGCTAAGCAGATCTCCTAGGCCTTCGCGTGTCACCAAGACACCGGACGGGCCCCCGGCGGTTTTCGGCGTCAACACCCGCCGACTGCGGAAACAGGAGGAGGCTGAATGCGAGGCTCGCAACGACGAGCTACACAGGGCTGGGCGAACTGCTTAGCAACAAATCCTCCAGACTAGAGTCGGCGACCACGACGTCTTCGTCACGCCACAACAGAACGTCGTGGCCGCAGCAAGCCTGCTAGACACACTCTAGCTCAGGCCTGATCATCAGGCCACCCCGACTATAGCAAGAATCAAGGCCATGATTACAGCTGCCGCATGTCAGTAGCACTAGCAGTCAGGCGATACACTTATACCGATCAACCGTTCGGGCTCTCCAGCAGTGGTCTCATCTGCATCAGCATGACGTCGGGCGGCCGGCTCAAGTCAGCCGCATGTGAAGTCATGCCAAACATCTCTCGGCAACCCAAACAACAGCAATCGGCGGCGTCCCTAGAACGATCGCCGATTCAACCAAGATCTCTGAGTCCGTTTGCAACATGATCTCCACCAAGACATCAACGCTCGGTGCCACCAACGCGAAGACGATGAGCGCCGCTGACTGGAGGATGAGTACGAGTGCTTCGGTCTCCACCACAAGCGGTTCCACCGCCGCGACCAGAGCCGGAGCCCTCACGCAGACGAAGGCCTGCCTTCACCCAGGAGCTCCAAGAGGTCGACTGGCCATCGGGCTTCAAGCCTACGGGAATCGAAAAATACGACGACAAAACCAATCCCGAGTCCTGGCTCACTGTGTATACTCTAGCGATCCAAGCTGCCGGAGGTGACCATAAAGCCTAACTACCTCCTGGTTGCCCTAGCCGACTCGGCGAGGACATGGCTAACAGGGCTCCCAAGATGATCAATCGGCTCCTAGGGGGATCTCCGGGAATGCTTCATAGCCAATTTCCAGGGGACTTATGAAAGACTGTCTTCTGAGCACGGTCTCTACCAGCTGCACCAGAGGAAGAATGAGTCTCTTCGCGACTTCATCAAAAGGTTCTCTGAGAAGCACAACTCGATCCCAATGATCAAGGACGAGGTCGTCATCGCCACCTTCCACAAGGGAGTTCGGGATGCCCCGTTCATCGCAAAATTTACTCGGAAGCCTCCAACCTCTGTCAGGGCTCTCTTCGATATGGCGAACAAGTACGTTGACTCGGCCGAAGCAGTCGCTGAGGCCCTTGACGAAAAGAAAGAGTCACGATAGAAGGAACAAAAGGCAAAAGCCGATAACGAGCCAGCACAGAACAAATCTGGCAGCCACAAGCGGAAGTCGAAAAACGTGGTGGCCAACGTGGAGCGGACTCGATCGTGACTCCCAAGGAACAACGAGTACCAGAAGGTGATAAACGGGCCTTGCCCCTTTCATCCCAAGGGTAAACACGCGGCCAAAGACTGCTTCATGTTCAAGAAGTTTGCCTCCAAACAGGCTTCAACATTTGGCGCCGACAAGGACAAAGACAAGCCAGATGTGGGCGCAACCAGCGATTATCAAGATCCCTAGGCTGAGCTCAACCGTATCTTCGGAGGGCCATCTGCATACAAGTCCAAAAGGAAGTAGAAGCTGAGAGCACGCGACGTCAACTCGGTCTCTGCAGCGGACACCCCCCAATATCTGCGCTGGTCAAAAACGCCCATCACGTTTGATCACGTAGACCATCCAGATCGGGTTTCATACCCGGGACGCTACCCACTCGTCCTGGACCCGGTTGTTAAAATATCAAGTTGAAGAAGGTTCTCATAGACGGAGGCAGCGCACTCAACATCCTCTTCACCAAGACCCTGGATGAGATGAAGATCTCTCGTTTAGAGCTACGGCCGAGTACGGCGCCCTTCCATGGGATAATTCCTGGCCTGTCTTCAACACCCCTCGGGCAGATAACTTTGCCGATCACCTTCAGCACGCGGGATAACTTCCGCACAGAAAATATCTGCTTCAAGGTCACCGACTTCGAGACTGCGTACCACGCGATACTCGGATGGCCGGCGCTCGGCAAATTCATGGCAATACCACACTATACCTACATGGTGCTCAAGATGCCTAGGCCAACTGGAGTTCTCTCCCTCCGCAGCGACATCAAGCAAGCCTTCACCTGCGGAGTTGGCTCAGTCTCAAGAAGCGGTAGTCAGACGCAACAGCATTTGGCAAGCCGCCACAAGAGAAGTCGAGGACAATCAAGTTCTAGTGAAAAAAGCAGCAAAGTCGGGAATTTCAGCGGACTCTGACACAAAGAAGATCCCCCCGGACCCTTTCGACCCCTCCAAGATTGCTCTAGTCGGGACTGGACTCGACCCCAAATAGGAATACACACTCGTCACCTTCCTCTAGGCAAACAAGGACATCTTTGCCTGGAAACCTTCCGACATGCCTGGGGTACCAAGGGAGGTGATCGAGCATGCCCTCAATGTCAAGACAGACACCAAGCCAGTCAAGCAACGGCTACGGTGCTTTGCACAGGACCGAAAAGATGCTACTTGGGAGGAGATAACCAAACTCCTCGCAGCCAGGTTCATCAAAGAGGTTTACCACCCGGATTGGCGGGCAAACCCAGTCCTGGTCTAGAAGAAGAATAGTAAATGGCGCATGTGCGTCGACTACACCGACTTAAATAAGGCATGCCCCAAAGATCCATTTGGTCTACCGAGAATAGATCAGGTGGTGGATTCAACTGTGGGGTGCAAACTTCTCAGCTTTCTCGACTGTTACTCAGGATACCACCAAATCAGCCTGAAGGAGGAGGACTACCTAAAGATGTCTTTCATCACACCATTTGGTGCATAGTGCTACATCACTATGCCGTTCGGTTTGAAAAACACTGGAGCAACGTATCAATGAGTAATTCAGCGGTGTCTACACACTCAGATCGGGCGCAATGTGGAGGCATATGTCAATGATGTGGTGATCAAGACAAAGTCCAAAGAAGACCTCATCGCTGACTTGGAGGAAACCTTCCAAAATCTTCGAAGATTCAAGATGAAGTTGAACCTGGAAAAGTGCGCCTTCGGTGTGCCATCCAGCAAGCTGCTCGGCTTCATCGTATCGCACGAGCTATCGAGGCCAATCTTGAGAAAATCAACGCAATCATGAACATGGCACCCCTAACTAGCCAGAAGGACGTCCAGAAGCTGACAGGCTGCATGGCGGCACTCAGCCGATTTATCTCCCGACTAGGCGAACAGGGCATGCCCTTCTTCAAGTTACTGAAGAAAGCAGATAATTTTCAATGGACTCCCGAAGCCCAGCAAGCCTTCGAAGACTTCAAGAAGTTTTTCACATCACCACCAGTGTTGGCATCGCCTATGCCCCAAGAGCCATTAATGCTGTATCTGGCGGCAACCAGTCAGGTAGTCAGCACAATGCTGGTGGTCAAACGATCCGAGCAGGGTCACATACAGAAAGTTCAACGGCCAGTCTACTTCATCAACGAGGTCCTTGCCGACTCTAAGATGAGATATCCGCAGGTCCAGAAGCTGCTCTATGGCCTACTCATCACTGTCCGGAAGTTGGTGCACTATTTCCAGTCGCATCAAGTCATGGTGGTTACATCATATCCACTCGGCGACGTCCTACACAACCGCAAGGCCACCGGCCAAATTGCTAAATGGGCTCTCGAGTTGATGGTGTTTGACATCACCTTTCAGCCACGGACAGCAATCAAATCACAAGCTCTAGCTGACTTTGTGGCCGAGTGGATAGAAGTTCAGACAACTACAACAACAGACAAGCTAGAGTACTGGACAATGTACTTCGACGGTTCTCTATGGATCGGCGGCGCTGGGGCCGGTGTCGTACTGATGTCACCCACCAGTGAAAAACTTAAGTACGTTCTCCAGATCCACTTCCCGGCTTCCCACAATGTCACCAAGTATGGGGCACTCATCCATGGGCTCTGCATTGCTATATCACTCGGCATCCGCCAACTGGTTGTCTATGGAGACTCTCAACTCGTGGTGAACCAAGTCATGAAAGACTGGACATGTCTCGACGATACGATGGCGGCATACTGTCAGGAGGTCCGAAAGTTGGAAAACAAGTTCGACGGGCTGGATACAACAATGCTGCAGACGAATTGGCAAACATGGGATCCAAGCGAGAAGTCGTCCCAACTAGGATTTTTGTCGAGCAACTAATGGAGCCATCAGTCAAGAAGAAACCAGTGCCAGAATAGTAGGGGGATGAACCTACCCCGGCAACAGACGAAGTACTGATCACATCTCAAGATTGGCGGACTCCTGTTCTCAAATTCCTCCTGGACGATGAACTCCCAGAAGATCGTAGCGAAGCTGAACAAATCAAATGTCAAAGCAAATGTTTCCTAGTAGTCGGAGAAGACCTGTATCGAAGAAGTGCATCCGGTGTCCTCATGCGCTGCGTTACACCCGTGGAGGGCAAGCAGATTCTGCAATCGATCCACTCGGGCATATGTGGAAACCATGCCGCATCCAAGACGTTAGTCGGAAAGGCTTACAGGCAGGGATTTTTCTGGCCAACAGTAGTAACAGATACAAAAGACATAGTTCACACATGCGAGGGTTGTCAGTTCTATGCAAGACAAACAAATCTTCCAGTCCAAGAACTTCAAACCATCCCAATCTCTTGGCCCTTTGCAGTATGGGGGCTTGACATGGTCGGGCCTTTCAAGAAAGCGCCAGGAGGGTTCACACACTTGTTCGTCGCAGTGGATCAATTCACGAAGTGGATTGAGGCAAAACTCGTTGATACCATAATAGCAGCAAGAGCAAAGGATTTCATCATGAGTATATTATACCGATTCGGGGTTCCTAACTCATCATAACGGACAACGGCACTCAGTTCACGGGTGGCGTATTTCAAGATTTCTATGACGACTTTGGCATCAAGATTTGTTATGCATCTGTGGCACACCTGCGGAGCAATGGGTAGGTTGAGCGTGCCAATGGCATGGTCTTACAAGGTATCAGGACAAGGATATTTGACTGACTACAACCATATGCGGGGCGTTGGGTACAAGAACTCCCATCCGTTCTCTGGTCTCTAAGAACCATGGTTAGTTGGGCAACAGGGCAATCCCCTTTCTTTCTGGTCTATGGTGCCGAGGCTGTGCTACCAACCGAGTTAGAGTTCGGCTCTCCGCGAGTTCGGTCTTACTCAGAAGACACATCCAACAATACCCGATTGGTCGAACTAGATCAGTTGGAAGAAGCGAGGGACATCGCAATAATCCATTCGGCAAGGTATCTTCAAGGCCTGCGTCATTATCATAGTCGGAATGTCCATGGCCGCGCCTTTTTGGTCGGGGATCTCGTCTTGAGAAAAATACAAACCACCAAAGACAGGCATAAACTATCCCCAATATGGGAAGGGCCGTTCATTATCGATGAGGTCACACGGCCAAGCGCCTACCGACTGAAGACTGAAGATGGTACCCTCGTCAGCAACTCATGGAATATAGAACAACTATGTCCTTTCTATACCTGAGTTTTATACCTTCCCATGTGTACAGTTTTTCTCTGACTCACCACACCACTTGTTCCAACCGAGTGGTGAGTCGGGGGCTGCATGTATTATATGCGCTTTGTCAATAATATACGAGCCTGTTTTACTTAAGTTATGAAGTTCTGCAACGACTTTGTCATGTTCACCGGAGTACAGCTTTCTACGGTGAACGATTTTATTAAGTTCCTATAGACTAACTCGGCGTAGACCATACAGTCGAGTAGAGCTAATGACAACTAAGTAAAACCTCAGATCTCGGCGGCATTGCACATATATTTACACATATCCTTACAAAAGACTTTATATACACCAACTGCATGATGGATTGTTCTTACATTCCCAGGTCCTTGGTGATCGCCTCTACAGTCGGCCTCGCCTAGGTGATCAACTCCAACACCTACTCAGGTGTTGTCTCTTCGGCAAACCCTTCACCAATGGCCTCGAGATCTGCCCTGGGGTAGATCGACTTGGTCATCGCGAGGGTCTGAGCCACGGCGACGACAACACGCTCATCTGAGTACCTCTTGAGGATACTCGGGGCTCCGTTCAGGCGCGCCTGCACCTGGGAGACCGTGTTGGAGCTAGTTCCCATGTCGTGAGGATCCATGATGTCAAGGAGCCCTTTCACGAACTCGGCAAGAATCTCCCGTGACTCCTTGATGACTTTGATCTCCTCTGTGAAGGCTCGAAACTGGCTTTGGGCGTTGGCTTTTGCAGCTACCTAGATTCATTGGCATGTAAACTTGTCAACCAAAATAGCAGTCGGAGTGATCAAAGGATTGGACAAGGTCATTGTCAGAGTGAAGACTTACTTTCGTAGTCGGCCTCCACCTTGGCTTTGGCCTTCTCCAGTTCAGTCTTTTCTTTCTCGAGTTTGCCTTTGGCCCTTTCCAGCTTGGCCTTGTCTTTCTCGAGTTCGGCTTTGGCTTTCTCGGCCTCCTTCAGCTTGGTTTCCCCCTCTGTCTAGGTCTTCAACTCAGATTCAAGGACTGTATATCAGAATAGTCAAGAGCTCGAGATTACAGTTAAGACACAACTGGGCAGTCGGGAAACAACGAACCTGGAGAAATATACATGGGACTTAGTCGGGAAGACAAATACAGGAGACTTACTTCTGATCTTATCGGCTAGAGCCCAATTCTCACCCCTGAGTTGGTCAACTGTTCCTCTCTGCCAAGTCTCCCTCTCCTGGCTAGACCGCTCCAAGTCAGCCTTCAAGGTCTGGAGTTGGCCCAATCATTGGAGCTGGGGGGCGAGCTGGGTCAGGACCCTGTTTATCTTCTCCGAGCGGTCAACAATCTTTTGCTCGGGGTAAAACAGAGCAAAACAGAGTCAAGCAGCGGAATACCAGAAATAAGGGAAATCGTCCAGAACTCAACATTGCAAGGCTCGCTACACACCTGGACCCCCTAGGACGTGGCAATAACGGCACGAAGAAGAACTTCGTGCTCCCTCTCTGCGGCCTCTTCATCGTGTTCGTAGCATTTCACAGTTCCCTCGGGAGTTACCCAGTGGAACGTTCTCAGGAACCTACGATGAGGGGCTTCAAGCCTAGGGAGATCTGTCTCCTCTGAAGACGATGATGACACGGACGGCGACATGGTCCTGGTCCCTGACTCGGTAGCTGATGGGGCTTTAGGGACTCGCTCGGGGGCTGGAGCAGCAGCTTCAACATCTGCCCCTTGGTCAGCCGGCGCTAGCGACCCTGCTGTCGGGACTGCCTCAATCTCTACTGCTGGGACGGTCACCGGCTCAGCAGATGGGCTCGCTGGGGTTGGCTCGGCTGGTGCTGGCTCGACAACAGGAGCAGCTGATGCGGTCTCCTTGAGATCAATATTGGCTTGTTTCCTGCACGATGAGTCAGATGTCAAGATATTACTATACTGAACAAGATTTTTAGAAGATCCAAAAGTTACTTACCTCTTGGAGGTTTTGTACTTCCATCCGGGGGTTCCAGCTATCAGCAGTGGAGGGCTGCTGGCTGTCGGGCTGGATGGCGCGACAGTCAGTGGTGGCATCCTCATCCTAGTCGGCCCAGTTTCTGGTGCGGCCAGCTGGGGTGCTAGGATGCTCGGTGGCACCACCTTATGGCTCGTTGACGACCTTGTACTCATCCTTGGGCTCGATGTTGCTGAGCCTGGTTGCGCCGGTCTTGGCCTTGGACTCGGCGGCCTGGGAGCTGCGCTAGCGGTGTCTTTAATCTTCAGGCTCCTGGCTGCTGCACTCGACCTACTAATCCTCTTCTTGCCCGAATCATCGACAGGTTTCTTCCCCACTCTCTTGGAGCTGGGCTGGGCAGCGGAAGGACTCAACGGCCTTTTATTCGATTTCATGGCCGACAAAGTTTGGGAGTCTTCGTCAAACTCCTTACATGCCTGCAAGTTGTTTAACAACATACATCACGCATCGCAAAGCTATCCTGGATACACATCTACAAGTATTCATCACAGATGAACAGCAAGTTAACATTAGCAAGAGTTACCTCCGGACGAGGCCTTTTTAGGCTATAAGCTGGCGGGGCATGCTTGGCATCTTCTATCTCGACCACCCCACTGGCAAAATAATCAAGCAGGATGTTGGTCACCTTGTGCTTGTCAGTCAGGTTGGGATATTCTCGGCTGGTATCGTTTTTGCCCTCATAATCCCAGCCAAAGTGGCTCCTCAGCTTTAGCGGCCTGATGCGATGAGTCAAGAAACGCCTGGCCACCCATGGACCAGTTAATTCGGAGCCCTTCAGCTTATCAATCTTATCAATCAGCATGTATACTTGGCCCATCTCCTCAAAACTGGGCACAGACGACCAGTTGGGTATGACCTCTAGAGGCAAACTAGTGAAAAGGGGGAGGTGTGGTTCAAGATTAGAACAATAAAACCACTCCCTATGCCAACCTTTGAGGGAGGATTTCAAGGGGACATGGATATAGATCTTCATCTCGCTCCTTAGCTGGATACCCCCCCCCCCCAATCACTTGGACTTTGCTCTTGGAGGGCTGGGGTTTGATGTGGAACAAATATCTGAACAGATTCAAATGGGGCTCCACACCCAGAAAACACTCGCACAGAGTTGCAAAGATAGAGATTTGCAAGATCGAGTTGGGATTCATATTCACCAACTCTAGGTCATAGAAGGCAAGAAGCTGGCAAAGAAAATCCAAAGATGGAAGAGAAAGGCCCCGGTCGAAGCAAGAGGCGAAAACTACAGTCTCATCACCTTGGGGCGCCGGGATTGATTCCCCTTCCGCTGGACACCAATTGATGACCTCACGGCTCTGCAGTCTCAACTGTCTCTCCAGATACTTTAGCTTAGTCGACACGCAATCCGAAGTTGGCCAAGACTCATCAGTCATCTCCGGGATTTCTGACGCTCTCGGCATGGCTCAAGGCGAGGAAATTTAGGGGAAATGCGATTGAGGACTTGGAATGGACGTGGAGGAGTGGGATCACCCGAGTTTCAAGGGGGAAGCGCTAGCAATGGCGAACCCTAGCGAGGCGAGGGGCGAAATTTCGGTGCGGAAGCTGGAAGACGAAACGTTTGGTGGATTGGAGAAGATGAAGGAATCTTTTCTCTTTCTCCCTGCCTTTATAGAGCCTGTACTGATAAGTCGGCTTGGGCCTACAAAGTCCGTACTAGGCCACCAAGATATGAGTTTCTACAGTAGCACGCTCAATTTGGGCTGCTCGCTGGCCGTGTTAAAATCACAATGCTGGTGCTACCAATAGGAACCGATTGGGTAATCAAATATGCTTCATGAAGGCCTAATTGCTGAACAGATGTGTCCAGGTATCTGTATTATCCACCAGGTATTGAGGATATATCCTTATAAGGGTCACAAGCTAGTCTTCATTAAAATTGAGGATGCAGGTATTTCTCAAGTACACCTGACCACATATTAGATTAAGATTCATAAAGTGGTACTCGGCCTACATGCTTGGCCAACAATTGCCATGAGCAAATATTTTTCCAGCCAACATGACACTGAAGAGTCTAACTTCCAAGTGGTATACTACTCGGGAAAGACTATAAATATTTTTCCAGCTGACATGAAGCTGAAGAGTCTAATTTCCGAGTGACATACTACTCGAGAAAAACTATAAAATATTTTTAGCTGATATGATGCTGAAGAGTCTCATATACCAGTAGTATACTACTCAGGAAAGACTACAAGGTTAAAGATCTTTGACTTTATGTTTAATTGTTTCACAATTAAGCACAAAGTCGGGGCTACACCTAATAGGTGCGTCTATTTGGCGCACACTATTCATACTTCTACATGGAGCCCTTCATAGCCTCGCTGCCAGCTGACATGAAGCAGGACTCGGGAAGAAGCACTCGGACAAAGAGTACTCGGGAGCAATGCACTCGGGCAATCTTCACCGTGGAGGATGAGCACTCGGCATCAGATGTGACTCAACTATGAAGGTCTTAGGGGCTGCTGTGGAGGCCATGGGCCTCAGGTACCTCATGACAAGCATATGGGCCACTCAGACATAGGATGGGTCTAGCCTTGTAATTAGAGATATGATAGAGCTCGGCAGACTTAGCCTTGTACGATAAGGAATATATAGTCCTAGTTGGGCAGGTTATATCTCTAAGAAGAGATCCCTTGGCTGTAGTCCAGCTGGGACTCCTCCTTTGTAACCCTGTCCCCCAGTATATAAGGGGAGGCAGGGTGCCCCCTAAGGGCAGAAGACATACAAGTTCATCAGAACTACCATCATACATTCTCAAAGGAATACACCACAACTGGACGTAGGGTATTACCTCACATCGAGGGCCTAAACCAGTATAAACTCCCTGTGTTCCTTTGCAGTTCACTGAGTTTCGATCCGACGAGTAGCCCTATATTCATATTGCCGATGTAAAACATCGACAAAGGGGGGTATGGGCTGAAGACAAACAAGATGCATAAGAAACGATATGGATGAGTCCGAAGCTAGTGACCCTATCAGGAGATGCAAGGAACGCTTGGAATATGGTCACTGGACTAGGGACTGTATGAAGAACAAGGATGGCACAACGTCAACTACAGAACCAAGGCAACAAACTCGTGACTCGTCGCGTGGTACCTGATGATCCGGCGGATGGCATCGCCCAATGATCCGGCCATGGCTGCGTCGTGTGGTGTACTAGTAATGTTGTAATACAATAATGACTATGTGCATGCTTGTATAATATTGTTCGTGCCGTGATTTGTACTGTGTACATTATGTAACCTCAAGCCATATTATCATTTTTTACTATTTGGTTTTCCTCATGTACTTTACATTCTCAATGTTATTTTACATCATATTGTATTATTTGGTTTTCCTCATGTCTTTACGTTCATAATGTTATTTTATAAGTACAATTACATGCTTTATTGATGAATACCTTTTATTGTCGGAGTTTAATTACAAATCTTTATATTTATAGGTATGGAGGATGATTGGCTATACCCGTTACTCAGTATAGATATCGATGCACGACACTGAGCACGGTAGATGTTGTCTGGACATCCTAAGATCTCACGGTGTTCATTACTCGTACTTCTGGAATTTGGCAGATTGATGAATGTTGGGTACCAAGGTAAACAATCATGTATGAAACCTTATATGCAATAGCAATACTATATGTTTCATCTGACCCGTCAAATTGCTCTATAGGTTGTCCACTACAGGTCTTCTGTCTTTCGTTAGGATGTTGCAGGCTAGACAGCATTACGATGTGCAAGAAGCTCACCGCCGTGATGGACCAGGATGGAACACACGGCGTCAGAACATAGACAGGGGACTTCTTATTGCACTGATCGACCGATGGAGGCCGGAGACTCACATGTTCCACCTTCCGTGCAGAGATATGGCAATTACATTGGAGGACATATCAATGCTTACAGGATTGCCTATCACAGGAGAGGCAATTGTCCTTCCAGATGCACTCGCAAAATGGAGGGATGATATAATTGCATGGTACGCTTGTATCATGCTCGAGAATCATGAAGATAGACAAGATTTCTTCTCTGAAGAGCAAGTAAATGGCCTGATGTTACGTTGGTTGAACCAGTTCGAGATAAGAATGTGTTGTACGTAATAGTTCAAATAAGCATACAACTGTATATCATTGACACACCGCTTTCATCTATAGGTGGGGTACATGAGCGATGAATTACAGGATTACCATGTGGTGTTATACTTGGAGGCTTTCTTATTTGGCTTTTAGGATGGGTTATGTTGACAAAGGGACACGGGAACTCAGTTGATGCGAGACTGATTGGCCTTGCACAGCAAATTGCCCATGGCGACATTGAAAAGTTTTCTTAATGGATTTGGGGATTAGCGGTGTTTGTGCAAATTACCGAGGTTTATGTAAGACATGCACCAAGACTACCTATAGGCAGCCAGTTTTTACTAGTTGTCCGTTGTTGGTAATGTTGTGGTCATACGAACAATTCCTTTTCGGACGTCTGTACATGAGTGAACCTGTGGCTGATCCAAACCTATTTGGTAACAAAACTAATGATCGGCCTACTTTTAGTATCCGTTGGTGCTATTGACCGATGAGTTAACATATTTTATTCAACTTGTTTTGAGATGGTCATGCATTAAGGAACTTATTTATTTTGCTGACGTGCAGTCACAGTGGGCACATCTTTAGATTCGCAATGTGTACAACTACTTCACCGAGGCATTTGATCTACTAAAAGGCAAGACAGTTATGTGGTGTCCGTAGACACAGGTTGAGGCATAACTTCGTACACCCCAAGGACTAAGTGACCTTTGCTTCCGTGATGCATCATATAGGATGACAAAGAAGATACTTGTATATGATGTATCCGTGGAGGCATACAGTCCCCAACGGGTAATGAGACAGTTCAACCTATACCAAGAAGTCCCCGTCCCGTTAGCCATTCCAGTTCCCCCCAGTGTTCACATGTAAGTTATTCCTTAAGGACATTGCAATTTTTTTAATGTACGTACCATGTTAAAATTAAATTAGTTCCCTAAAGGATATGTTTGTTGCAGGCAAAAGAGGAAAGGAGATGGTAGCGTGCGTCGCAAACTGGCTACAAAGATGGCACCTTGGGTAACGTAGTGGTCGCAGGCAGCATTTGATGTTATTTAGGAAAGGAGACCGTACGGCCATAATACGTACATGAACTACCTACTTTGGTACACAAGACAGACACGCATATGACTTGTGGCAATTGGGGATCAAGAGTCTTCTGTCATGGCCGATGTGGAACAGATGTATCCCATACAGTCAGGGCCATTAGCCCACATGGCAGTAAATTGATATTAATTTACTTACTATCTCTAGGTAGTGTACTTAACTCATGGTTTAAACGATCTTTATATTTTGAGTGCATGCCAATATTTCAGAGGAATTGTATGAAGAGTCCAATACATTGTGGGAGAAGCTTCTGGACGGAATTGCAGTGTCAATTGAGGAGGTAATGGGCGTTGTGGATAGAATGCGATAAAAATGCAAGGGAATCATTTGGATTGCATCATATAGACACGCATCGGACGTGCATCGTCCGACGCACAGATGGCTTGTGGACCCCCACCAAAGCAGCCTTCTACCTCGTCTCGACCTTCCACATCTGCTAGGCCCTCAGTTTCTACGCGGCCCTCAGCGTTGGTGAGGCCGTCAGAGTATCCCCGTGCATCAACTACAAATGTGGCTACTCCTCTGCCTACAGTACCCCCTAGCTCCCAACGGCACGAAGGCCTCGTGTGTACTGCAGGTAAATAAAAATATGGTACCTATAGTTGCAAAATATATGAGTTGCTACTCGCATAAATAACAATTTTGTCCTCTAGATAATGCCCGGAGGCTCGCAGTGGCATGAAGGAATCGCGTCGTTAATAGGTACAGAGTACATATATTTAAAATGTCTGTGACATGATTTACATTGGTACACGATTCACTTTGAACGGACTGTTCTAGCAGGAACGGTGCAAGCGTTTCCATCCATTCCTCCAATAGGCAGCAACACTCAGTGGCAGGGAGGATTCATGCGTTTTGTAGGCTCTAGCCAAATGCTCCCTCCTATGCATACAGAGGCTAGAAGCTCACAATGGCTTGGACGGTTCACTAGTACTAATTAATGGCATATGTTGTTGTTTCCCATTTTTTTGGTTTCGCATGCACCAACCTTTTATTTGCCTGTATGCAGGTGATACCCAAGTTAATCCACCCATGCATCCAATAGGTTACAGTGCTCAGTGGAAGGGAGCTTCTAATCAGTACACTAGTGCGTATCTATTTCGTTTCATTTATTTTAATTGTGCATCACAAGTTCATTTTTTGTAGCTGATACAAATGGTGCAATACATTGACAATGCAAGAGCGGGGGGATCTACCAGCTCTCCATGGGCGAAGGTGTCCAGCCATAGGGCCCGGGTTTTATGGAGTTGTGAGAACATTGAGACTGATTATTCAGTCCGCATCCTTCTATGCGGTCTCCAGCAATAGGTAAAAACTCCAAATTGCCTTAAGCACTATATCTTGTATGTGCGACGAGATACTCATCTAGTGTAACGCCCTGGTTTCTGGGCCGTTAAAAACTATTTTAGTAAAAACCCTAATTTCAAAATTTTTGACTCTTTGTGTGTGCTTAAGGACTAAGTGCCGTAGATCTCAGTCTAAGCCTCCCTTGAAACCCTAAAACCTCAGTCCCACACTCTCTCCTAAAACCCGAAACTTGAATTTTGCAATTCGATTGTCTCTCTTAAACTTCCTCTGAAAAATTCCAAATCAAAATCCCCTTTGAATCCCTTCTGAAGACTTTGATTAAAATACTCCTATTTCATACCTCCCAAAGATTCTCTATACACGGGTTTGAATTTTGCAATTCAAAGCCCTCCGTTTAAATCTCCTTATTTTGTTCCTCTCGGAAACCTTGAATTCCATCGAGAACTCTCTTCCCAAAATTTGCCTCGAATCCCAAGAATTAAATTAAATCCAAATTCTAATCTTCCCTCGAGGTCCTCAAATTCTAATCCATTACAAAATTCCCCAAAATATCCCTGAGAATCAAGTCCCAGTTTTAAATCAAAATCCAAATCCAGTCCCCTTTTGAATCTCCTCCTTTCTTTTTCCAAATATCATCCAAATATCCATATATATGTATATACGCCCAAATCCCATCTCAGAAACACCTCTCAAAAGTTCCCACAACTTTCCACGAGTCATAATCTCGAATTAAAATTTTAATTTGAGTCTGAACCCTTTTTTGAAACCCTCCCCCAGAACCTCTCTTAAAAATATATACATGTCTACATATATGTATATATTAGAGTCCCCCTTAATTTTCCCAACATTCAAATATCCAAGTAGAATCCAACCCTTGGGAATTCCTTATGTTTTCCTCCAAAGTCAATATCCCAAAATTTCAAATCAAATCCGAGTTTTAATCTTCGAATTATCCCTTCCAAAAAACTCTCCATAGATCCCTCTCTCATATATACATATATATAAATATATGTGTATATGTATATATGAGTCCCTCTTGAAATCCCCTTAATTCATTCTTGAGAGAATATTACAAATCAAATATCAAATCAAACCCTAGTTTGAAGTCTCAACCATCCTTCCAAATCTTCCAAATACCCTCTAAAAACAATTCCCTGGAAAAAGACAAAGTCTACTGTTCCCATGGGCCGTCCCATTCTCTTCCCTCGGCCCACTCGGCCTCAGCCTGCTGGCACACCCTGCGCGCCCCTGTGCAAGCACTGGCAAGCGGGTCCCCTCCGTCAGCCTCTTCCCCGGCCGGTCGCCAACACGTGGGCCCTGCTGTCGGTCACCGTCGTCTTTTCCCCCTGTCATCTTCTTCATCCTCGGCCTCTCTCCACTCTCGGCTTTCTCTCTCCCTCTCTCGATTCTTCTCGGTCTCCCGACACAGTATGCCGCGCCCATACCCCCGTGTCGCCCGGCAAGCTTCAAGGTCAGAGCTGCAACCTCGTCTCGTCCTGTCACAGTCCCCTCTGTCCCTCTACCCTCTCTCTCGCGGCAGCACGAGGAGTCATGATGACGCCGGCCACTGAGGTTCGGCAGTGCCGTGTCCCATCCCATCACCTCGCCACGGCCCTCCTCTTCTCTTTCCCACCGCAGTCACGCCCTGCCGGCCTCGTGACACTAGCGCACCGCGCTCACCTCGGCCGGCGTAGCCGCCCCGCCGTCCTGAGCCCCACGCCACTGCCAGAGCCTTATCCCATGAGCTCCACCGCCTCTATCCATTGTCGTGACGTGCCATGCCCGCGCCTATAAATTCCAGCTCCGCCACGCCATATTTTGACCCCAACTCGAGCTCTCTCTTTCTTTCTCTCTGCCGCCGCCACAAGCCCTTCGGTTCTGCTTCAATCTACCGCTCCAGAAGAGAACCAATCAATTAAACCCCACTGTCGAGCTCCCTAGTACCTTGCGGCTCCGCCCGTGCCCTCAATTCCACCCGAATGCCGTCATAGGGGAAATCCCCAAATTTGGCCGCCGCCATTGTCGCCAACCTCGATCTCTCGCCGTTGCGCAAGGTAGGGACCAATACCTTCCTCTATCTTCTTCCTCTCCCCAAGCCGCATCCAGACCTGAAGCCCCGACCCCCTCCGCCTACAGAACGGTCGTAGGTGATGACCGCACCTCGTCGATGCCCACTGGCGGCCGTCGCCCGCCGCCGTCGGCCACCATCCAAGACATCCGAGCCGTTCACCTTCTTCACCGCCTCTCCCTTGTCTTATTCCCGTAGTCCGTTCCTCCTCCCTCGCCGCCGCTTGCCGGCGTCCTCTCCGGCCGTCGTGCGCCGTCAATCTCTGCCGGGCACCTCCTGTGCCTCGTCCAGCACATCTTTCTCCCTCTCGGTCCCTGACGTGCGGGCCCGCACTTTAATCCCTCTGACAGTGGGCCCCTTTATATTTTAATCCTATGATCAGTGCTTCATTAACATATGGGCCCCACCAGATAAGTGCACAGTATACTGCTCCCTCCATTAACACACTTACATGTGGGCTCCACTGCATGTGGGCCCATTTAAACCAAACCAATGACATGTAGGCCCCTATTCTTTCCTCTCTCTCCTATGGCATGTGGGCCCCTACACAGTAAACTACCACATCATCCCTCCTCTCTCCTATGACAAGTGGACCATCCCCTTCCGGTTCTCTCTCCTTTGCCACTTACACATGGGCCCCACCTGCCAGATACTGTTCACAAAATAATTCTTTTTCCAAAAATCAAGTTAATCCTTTTCTATATTCTAGAAAAATCCCCAAAACTTCTAAAATCCATATCTTCCAAATCGTAACTCCGATCGACCTTGTTCAAGTCTCTAAATTTTTCTAAAAATGAGATCTACCTCATGGCACTATTAGTTATTAATAATAGTATATTATTTCTAAGGTTTTGTGTGTTTTCTCTTGTTTCGTACATAGTTTACGCTTCAGAAATTCGTCGGACGTCGGATTTTCGCGAAGTTTGAAGACGAAGACTGAGGCAAGTCACTCCTTGACCATATTGCTCCTAAATTTAAAATGTTTTGTTTGCAAAATTGTATTGCTAGTGTGCACGATAAATTGATCGGCCTTGGTTTGCATGTCGAACTGATGGACCTGCCCGGTAGTTGCATAAACCCTGTAGGTCTTTGATACCCTATCCCTTGCCGCTCCACCCCATGGTACCTCGGTGACCGTGCTCTCTGAGCATGGATTCTGGTGGTTCCACCTCCAACACTATTGTTTGACGATTTGGGAAAAATTTGGGTTTCCAAAGGTTTTAAACACCCGACATAAGATGTCGGTGAAATTGTGAAATAAAATTATTTGTGAAAATCCGCGGTGCAAAGTGATCGTCTGTGTGGTGGCACTTTGTATTCGCATATAAGGACCGATTCCTTGGGGAATTTCATCCGAGCATCTCACAGTGCGACCACACGGGTGGAATGGGACACCCCTGGCCAAGTAATTAGTGTTCCCAGGATGGTTTTCGGTTGCTAAAAAATATGGGAGCAGTTGGGTGCTGAGAGGGTGATATAACCCCGTCCCTGAGTACAGGAAGTGAGTTCCTGGTACTTGGTCAAGATGACCCATTTATAGGGCAGCGTGCTATCCTGGGAAGGCTTTGGAAAGGTTTTGTCGTGAACCTCCCCACCTGATCAGTGTGGGAGTAAGCTCGTGTAGTGTGGGTAAAGCGTGCAACCTTTGCAAAGGTATACAAACTGTTCGAACAGCCGTGCCCACGGTTACGGGCAATGTGAGGTGATTCCTCTAGCGTAGATTTGTTTGCCAAAGTTTTACAAAAGTGATTTGTGGTATGAGAATCGTTACCAGAATCGGCCTTAGTGGCTGATGGATGACCTAAGTGGTTTGAAACGGGGTTGTGTGACCCGATATGTCATATGGCATCATAGATTAGGCTTCCTGAGTGGGAGCAGTTTATGTGATGAGATGAGTTATGAATGGCTCGAGGAGCCTCTGAGATGAGATATGAGATGAAGTCCTGGATAGGATGAAATAGAGGAAAATGAGATAATGTCCTGAGTGGGCGAAAGTGAAAATAAAGTAATAGATGAAAATACAGTGGAAGCTGCTTGTGGGCAAATCCATTGAGCCGCTGTCGTGATCTGATAGGCGGTATAAGAATATCTAAGATCAATTAAAATCTGAGTAGTCCGCTCAAGTTGTTGAAAAGCAATTCGCGGACAGGATCGAGGTGAGAGCCTCCTTCCAGTAACCTTGAGACAACCCACACTTAGGTTTTCAAAAATGTTTTCAAATGAAAAGGGTTTGTGAAATAAACCCTAGCCTCTCTTTGAAAGCCTGCATATCTCACATTTTCTGTGACTTGCTGAGTACGTAAGTACTCAATCAATTTCTTTTCTCCCCTCATTCAGGAAGAGTGAAGTTGAAGTGAAGATTAGGGTTTCTTTCCTATCCCAAGCCGTTGCTTGTGGATGGGTTCTCGCTATGCTACCGTTCCGCTGCTACTGTTCTGTTTGCAGGTTGCTTCTCAGGGCTTGCCCGAAGTCGCAACTTATAAAGGTATAATATATGTGGACACCACGGAAGTGCATTATGGAGAGTACTTACTATGACAATGCGAAATATCTAGATGGATGGGATCTCGAATCAAAACCAAATAAGTGCAGTAACCATCCATCCTCATCGCAGCCTTGCCATAATATTTACCCATTCATAATACAAATCCAAAGCGCCGAATTCAGAGATAAGGAGATATTTGGAGAGTTGATTCACCAGTCCGGAACGGCGAAGTGTGCCCGTCAAACGACACGAAGGTGGCGACCAAACACGATGCACACTTCTGGGGACATGGTCTACGGTTGAATGAATATCCATGCATCTCACCATTTCTAAATTCTTACTAGTGTGTGACTAGCCCAGGAAAGCTCTAGTCCCACACGTTCATCTTAGCAATTGATAAACATCACAAGTACTCTAAATATAGATAAAAGTGCTGCAGGGTTATATATATATTACATAGAGGGTTCGCACCCTAATTCATCGCAGAGTAGCACAAAAGATAGCAGCGGAAATGTAAACATAAAGGATAAAACCAGTGGTGCCATACCAAACCCACAAGGCAACCGACTGGGGTAGAGCTTAACTCCAACTACACATTATCCTCGCCACCCTCAGTGGGATAAAAGTAGACCACACCAACGTCGTCGTTATCCTCACCTGAAAAATAAGCAGCATGAGTACAAATGGTACTCAGTTAGACTTACACAATATTAATAGTACAAAGGAGTAATGCTGGTCTCTACATCAAGGAATATGGCTATGTTGATCTGGTTTTGCATAAAGCTAAGTTTATTGAGCAAAATAATACCTTGAAACTATAAGCATTTGTGAAAGAATAGCAATCTGAAATTTTATGACAGCAAGTAATATGTTCTGAAAAAGAGGTGAAAGTGAGCACAATCCCATGCTCTAACATCAACCATGGGCCACCATCACCCAAATAAATATGCTACACAAGCATACCATCTTTCATGACTAAAACCAAGTCATATTTAACATCAAAGCCTCTTATATAAACCCATCCATCCATGACTATCCTAAGTCATGATATAACCACATAATCCCATAACCACATATCCCAAGTTGGATGCTAACATAGACTGACTAACACATCAAGCGGTCATCCTGTAACCGTGGACACGGCTATTCGAATAGTTCATACTCTAATCAGAGGTGTACATCTTTACCCACACAATGTGATAGAAGCCAAATGGCTACACTCTAGTTTGATCCGTACCCGTCGGTACCCACACTCTACACATTGAGTGTGGACTAGAGGTCACAACAAAACCTTTCCCACGCTTAGCTCCAACCACCTGAACCACGTCTGGGCCCTCGACGACTTAGCCACACACACACGGTGACTAAGGCGGGCTCACCATCGCGGGAGGCACCTCTGGCCAAAACCAGGCGCGCATGAGGCCCTCCAAAGGAAAGACCATCCTCACGACTGACGGATGGGCGTAGATGGCCACAGCCTCCCGTGCTACTAAGTTAAGCCGTCCCATTCCCGGCGTGTGGAAGTACATAGGGTGCTTGAATAGAATCTCATCCCCAAGATTGCGACGGGTTGGAGAAAAGATAGGGATAGGCATTGCGAAGATGGTCTTCGCGTTCCCACGTGGCTTCATCCTCAGAGTGATTACTCCACTGGACCTTGAAGAAATTTATGGCATCCTTTTGAAAGTTGTATCTAACTGGGACAAGAGTCATCGGGGATCAACCTAAACAACGTAGGTAAGGTAGGATCCAAGGCTGGCATACTATGAGGTTAGCAGGGCTACTATGAGGTTACCAACGGCATTAGTTTTCCTTAGCAGGGCTACTATGAGGTTACTCTCAGACATAGACCTACAAGATTGTCTAGATTTATCTCCTTCACAAGGGCTAGGTTGTTTAAACTTTCGGTTAAAATGCTAGTTGGGGGACTCACTAAAGGCTCATTGACAAGGGGTTGGATTGCTTACAAGGACTTAATTTAAACCTATCTCCATTTCAAACAAATCAGGTTCAATATTTCTACCCGACTTTGTAACCCACTGGCTACTAAGGTTTCAACAATTATGCGGAAAAGAATTTCCACGTTCTAGTTAGGAAGTTAAATTGAGCTAGCTATTAGGTTCAGTACAAAGGATAGAAGTGACGGAAGTATTAAGGTTGGTTGACAGCTAGGTTCCACCCGACAGTAGGTTCAGTTGGCGGACCTCACATTACATCGCACTACCCGGAACTTGGGTGCTACTACATGGTTCTGAAATTTATGTGACTATAACTGGCTTTCATGTGCTTAGTTTCATGGGGTGTTATTTTCTGGACAGCAAGCATTTAGGAGCGAAGACCCTAAATAAACGGGCACGCGATTAGGATCATGGTCCCTACGTAGGTTTAGACAAAAAGGGGTGCACAACAACCATCGTATGCACTGACTTTACAAAAAGTTATCGAGGATGTACCTAGGTGCTTTCTATTCATTGATCTACAAACCTGGGTAACATGGCTTAGGAACTTTGAAGCTAAACTTTTAGGTGTAAAGTGATGGCAAGGCTAGGTACTAATAAGGGCTAAAAGATAGTCCGTCGTCACAAGGTAGTACTCAATGTAGAATCCGTCCAGTATGTCAAGTGAGCTTTGTTGGCGGTAGCAGGGAATGCCATGGGTATGCTAAAGCTTTGGATTTATACATGGTACATGCTGACCTAGTATGTTACCCCCCTTAAAATTTTTAGGATGTGAACTGGTGAGCGGAGGACAACTAATCTAGTAGGTTAAGTCTGCTATAAATTTTCTTAGCAATACTATTTTCATTAACCTAATGATACCAGGGTGACCAAATGGTTGGCTATACTATACTATCATGGAAGGTACACTGGTGTCTAGTGAAGCAAGTGTAAATCAATGCACTTGATGTCTTATGTGATTTAATTAGGAGTGTAGATCTTCTGTTAGATAACTTAAGATGAGAGCTAACTTAGGATAAGGGTTAGAGAACTGGATGTTTATAGGATCAAGGTGCGGGATCTTGGTAGTGTGATAAGGAAGGTGGTGAAGTCTCTCGGTTCGGCTTGCTCTCTATCGCCCGAAACGGCAATGGCCCTAGCAGCCGCACTCCCAGTCCCGGTGACGAGATCAGCGAACCTTCAACTCCTCCGACCTATATGGTAAATGGTGGAACAAGCTAGAATGAACTTAGGTTTTCGATATCTCAACCATAGGTTGACTAACTAACAGAAATATTGTAAATAGGTGGGGAATATGGAATAGTGGTGCTAGAAATCCTCTAACTTGAGTTGGGTAACCTAGAATAGGGTTAAACTAAGCTGAAGGGTTCTAGGTTGGCAGGTATGGCTCCATGAAGTTGCTCGGCCGCCAGGTTCGCCTTGTCAGCTTTCGGGCAGCGAGCAAGATTTAGCTTCCGCTCGATGGTGCGGAGCCAATCATCCACGTCCAACGGATCGTCGGAGCAGGAGAAGACTGGGGGCTGTGTACGCTGAAATTCAGTAAGCCCTCTGGCAGCTTGATGACTACCTCCGCCTGTATCTTGGGCGAAATGAGCAGCAGTGGCGGCCGTGCTTGCTGCGATTTGTTGGAGCGCGACATTCTGAGCTTGATGGTTGCGCTCCACAGCCATTAAAACATCGGCCATGGTAGGTGGAGGGGGCGGTTCTTGGTCATTATGACGAGAACCTTCCGGTGTCTCTTGAGGTTGAGAACGGGTGTGAGGACGAGACATCCTACGGGCATAATCAAAATAATGATTATTAGCAAAGGGAACTACAATTGGTGGTAAGCTATGAGGGAAGGATAACATATCAGCATTATTTTAAGTTACAGTACTACTATTACGAATGAAATTGCCAAATGCACTGAAATGGCGATATGGTTAGCCTAGCATGCTATGATGCATTTCAATAAGATCCAATGAAAAAATCCAGTAAACTCACACTACTCCTACAATCTGAACAAGAACCTCAAAAATCAATAAGAACCAAACACGTTCCTGCGAGGGGATAATTAGGACCGTGAACTACCCGTTGAAATAAAAGAAAGATCGAAGATCCAATTAAACCCACAATCATATGGCCATAGTAGATATCTAAGTAATTTTGTAGCGAGCGTCTCTCAGCTGGGAGTACCCTTTAACAATTTATTTGGTGTATTCTTCATGGTTACATATTTTATTTTTCAGAAGACTAGAATCTGAAATTTTTAGGACTATCAGACAGCAGCCAATTCATGAATTTTTAGAGGGGCTACAGAAGAGATAAAATTTTGGAAATTTTTGTGAGGCTTCCTGGTATAGTTGAGAATCTCCAGAAAAATTTGCAAAGGAAAAGGATGAGTAGAACTTTCTGTAGAAAATCGTGAACAGCTGCTGGTCCAGAATTCCAGAATACGGGTTTTTGCATGATGGAGCTTGAAACTGGAGTGGTAGGCTTCTAAAATTTGTAGAAATTTTAGGGTAGGTTCAGAGGATAGTAAAGTACCATTTAGTTCTACTGGTTTACAAAATTTTACATTGTCTTTAGTAAAGTGAGAGTAATTTCCTTACATTCGACATACCGGCTTTCATTTCGAACTATCATTTGAATGAGACAAGCATAGAGTTGATTTTACAAATAAAATCACAGCAGGGTGAGGAGATAAAATGAGACTAAGGTGAGGATGAATACTAGAAAGGGATGAGAAGCAAAAAGGAACATCCATCCTAATGGTTTTCCAAAAATAGTTCATCTTGAACCTTTTGCAAGTATTTTTGCAATCACCAGACTAAGCTCTAGCCTACAGTCAGTATTGCTCTGATACTAACCGCTATGGACACCCCGGAAGTGCATTATGGAGAGTACTTACTATGACAACGTGAAATATCTAGATGGATGGGATCTCGAATCAAAACCAAATAAGTGCAGTAACCATCCATCCTCATCGCAGCCTTGCCATAATATTTACCCATTCATAATACAAATCCAAAGCGCCGAATTCAGAAATAAGGAGATATTTGGAGAGTTGATTCACCAGTCCGAAACGGCGAAGTGTGGCCATCAAACCACACAAAGGTGGCAACCAAACACGATACACACTTCTAGGGACATGGTCTACGGTTGAATCAATATCCATGCATCTCATCATTTCTAAATTCTTACTAGTGTGTGACTAGCCTAGGAAAGCTCTAGTCCCACACGTTCATCCTAGTAATTGATAAACATCACAAGTACTCTAAATATGGATAAAAGTGCAGTAGGGTTATATATATATATATATATATATATATATATATATATATATATATATATATATATATATATATATATATATATTACATAGAGGGTTCACATCCTAATTCATCGCAGAGTAGCACAAAAGATAGCAGCGGAAATGTAAACATAAAGGATAAAACCAGTGGTGCCATACCAAACCCACAAGGCAACCGACTGGGGTA
This sequence comes from Oryza meyeriana var. granulata, assembly GCA_003991445.1. Lineage (NCBI taxonomy): Eukaryota > Viridiplantae > Streptophyta > Magnoliopsida > Poales > Poaceae > Oryza > Oryza meyeriana. The sequence goes on from RYFJ01000569.1 coordinate 48,799, forward strand.
GAGCTTAACTCCAACTACACATTATCCTCGCCACCCTCGGCGGGATAAAAGTAGACCACACCAACATCGTCGTTATCCTCACCTGAAAAATAAGCAGCGTGAGTACGAATGGTACTCAGCTAGACTTATACAATATTAATAGTACAAAGGAGTAATGCTGGTCTCTACATCAAGAAATATGGCTATGTTGATCTGGTTTTGCATAAAGCTAAGTTTATTGAGCAAAATAATACCTTGAAACTATAAGCATTTGCGAAAGAAAAGCAATCTGAAATTTTATGACAGCAAGTAATATGTTCTGAAAAAGAGGTGAAAGTGAGCACAATCCCATGCTCTAACATCAACCACGGGCCACCATCGCCCAAATAAATATGCTACACAAGCATACCATCTTTCATGACTAAAACCAAGTCATATTTAACATCAAAGCCTCTTATATAAACCCATCCATCCATGACTATCCTAAGTCATGATATAACCACATAATCCCATAACCACATATCCCAAGTTGGATGCTAACATAGACTGACTAACACATCAAGTGGTCGTCCTGTAACCGTGGACACGGCTATTCGAATAGTTCATACTCTGATCAGAGGTGTACATCTTTACCCACACGATGTGATAGAAGCCAAACGGCTACACTCTAGTTTGATCCGTACCCGTCAGTACCCACACTCTACACATTGAGTGCGGACTAGAGGTCACAACAAAACCTTTCCCATGCTTAGCTCTAACCACCTAAACCACGTCTGGGCCCCCGACGACTTAGCCACACACACACACAGTGACTAAGGCGGGCTCACCGTCGCGGGAGGCACCTCTGGCCAAAACCAGGCGCGCCTAAGGCCCTCCAAAGGAAAGACCATCCTCACGATTGATGGACGGGCATAGATGGCCACAGCCTCCCATGCTACTAAGTTAAGCCGTCCCATTCCCGGCATGTGGAAGTACATAGGGTGCTTGAATAGACGTCAACATGTTCGGTCCTTAACGACCTAGACGGAGCTAGATGCATTGGGGAAGCACCATCCCGTCATTGCCCTATTATCCATCCAAGTCAAACATATTCTCAATTATAAATCAGAAGTTATTCTTTTCAAATTTTAACCCATCCATTCGTATTAAACTAGTTTTGAACCGATAGCTCCATCTATCGGATTTTTCTAAGTCTAGAAATAAGCATGGCTAAGCATTCGATAAAATAAAAGTATCCCAAAGTCCTTAACCAGGAGTGACAAGGTAAAAACATGGAATCAACAACCAAGAAATGGAAATGCATACAATTGGGCAATATTGACTCTACCCATTTTCCCATTTTAAATAGACTGAAACATGCATATAGATATTGTTTTCGCAAACAAATCAATTTATTGAAGACATAGGTTCAATATGCTTAGATGCTTGCCTTGCTGCTGCGATGGTTCACACTCAACTTCTGGTTCTTGCTCCTCGTACTCCGAATTGTCTGAATCTACCGATAAAAGGCGAATATGCAAATAAGAATCAATTAAAGATGTCTATGCAAAATGATCAATTAATTATGAGATAAATACAGTAGGTATTTAACATTTTAAAGTGAATTTTAGTGAAAGAATCATTTTAAAATCTTTTACGGTTTATGAGTTACAAAAATAACAAGATAGGAAGGCTGAAAATGGCAGTTTTGTAAATATTTTATTGTAAACTGAAGTTGTTATATTTGACTGACATTTTCTGATAAGATTTCAAGAAGGCATGTATTTTTATATAAAAGGGCACAACCTACTGGTTCTAACAAAGTTGATTTTATTCAAATTTGATTTAAAATGATTTAGTTATGAATTCCTCAAGTTTGTCAAAAAAAAAGGGTTAGAAATAACTTAGGCCTATTTTGGGAGGTAGTTTTGTCAAAAACAATTTATCCACAGTAAAGGTTACAATTTTCTGAGTTAAACAAAAGTGGTTTCATATTTTTAGCAATTAGGATGAATTTTCTAGAAATTTATAAACTTCTAGGTTATAAAGAGGTATATAATAGATATTTCCATCTTTAGGGAAAAATCCTACACAGAAGTTCTCACTTTTTATTTTACAACATTAAAGAGAACATTTTTATGAATCCATAGAAATTTGGTTCACCTCAAAAGGAGTTCTAAAGGATTTCCTAGAAATATTCCAAGTTCCTAGGCACAAAATAAGTTACTTTTGCTTCATATTATTTTATAGATATTTTCTGTACAGAAGTGTCCTATTTTATTTCACAGTATTAAAGTTTACAAATTTACAGAACTAACAAAATTGGTTTCACTCAAAAAGGAGTTAAAATGAAATAGTTATGGATTTTCAAAGTTTGGCTATTTTTCTGTTGGAAAATAATTCAGTTCATCGTTTTCTTTTCTTTTCTTATTTATCCCCAGCTCGGGCCCACCTGTTGGCGGCACAGAACAGGGGAGGCGCAGGATGGCTGGGCCGCCAGCTCTGTTCGTCGGCGCCGGCGGCGAACGGCGGTTCGGCCTAGGTTGCGTCCATAAGGAAAAGGATAGAGGAAGATGAGGTGGACCCGTGGATGCAGGTGCGGACATTAGAGGTGGACGGAGGCTCGCCGAAGACGAGCTTGCGTGGCGGTTAGTTCTCGGGTGTATGGTGCATATAGCCTTGCGGCTATTATATCGAGAGAGTGAGGTATGCAGAAGCTCCTATGGGTTCCCAGGAGGCTCACTATGCGATTACCTGAGGTGGAGGAACACTGGACAGCGGCGACGATGGTGAAGACAGTCCGGCGGTGGTGAAATTCCATGGGTTCATGGCGGCAACTCACTCTGGTTGATCTGAGACCAAGGTAAGACGTCTATAACGTTAAGGACCTCCTAGGGATGGTGAGAGAGCGAGGAATCAAAAGGAAACTCACCGGAGCGGACGAATCGACAGCGGTGGTGAATTGACCGGAGGGAATGAAGACGGCGTCAATCTCCTGGTACACGGCGTTGTAGTTCAATTGGTGCAGGCTAGAGTCTCCTGAGATCAAGGCGATGCTGGCGGCGAGGTGGTTCGGGCTGGGATCGCCAGAGCTCGCCGGAACGGCAACAACCCGGGCGGTGGCAGTTCTACAGCACAGAGAGCAGGGACGGCGGCGGCACAGCAACTTCGACCAGCGAACCTAGGGCCGCCGAGTACAAAAATGGAATGGCTAATACTTGTAGATCACGTTCCTGGAGTCGAGAAAGGATGGAGCTCACCGGAGCTAGCTCGGGCTCAATCGAACACCCTCGGCAGTGAGGAAGGTGAGTTTGCCACTAGTGATCCTTGGAGATTTTCTTGGTTTTCTCGGTGGGAACGTGGAGAGAAAGGGAGAGAGGTACTACTGGTGAAGTTTGAGGCGAAATGGCCGAGGTCTCCAAGTGCTAAGCTGTCCAGGGTGCTCTATATACTAAGGGAGGAAGAAGGAGGAGGTGATGACACGTTTGACATGCAAATGCTGAGTTGCTTCAGTTCCACAGTGTCTAGGGTGGGTCCCACTTGTAAGGAGGCATTATTTTACACACATTTAGCTAGGTTGTGACTATGTTTAGTGGGTCCATGTAGTGGAAACCTATGGAGAGGAGAGAGGTGTGGGTGGATTTCTTGGTGAAACACACTGTCCAAAGAAAAATCTGAGGCTTACAGGTGGGCCAGGGTCTTGTGGGTCCCACTTGGAAGTAAAATAGAGAGAATTTCAAGGATTTGGCTAAGTCTAGGAAGCTGTGTTTGTGAGCTGTTTTGCACTGGAGATTTCACCGAGCTGCTGAGGGTTTCTGGGGTTGGAGAAATTTATGGTTGTAGGTGAATGTATGTTCTACCAAACTGCCATGTTTCAAAGCTAGAGGCCTTATATTTTTAATGTGGCAAAAAGATGAAATAGGCTTAGCAACACAGTTTTCTGCAGTTCAATTATTTCCTAGTGCCTTGCTCCTATCATTTTATGTAGTTTCTTTGAGAATTAAATTAAGCCAAATTTTCTGTTGTACGATACATTTTGGTACACATTTTGGTTGAAAGTCACTGCTTGAATAGTTATTATTTTTATTTGGTGAAAAATAAGAGCTAAGCAATATATTTTAACTAGTCTTCTAGTTTTGCTGATTTGGAAGATTTTATTGGGGTAGCTATTGAAGTGATAAAATCATGTAAAATTTACAGTGGATTAATTATGTGGGATAGTGTTTACAGGAATTTTTTTCCATGATTTTATGTGCAACCAATCATTTTTAGAAAATCCTTAGACTATACAAATGCATATGTCAAAGAAAAGGACCCTGGCTGAAATTTGTTGGAATATTTAATGGGTCCAAACTAATGAATTAAATTCTGGAAAAATTATATTAATTCATAATAAATAATCTAGTATTTGCATAAATTATCTCCCATATACACTTACGTCCAATTTGATGCACTTTTAGTAGTGTTTTGTTTTTGCCGATTTAGGGTTTAATTAATGAGGGTTTAAATATTGCAAACTTTAACTTGCATGAAGTGATAATGCAAAAATTTAAATTGTGCACTCTAATGACAATAGGGCATAACACTAATTACCTGAAATTAAATCTAGGGCTGTGACAATATATATTTATTTATTTAGCTATTTGCTGTGGTACATCTCCATTAACCGCGGTACCAGCAAGGTTTCCTGGGACTGGTACTGGCATCGCGGTTCCGTGGGAGTTGGTTCACACCAATCTCCTACGGCGCTTTCTCTCTGGTATCACTGCAGGTGGTGCCAGGCGCGGGGGCGTTACATCTGGGTTGCATGTTTGGTAGGGATGTATGCCTCCAAACAAATGGCGGCGTACAGAGGAAGCACATAGTCGTATGGTGACCTATGTAGCTATGGTGGGGGCATGGTTGGCCAAACCGTGCGGTAACCACGGTTACCGCCCAAACCGCCGGGGTATGGTATCGGTTACCGGAAATTTGGTTTAAACAAATTTCATCCGAATTCAATTTTTTAAAAAATAAAAAAGTCAAAACATTCTAGTAGGTAGTACTTAAATTATGGATCACTATGGTGAAGAAAGTTTATGAAAATAACAAAATTTACTTCATATTTTGGGGCTCCATCTAAATTTAAAAAAATAAGAGATGGGTTGGGATATAATTTCTACTTTGTTTAAGTGTAAAAACGATAGCAAGGGTTATGCAAAAAAATTATGCAATATTACATTGCTTTTCTAGAGATATCCATAATTTTTTTCTGAATTTTCTATAATTTTTTAGAATTTTTAATATGTTTTATAATTTTTCTGTAATTTTTTCTTTTTAGCTTCAACATACCACGTTACCGTGGCTTACCGTGCGGTTACCGTGCAATATCGCGCGATAACCGCGACCGTACTACGATAACCGTGAGATTCAAAAATTTTGAATTCAAATTTTTGGAGATTAATTTCGTGCGGTTTTGGGCAATTACCGCAGTAACCGCCATACAGTGGGGAGGGGGCGGTAACCCTCCAAAAAAGGTATGGTGAACATTGGGTGGGGGTCATCAACACACAACATGAGAGAGGACCATCGCAGATTGATGAACGACCTCCAATGACGCAGCCGACCCAGGATTATGGAGCCGTTGATGTCACTAGAGATGTACAGGTACGAAGGTCCACCCGAGATCGACGTTCTCCTAAAAGATTGTCGCTCTCAGGACGGAAACCCCAAGCAAGCGCAAGAAGAAAGAGCAAGAAAAAGGCAGGTGGTACATCGACAAGTTTTGGTCAGTACGACAACGAGTAGCACGCTTGTATCTTAATTTTAATACGTTGTTCCGTTGAAACCAATCGATTCTTGTTGCGCTAGACTTGTAAGTTATTTGTTATATCTTGTTTAGTACTACAGCAATTTGTGAGCATAATTTCGACATGCGGGCAGTTTTTTAACCTTTCAATTATTTATTTTAAAATGTTTGTGAAGTGTAGCACAATTAACAACATGATTGACGTACAATTATTTTATCGTGGAATAGAAGGGTCGTGGAATTTCACACGAGTACGTCTTTGCAGTTTAGAAAGAATTACTAAAAGGCGGTACATTTGGTGATGTTGGCAATATCCAAGAAGGCTAGGTTGCTACTAACGCCTTCTCTGTCGTTGGATTTGGTTTCGACCGTTCTAATTCTTCCTCCAAGTGTACTCCACTATTGTTTCAGCCTTGGTAACTCTTTCGCCTTTATAGTTGGGTTTCACTACATCAATCCATGAATTGAACCCAGACAGTCTTAAATTTTCCTGTGTAAATAGCATTCTTTTAACTTTGTTTGAAGTAGGTAAGATCGTATGAAAGTACGAGCGAGATGTACAACAAAGTTGTCAGCTATGTTTTGGCAAAAAAAAAACTCCTCCCTTACATCCCTACTGCGAACGATGTCGTCACCTGGTGTCTCACCCAGAAATTCACTAGAATTTTCAAAGCTAATTTGTGCATCAAATCCTCATCCAGAAATCAGCCGAGGTACACAAATCAACAATTTGATAAACATAACCAAAAACGATAAACGATATATACTTACAACAGAGGAACTTAATCCTCCCACAGAAGAAAACAGCAGCGGAACGGCAACTAACGTAGCTTCCGCTCCAAGCCACAGGCAGCTCAACTGGGGTATAAGCCAAACACCAAACTTCTCCTCCTCGCTAAGGTTCACTCTGATGATTGCAATAATGTAAGACTGAGTACCACCCACTGTACTCAACAAGCCGCACTAGGGAATGCAATGTAATGCAACAGGAATCCAAAGGAAAGGCATAGTATGGCTCATTTGCATAAAATAGCATTTAAAACATTTGCATTTATAAACATTTAAAAACAGTACAATTTAATTATTATCAACATTTAACCAATCTCTAAACAACGCTCCAACGCAGTTCAGGTCCAAAACCATAACCCTCCAAACTGGAGCTATACAGATTCAATCATCTATCACCTTTAATCATTAGCATTAAGCAGTGTGGGACTAATCACAGAAAACATTACTAGGCTCACTCATTAACCACGAGCACAGCTATTCAAATAGTTTTACTCTGGCCAGAGGTGTACAACTTTACCCACAAGACACAATCTCAACATCATGTCAGCCATGCGTCACGATACGCAAAAGTACCCGAATAGAGATTATGACAGGACCCTTCGCATAACATGCCTAACAGAATGGCCACCGGCCAAGTCCCTAGTAGAGGTGGCCCAACCTCTAGGCGAGAGAAACTCTTGGCTCCCAAACATATGGTCTTATTGGCACTGCCATTGTGGATTTATTGACACTACCACCTATCAACTAAACACACCATGGTGCCTCCTGTTGGGACATGCTACACTACAAGTCCAGTCGTTGCCCATTCTAGTTTGTGGCTAGTATAGTAAATGCTTCGCAATAAGTAGTCCGTGAACCGGTCCTTAACTGTTATGAGCACCACTAGCAACATTCACAATCCTAGTGCTCACAACCCATCATTCAGTCAAGTTTTAGTTGGCACAATTAATTAACTAGCCATGACCAAATGTCGTGAAAGAACATCCATTAATTATCAATGAATGAATCATTAGTTTCCCACATGAAATGATGCTACAATTTCTAAGCAAGGGCTAAGCAACTCCTAAATAATCTAGCTAGATAAATAATTAAACATCCAGATAGTCAATATTATTTACCCAGGGTATCAAGGTAAAGGCATCAATCACAAAATGGCTATAATCAAGGAATATAGGATAATAAATAAATACCCATAATAATGATATTCAAAAGCGTTGTATGCAATAACGTTAAAATAAAATAATTTTCACAAATATGATCAACATGCTCAAAGAGATTGTCGTGTGACTTGCCTTACAAAAGAAAACGACTTCCACAAGTCTTCCGCAGACTCCGCAATCTTCCGAAACGGCAATTATACGCGACTACACGCAAAATGATGAAAAACCCTAAGAAACTCCAAATAAATAGTATATAAAAAGTTCATAAACTGATAGAACATAATTTTAGATGAATTTAGAAAGAAGAACGGGTCAAATCGGAGTTCGGACGGAAAAGATATGGCTTCCGGAAGATTGAATTCAGAGAAAATCCGAAAAGAAAAAAAGAGAAAGAATATTCTCAGGAATATTCTCTGGATTTTTGAATTAAAATAAATATTTATGGCTGTGTACAGTGGTGGGGCCCACTGACAGTGTTGGCTCATAATGGATCTGATTCATGGACTAATGGAAGAGAAAAGGGGTGGACCCCTAAGACGGATGGCCACGTGAGCAAAGGATGTGAGGTGGCAGCTGAGGTGGATTGATGACGAAGTGATTAGGGCTGACATGGCTCACTGACTGGATTACAATGATCCAACGATTGGGATCTAATCCGAGGAGATCCAACGATTAGGGTTTGATCCGACGGCTGAGATGGATTGGGACACTATTCACGAGGTCCCTCTGTCAGTCACATGGGGAGGAAGGAGCCGGTGGGGCCCATACATCGGTCAGGGGGAAGGGTACGCCCACAGGGCCGGCATGTCAGAGGCGCGAAAGGGTGAGGCGAGCAGCGCCCTGTCCTGGCCATGACGCTGGTGCGGCGCACGCGCAGTGGGGCAGCAAGGCAAGGGGCCGGCGGGAGGATGTTGACGGTGTCCGGTGGCACCCAGGCGGGGTGACGACGGCGAGGGAAATAGTGAGCCCGGGGCGAGGACATCGATGCCGGCGACGGCACGGCAGTGAGGGCGACCACGACGGCGACCGGCGGCGGTGCGGCAGTGACGACGGCGACGTGCCAGCGGGGAAGGGGAGAGTGCATGTCACAGCCCTAGATTTAATTTCAGGTAATTAGTGTTATGCCTTACTGTCATTAGAGTGCACTTTTCAAACTTTTGCATTATCACTTCTTGCAAGATAAAGTTTGCAATATTTTAAACCCTCAATAATTAAACCCTAACTCGGCAAAAACAAAACACTACTAAAAAGTGCATCAAATTGAACAGAAGTGTATATGGGAGATACTTTATGCAAATACTAGATTATTTATCATGAATTAATATAATTTTTCCAGAAGTTAATTCATTAGTTTGGACCCATTAAATATTCCAACAAATTTCAGCCAGGGTCCTTTTCTTTGACATATGCATTTGTATAGTCTAAGGATTTTCTAAAAATGATTGGTTGCACATAAAATCATGGAACAATTCCTGTAAACACTATCCCACATAATTGATCCACTGTAAATTTTACATGATTTTATCACTTAATTAAGTACTCCAATAAAATCCCTCAAATCAGCTAGACTAGGGCGCTAGCTAAAAATGAATAGGTATATTTCTAAAATTCACCAAATGAAAATGAAGACTAAGTGGACAGAGCCCTTTTGCAAAAGTGTGTGCCAACATGAACCCTACCACCAGTAATTTTTTCTCAATTTAATTCCCAAAGAAATCACATAAAATAATAAGAGCAAAACCCTAGGGACATAAATTACACTGCAGAAAAACTGGATCATTATGCCTACTTTGCAATTTCACCAAAGATTAACCAGACCACTTCTAACCATGAAAATTGGTCAGCAGGTTAAACACATCTTTCTATACCTCCAATAATTTTACCATAATTTATATCCCTTAGTAACCTACTGAAATCACAGCTGCAAGACAGCTGTTCATACAGCTTCCCACACTTAGTCTCTAGAGAATTCTCCTCTCATTTCTCACTTCCAGGTGGACCCCACAAGACCTGGCCCACCTGTAAGCCTCAGATTTTCTTTGGACAGTGTGTTTCACAAAGAAATCCACCCACACCTCTCTCCGCTCCATAGGTTTCCACTACATGGACCCACTAAACATAGTCACAATCTAGCCAAAAGTGTGTAGAATATTGTTGCCTTACATGTGGGACCCACCCCGGACACTGTAGAACTAGAGCAGCTCAGCAGTTGCATGTCCAACATGTCAGCATCTCGTTCTTCTCCCTCACAGCACACAGAGACACATAGATGAGCTTAACCATTGGAAACCTCGACATTTTCGCCTCAAACTTCACCAGCAGAACTCTCTTCTCATCCTCTTCACGTTCCTACAGAGAAAACCCAAAAAACCTCCAAGGATCACCCGTGGCAAGCTCATCTTCCTCACTACCGAGACTGTTCGATTGAGCCCGAGCTAGCTCCAGTGAGCTCCTTCCACTCTTGACCCCGGGAACGTGATCTACAAGTATTAATCGTTCCATTTTTGTACTCGGCTGCCCTAGGAATTGCTGGCCGAAGCCACCGTCGTCCTCACCTTCGGGTTCAGAGAGCGCCGCCTCGACATCCCTGCCATTCCGGCCGCCTCGGAGCAAGTCCGACCAAGTAGCTGCGCCACTAGTGCCGCCTCAACACTAGGAGCAGGACGCCCCAAGAATCCCCCAATTAGGTGCAGTGAGGAGGGAGATCGGCCGCCGTCTTTCTCGTCTCCGGCCGAGCTCCCCCACGATCGTTCCTCCTCAACCAGTGAGTTCCTTTTCGATTGCCTGCGGCCACAGCACTCTTAAGGGATGCTCCACCTCCTGAAATTGATAGCTTGGCCCCGCATGCCTCAGATCTAGTTGCCCGCTGTACCACCGTCGCCGCCGGATCAATCCGCCGCCGCCGGTGCTGGTCTGACCTTGCCGGACTTTCCCAGCTGTGACCAACCATTTGGTGAGCTTCCTGGGAACCCTCTGATGCTTTTGCATGCCTCTCCCTAACGAAGCCATAGCTGCAAGGCCGCATGCACCACGCACCCGAGAGCATCCGCCGCTCGAGCTCGCCGCCGGCGAGCTACGGTCCATCACCGGCGATATCGCGAGCACCGTTAGGTTCGCAGGGACCTCAGCTACCTTTTCTCTGTTGGCCGCATCTTCATCCAAGCCGCCGTTCACCGCCGGCGCTAGCGAACAGAGTCGGCGGCTCAGCCTGCCTCGCGCCTCCCCTGCTCTATCTCTCTGATGTGTGGGCCGGGCTGAGAAATAAGGAAAAGAAAAGAAAAGATGTTTTGAAATATTTTTCCAACAAAAAATTTACCAAACTTGGAAAATCCATAACTTTGCCATTTTAACTCCTTTTTGAGTGAACCAAATTTTGTTGGATTCATAAAAACATGCACTTTATTTCTGTAAATTAAAAGGTAGCACACACAGTAGAGAAAATAACCCCTAAAATTCATCTTACAAATACATATGCAATTTATTGCATGAATTATGTATACAATTGATAAAGTTGTTCTAATTTCAAATATTCTCAAACCCAGAATCAGTAGGCTCCTTTTGGCATGTTTGTCACTTCTGTAAAGTATTATAACACTTTTATATACAAAAATGAATTTCAATAGTCATTAATGTATAGGGATTCCAAAATTTATAATAAATTGATTGTAAATCCAAATTGAGTAAACTCAACCTTGTTAGGACCAGTAGGTTATGCTCTTATATATAAAAATACATGCCTTCTTGAAATCTTAATAGAAAATGTCAGTCAAATATAATAACTTAAGCTCACAATAAAATATTTACAGAACTACCATTTTCAGCCTTCCTATCTTGTTATTTTTGTAACTCATAAACCGTAAAAGATTTTGAGGTGATTCTTTCACTAAAATTCACTTTAAATTGTTAACTACCTCCTGTATTTATTTCATAATTAATTGATCATTTTTGCATAGACATATTTAATTGATTCTTATTTGCATATTTGCTTTTTATCGGTAGATTCAGACAACTCAGAGTACGTGGAGCAAGAACCAGAGGTTGAGTGTGAACCACTACAGTAGCAAGGCAAGCATCTAAGCATATTGAACCTATGTCTTCAATAAATTGATTTATTTGCAAAAACAATATCTATATGCATGTTCAGTCATTTTAAAAAGGGAAAACGAGTAGAGTCAATATTGCCCTATTTGTATGTATTTCCATTTCTTGGTTGTTGATTCCATGCTTTTACCTTGTCACCTTTAGTTAAGGACTTTGGGATACTTTTATTTTATCGAATGCTTAGCCATGCTTATTTTTAGACTTGGAAAAATCTAATAGATAGAGCTATCGGTTCAAAACTAGTTTAATACGAATGGATGGGTTAAAATCTGAAAAGAATAACTTCTGATTCATAATTAAGAATATGTTTGACTTGGACGGATGATAGGACGATGATGGGATAGTGTTTCCCTGATGCATGTAGCTCCGTCTGGGTCGTTAAGGACCGAACATGTTGATGTCTATTCAAACACCCTACGTACTTCCACATGCCGGGAATGGGACGGCTTGACTCAGTAGCACGGGAGGCTGTGGCCATCCACGCCCGTCCGTCAGTCGTGAGGATGGTTTTTCCTTTGGAGGGCCTCGTGCGCGCCTGGTTTTGGCCGGAGGTACCTCCCGCGACGGTGAGCCTGCCTTAGTCACCGTGTGTGTGGCTAAGTCGTCGGGGGCCCAGACGTGGTTTAGGTGGTTGGAGCTAAGCGTGGGAAAGGTTTTGTTATGACCTCTAGTCCGCACTCAATGTGTAGAGTGTGGGTACCGATGGGTATGGATCAAACTAGAGTGTAGTTGTTTGGCTTTTATCATATCGTGTGGGTAAAGATGTATACCTCTGATCAGAGTATGAACTATTCGAATAGCCGTGTCCACCGTTACGGATGACTGCTTGGTATGTTCCTCACTCATGTTAGCATCAAACTTGGGATATGTGGTTATGGGATTATGTGGTTATATCATGACTTAGGATAGTCATGGATAGATGGGTTTATGTGAAAGGTTTTGGTGTTAAATATGATTTGGTTTTAGTCATGAAAGATGGTATGCTTGTGTAGCATATTTATTTGGGCAATGGTGGCCCATTATTGATGTTAGAGCATGTGATTATGCTTATTTTCACCTCTTTTTCAAAACATATTACTTGCTATCATAAAGTTTTAAATTGGTTTATTTCACAAATTCTTATAGTTTTAAGGTATTATTTTGCTCAATAAACTTAGCTTTATGCAAAATCATATCAATATAGCCATATTCCTTGATATAGAGACCAGCATTACTCCTTTGTACTATTAATATTGTGTAAGTCTAGCTGAGTACCATTCGTACTCACGCTGCTTATCTTTCAGGTGAGGATAGCGACGACGTTGGTGTGGTCTACTATTACCCCGCCGAGGGTGGCGAGGATAATGTGTAGTTGGAGTTGAGCTCTATCCCCAGTCGGTTGCCCTGTGGTTTGGTATGGCACCACTGGTTTTATCCTCTATGTTTACATTTCCGCTGCTATCTTTTGTGCTACTTTGAGATGAATTAGGGTGTGTGAACCCTCTATGTAATATATATAACCCTGCTGCTCTTTTATCCATGTTTTAGAGTACCTGTGATATTTATCAATTGCTAAGATGAACGTGTAGGACTAGAGCTTTCCTAGGCTAGTCACACACTAGTAAGAATTTAGAAATGATGAGATGCATGAATATTGATTCAACTGTAGACCATGTCCCTAGAAGTGTGCATCGTGTTTGGTCGCCACCTTCGTGTGGTTTGACGGGCACACTCACCGTTTCGGACTGGTGAATCAACTCTCCAAATATCTACTTATTTCTGAATTCGGCGCTTTGGATTTGTATTATGAATGGGTAAATATTATGGCAAGGCTGCGATGAGGATGGATGGTTACTGTATTTATTTGGTTTTGATTTGAGATTTTATCCATCTAGATATTTCGTGTTGTCATACTTTTCATAATGCATTTTCAGGATGTCCATAGTGCGGCTCCGAGGGGGAGCAACAGGGGTCGGCACCGGGTTCGGAGGTGGGTGGCGATGCCGATTGGAAAAGATTGACAGAGGTGGGAGCCGGTTGGAGTAAACGATGGCGGCGATGAACAGAGGAGAGCGGCTTCGGTTTGGATGCTCACCGGTGGTGACCGGCGGTCGCGAAGGCGACGACGATGACCCTGAACGGCATCGGCTTGCAGCGGCTGAAACGGAGCGGTGGCGGCAGCACCTGGTGGCTAGGGCGGCAGCCAAGAAGCAAGGGGCAGCGGCTTCGGGATGAGGAGGAGGGAGGGGGCTCCAAGACGGCGTAGGCCGGGCGACGGCGCGGATGGCCTCGGCCTACGGCGGCACCCGGTAGAGAGGGAAAGGAGGAGGGCCTTGGGATAGTGCTCACCGGCGGCGGGGACCGAAGACAACGACGACGGCGATCTAAGCGTGGACGGCGCGCACCGATCAGGGAAAAGCGGCGAACTCGGCGTGCGGCAGAAGGGGACGGCGGCGTCGGCGATGGCGTCGGGAGCAAGCACGCAGCGGCGGCGCGGTGGAAGAGGGGTGGCGGCTTGGGCGCAGGTGGGGCGGCACACGGGTATTTGTAGGGAGGGAGTCCGGGACGGCGACGGATGGCGGCGGCGCGCAGATTCGGCGGCGGCGGGCGTGGGCGTCGGGGCGCGGCTGGCTGGGTCGAGCGGCGGAGCAGCGGGGCCAGGCGGGGTGGAGCGCGGCGGTGGCGACGGGCCGAGGGGGAGGGCAGGCGCTTGGGCCAGGAGCTCGACTGAGAGAATCAGAGAGAGAGCGTCCGGAGGTTGGAGGAGGTGAACAGGAGGGAGGAGACCGGGAGGAAGAAGGAGAGAAAAAGAAAAAGGAAAAGAGAAAAAGGAGAAAAGAGGGAGAGAAAAGGTGGGGGTTTTTAGGGATTTTTCCTATTTGTAAAATTTGGAATTTAGGGATTTTTGAAGAATCGGAGAAATATTTTGGAAATTAGAAGTATTCGGAATTTTGGATTATTTTTGGGACTCAAGATTGACGAGATATTTTCGGAATCGTAATATTTATTTGGAATTGGGGAGACCAAAGGGGTTTTGGGATATTCGAGGAATATAATTCATGAAGTTCGAGACAGGGGGGGAAAACTTCAAAGGATTGAACCAGGAACGACCCAAACAGGGGAAAAGACAGAGATTTATTTTCTTTTTAATTAATTACGAGAATGATCTTTATAGCATTAAAATTAATTCTAGAGCTCCGAAAATTCCGAGAAAATTTCATAGGGTTTTATTAAATGCCATGGGAAAATTTACCAGAAGTAAATGCCACCATGAAATATGAAGAATTTAATATTATAAATACCCAAACGCTTAAAATATTCCAACAAAACCCTAGGAATATAAAAGCATCCAAGTATTTAATTAAAATTGGAACTTGGGATTTTTAATATTGGAAATTTTCAAACTTTTATTCAAACCACAATTTTTCAAACAAAAATTTTTTCTAGTGTATTCTTGTATTTCATTTACCTAGAAACAATTTTTAATTAAGCGATTTCTCAGGGTGTGACACCTGGCAGCAATATCTGCATGCAAATTTTGGACGCTCAGACCATTTGGGCACTCCAAAAGGATTGTTTCTCTAGTTTAAGCTAGCGCCGCTCAACTCATCACTCGTGGCTCCTCCTTCACCCATGATGTATTGTGACAATCTGTTTCAGTTTATGTTATCATTCGTCCATCAGACAACGGTCTCTCCATGTCAATCCACATTGTGAATGCACACATCCTCGGCTCTACCTATGTAATAAGCAAAATTTTGTTCATTGATATGATAGATTAACTGATGATTACAACGATCCATGAAAGAAAATTTAGAGCCAAACTTACAACAAAATCGTCGTCGACATTCAGACAAATAAAGTATCTCATCCCCAAAGTTTCTTGGTTTAAGGATGTTGCAACTTGGCAATGGTCGCTGCACGCACACTTAGGATGCTCCATCCATAGAGGGTGGCTTAGATGATTATTTCTCCAGTCGATTTGTTCGGCCTCCATTCAGCGCTCTCACTCCTTTCTCACATGTATTGAGCTCTTGTTTCAGTAGATGCGTACCACTATGTTCTATCTAATTGTGGATTCTCTATGTCAATCCATTCAATGTATCCACACATTCTTTTGTCATTCTGCAAACAAATATATCAGTTGTGTTCAAACTAAGTTGTACACAAGAACAAAATGTTAAAATAGGTTTGACATACAATCTATTCCTCGTTCCTGTTTGGACACTGAAAGAATCTCCTCCCATGAATGCTCAGCAACATGGCTATTTCAAGTTGACAACGATCACCATAGTGGTACAATGGACGGTCCGTCCAAGGTGGGATTAGTCCTTTGAACGGATTCCTCCTCCAGACAGGATGTTCATGTCCCCAACATCTAGATGTCATTCGTCGTACTTGTATGTACAAATGGAAAACTAAATCCTGAACTCAGTGGCTGCATTGGCTAAATTAATGGCATTTCAGGCTGGCGAATGGAAATTACATGTCATCAAATGGCGTATAATATTTGCATTAATAAATTCACCACTGTAGATGAGCTTACCATTACCACGTTTGCACATTCTCAAAACGGATTCTTGCAGTAGGAACTTTATGAGATATGTGAACTTCACAAGGTTCCTAGGCAATAACCTGGTCTGGTATTCTATAAGTGTGTCACACCCAAAATTTCCATCCAAAATTTGTATGATTTAATTGTGCATAAATCCTCGTCCAGGAATCAACCAAGGCACACATACGACATAGTTGGTAATCAAAGTAATTGTCTTATAAATAACGAGTATAATTATTACAGAGGTGAATGTAGCCTCTCAAATAAATAAATAAATGTCTTAGCAGCGGAATTGAACTAGCGGCTAGCTTGACGACTCCACTCCATAGGCGCTTGACCAGGGTCCCACCTAGTCCTCAAAGAAACCTTTATCTTTGTAGTACTCCTCTGATGATTGTTGATTGCAAGGTGAGTACATGGAATACTCCGTAAGTCACACATCAAAGATGTAAGTGCACAAGTATACAAAGAAAGGCATAATAGGGCTCCTTTGCATAAATAGCATTTAAGAGAGTAATAAAACTAATAATCATTAGGCAATATTAATCACCACTGCACAACCCTGCAAGGTAGTACGGGCCCAACCACTCCCATCCTCGAGCTAATCAAATTCATGTCCAATTTAATTTAATATGAGTAGGACTAATCATGAAAAACATTGCTAGACTGCCCATAACCGCGGGCAGGGCTATTTGTACAGTTTTACTCTGGCCAAAGGTGTACCAATTTACCCACAAGACACAACTCCACAACATGTTGCCGTGCGCCTCAATACCACTATGGTACCTCAGGAAGGAGTTGTGACAGGACCATCCATGTAACATGGGCAAAAAGAGAGCCACCCGTTATGCCACCTGTCTCTGTAGGGGTGATCAAGCACCTAGGCAGGGAGATGGCCCAATGCTCAATCCATGGATTTATGACTGCCATGCGTGGACTTATGACTGCCACAACACGCCCTGGTGCCTCCGGTTGAACATGTCACAGTTCAACTCCTGCTATTACCCATTGTAGCTTGTGGTTAGTACGAGTATTGCTTTGCAACAAGTAGTCCACGAACCAGTCCTTAAGTGTCATAAGCACCATGTCACACCTAGAATTTCCATCCAAAATTTGAGTGATTTATTGTGTAGAAATCCTCGTCCAGGAATCAACCGAGGCACACAAATGACATAATTGATATCAAAGTAAATGTCTTATATAAATCGAATGTATTTATTATAGAGGCGAATGGCACCTCTTAAAATAATAAATGTCTAAGCAGCATAACAAAACTAGCGATAACATGACGACTCCAACTCCACATGTGCTTGACCAGACTCCAGCTCAGTCCTCCAAGAAT
The DNA here is from genome assembly GCA_003991445.1 of Oryza meyeriana var. granulata. Classification (NCBI taxonomy): domain Eukaryota; kingdom Viridiplantae; phylum Streptophyta; class Magnoliopsida; order Poales; family Poaceae; genus Oryza; species Oryza meyeriana. The sequence continues at coordinate 66,471 of RYFJ01000569.1, forward strand.
CCTTCATCGCTGAAGTACTCCTCTGATGATGATTGTTGATTGCAAGGTGAGTACATGGAATACTCCGCAAGCCACACAGCAAAGATGCAAGTGTACAAGTATACAAGGAAGCATAATAGGGCTCATTTGCATAAATAGCATTTAATAAGATATTTAAGAGAGTAGTAAAACCGGTAATCATTAAACAATATTAATCACCATTGTACAACCCTCCAAGGTAGTACAGGCCCAACTACTCCCAACCTGGAGCTACACCAATTCATGTCCAGATTAATTTATTATAAGTCGAACTAATCACGAAAACATTGCTAGGCCACCCATTAACTGCAGGTATGGCTATTCGAACAATTTTACTCTGGCCAGAGGTGTACCAATTTACCCACAAGACACAAGCCCACAACACGTTGCCGTGTGCCTCAATACCACCATGGTATCTTGGAAAGGAGTTTTGACAAGATCATCCATGTAACTCGCACAATAAGAGTGCCTCCCACCAAGCCCTCGATCTTTGGTAGGGGTGATCAAGTGCCTTCCCGCAAGATGGCTCGACGCCTGAAATCATGGACTCACTAGATGCCATGTGTGGACTTACAACAGGCACAAACACGCCCTAGTACCTCCGGTTGAACATGTCACACTTCAACTCCCACCATTACCCATTCTAGCTTGAGGTTAGCACGGGTATTGCTTCGCAACAAGTAGTCCGTGAACAGCTCCTTAAGTGGCATGAGCACCACTAGCATCACCATCATTCCATGTGCTCACAACCCACCATTAGTTAAGTTTTAGTTGGCCACATTAATTAGCCAAACATGACCTCAGTCATGAACTAGATCATCATTTCATGTCATTCATATGTCATAATTAGTAATTAAGTGATAGCCCAAAAGTTCTAACTATTGTTTCTAAGAATGGCTAAGCATAGTCCTATAATCATTCTAGCTAACCAATAATTAAAGCTAGCTAGTCATATTATCCCGTAGGTACAAATAACATGTAATCAAAGCAAAAGGGCCAAAACAAAGAATAGGGTTTCCCTCCCATGATATTGCAAAATAAATGCATATTTGAAAGAAATATAGCTTTAAACCATGGGTTCAACATGCTCAAAGGGAATTTTATAAGTTGAATCACCCCAAACGGAGTTAGGATGAATTAGTTATGAATTTTTAAAGTTTAAAGCCTATTATATGTGTTTGGAATTTATTTAAGGATTTATGATGTCAGCCCTAGGGAGAGAGAAAGAATCAGCGACACTGACATGCAGGCCCCACATGGCAGAGAGAGGCTTTACTGTAGACCGGGTGCACCGAAGCGGCATACGGGATTGGATGGCTTGGATGGATTTTGGGGTTAGATCCGACGGTTAGGATTAGATCAAACAGATGGATGGCCAAAACCTAATCTAGATGGATTGAATGGGTAAGATTAGATCATAGAGGATTGGACATCCGAGATTCAATCCGTCCAAATCGACCTCACGGGAGGACACGCGAGCACCACGTGGTGGGCATGTCGGTCGGGGAGGGCAAGGTGGTGGCTGATGACATGGCGCCACATTGGCAGGAACTCGCCGGAGAGGGGTAGGGCTCGGATCCCGATGGTCACTAGCAAACGGCGGCGCGACTGAGCAAGGCGAGGGCATAGGGAGGTACAACGGCTCACGGTGATACTTACCACTGCCTTCATGACGACAGACGACGATGAGAGATGCCGGTGGCAAGCTTCAGGCAGCAATATGCTTTGGGATGTCGACGACGGCGGTGATCTAGTGGCGGTGAAGGGGTGGCCGGGGGCCTCCTGGTCCTTGCCATTCCGACGGTGGTGACGGCGAGCACCGTTGACGGCTGGAACGGCAAGAAGCGGTGACTGAACCTTGGCTAAGCTGCGACGGAGCTAGAACCTAGCGAACGATGGCTAAGCACGGCGTAGCGAGGGTAGCTAGGGTTAGGGTTCGGCGGCAGGGGTCTCGAGCTAGCTATTTATAGTCCAGGGAGAAGGAGTACACCTCGGATATGGCGGGATTGTGGTGGCACAACCCTACACCTAGGGGATTCGGCTCAATTCTTGAGGGGTTCGGTGGAGGAGGATAAGGGGAGTATTTTCCCTCAACTAATTGGAGGAAATCATGATCGGATCGACCGGATTTCATGAAATTTAGGCAGCGGCCAAGTCGGAAAGGAGCAAGATCGCCAACCCAAGGGCGACGATAGAGCAAAGGGTGGGTCCCACCTATCAACGGACGCGGGGCATAGATAGGCCAACTGGTCGGGCCACAGGCACGCGCGCGATGGGAGCAGGCCGAGTGGGCAGCGCGGGAGGAAAGAGAGGGTTGGGCCGAACACAACCCAACGGCTGGAAAAGAGGTTTCTAAAGATTTTTCTTTTAAATAATTGCTGAAATGTTCTTTCATTTATTAAAAATACTTCCCTCGCTCAATTAATTCCTAGAAAATTCCAGGAGCTAAAGGATTAAGCAAAGCATTTATCAAAATTTTATTTGGGCCATTTTTCTGTTGAAAATTTTCATAGCTTTTTACTATTTCACTCCTGGCCATTTTAATAATTCTAAAATGTATTTTCCACAAATTTAAATATTTACTAAATTTTAGGGTGTGATCAAGTGCACCTGAGTATTTATGATCAGTGTCCTGCAACGAGTTGTGTGGCTCATCTATTCGAACCGATGCTTTATAAAGGGCACAAGATAGTGAGAGCACCACTTCAGGATTAGAGCTCCGATAGCGGGAATCGTGGCGCCGAAAGCGTTTTGTCCTGCAGTATTGTAAATGAATGACAGCGATGTGCACTGCCAAAAGATGCAAGTGCCAGCGAGAAACATGCATGGACGCAAATAATGCGCGAGACCACTGCTAGCCCAAAAGATGCTCCACATCTTTTCTCACTACTATGCGTGATAACAGTGCATTATTTGCGTACAATGCCTGTGATCGTCAGCTGCCTATAAAAGGAGGTCATCCGTTGGACAGAGAGTGCAAGGGAGATAGTGGTGAGAAAATTAGAGAGAGTTTACGTACCGAGCTAAAGTTGAGAACTTCAATAGGTTTGCATGCTTTGCAAATTCACAGGCTCTATCTTCAAAGCAAGCACCTGTGAATACTCCAAGCTTATCGTAAGATTGAGCCGTGAATTTGCAAGCGTTTGAACCTACTAAAATATTGTTAGGATGCAAAATGGTTTGGAGGGGTTCTGAAGTTGGAGAGGAGGGATGGGAGGGATCGATGCCCTGGGCATTGGCACGCGGGGGAGCACGGTACCCGGGGATAGGACTGACAGGGTAGTCCATCGGGCAGTGCCGCTTGCCTATTGCACGGTACCATGCGTTGCCGCTTGCTCATCGCACGGTGTCGTGGCTTCGGCGCGCACCACCACTCTGCCGCTGGGCGAGAACACGGTCCCACGCGGGGGGAGTGTGGCACCAGTGAACCCGCGCCCCCAAGCCGTGCCACCGGCGCAGTTCCACGCCCTCCCGTCGAGGTGGATGTATATATTCACAAAATTTTTCTCCCTTCATATATATTTGCAAAACATGAAAAAAAGTATATTTCGAAATATTTTCTTTAATAATCTTTGTGAGCTTGATTTGATGGAAAAATTATTTCATACATCTAATGTGCCATGTCTTGCTAATGTGATATTTTCATATCTTTTGCACATACTAATGAGTTTATATGGTGCATAAAGTTTATATGTGTTCAGATCTAGAACCACTGGTAGTTGCGCAAGCGCAAACTAGAGAAATAATGTATTATGGTTAATCATGTTCGCTCGAGTTTGTATTATTTTGATTTAAAGAAATAGTGTAACATCCCCAATCTAGTAGAGGTAACTATTTAAGTTTCCTAGAACCATCTTGTTCGCTAATTAAAATTTTTTTGGATCATCTTGTCATATAACTCAAAATTCGATTTAATTAAAACCTAATCGGCAAAATTAGACCAGCTCCTAAAAGTGCAACAAACCTCACAGAACATATGTGGAAAATAATTTATTCAAATACTAGATTATTTATCATGTATTAATATGATTTTTCTAGATTTTTAGCAATCACTTTAGACCTTTTTAAAAATTCATCTAAGTCTCAGCCAGGACCTTTTTCACATTTTTGCTGTGACCAAAATACTTAAAATTTTTAAGTGAGACTTTCAAAAATGGAACCTGGGTAATCTGGGCTAGCTACACAAAAATCACCATATTTTTAACACCAGTTTTGCTTACTCAAATTGATTTTTAAATTGAAGGGGGGAAATAAATCTGGAAAACCCTGGAAAATAGCTAAACCCTTCTGTACGTGGGTTTTTACCCATCCCCCTCTCGTTTCCATAGACCACCATGCCCTGGACCCACCTGGCACTGGCCCTAGCTTGCCCAGCCCCCTGTCCAGCCAGCCAAGAGGAGGGACACACCTTGGGTCAACACAGATGTCTTGCGACACATGTTTGTTATCGTGGCCTGTGAAGAACGCCTCCTCTTGCCCTCCACGTCTCCCAGCTAACTCATTCATCCTCACACTTCACCACAGAGCTGAGAAACCAAGGAGGGAGAGCTCCTCTGGCTCTCTTTCTTCTCCATCTCTCCGCCGGCTGCCGGGAAGAAGGTCGCAGCCACCGCTGATGGGCCGACTTCACCACCATCAATTTTCCGTTCCCTACTAATCTCTGGATGCCGTAGCTACCTCTCTAACCTTGCTCCATTTGACGCAATCGATCACTGGGAACACGGCCTCACCGCGGAGCCCCGGGAGCGCGGCCGCGACGTCGCCGTCATGCAGCCGTGCCATCACGCCGGCATTCCTGCCGCTCAAGCTCGTCTCCGGCCGAGCTGTTTCGCCACCAACCCTGCCTCAGCTCCAGGAGTAGAACTCCCCAATAATCATCCAGTTCGATGCAGCGAGGAGGGAGATCGGCCATCGTCTTCTTCGTCTCTGGCCGAGCTCCGGCGAGCCCGATCCCGTTCAACCGGTGAGCCATCCTCGAATTCCTCAAGTGAGCAGCCTCCTCGTGACCTCACTGACCTCCTGTTTTGGTTTGAATCACTAGTTTGTTAATCAAAGCTAGCTATCATCGTCGCCTTTTTGATTTTTGCCGCCGCCGGGAGTACTCCACCGTCGTCGGGCCTCGCGCGAGCTCGCCCAACCTATCAAGGAGCACAGTGAGTCTCCTCATGACCCCTAGCACCCATTCCATGCAATTCTTGGCTTGGTTTGTGGCCGCTTTGACACATGCGCGTGCAACCCGAACATAGCCACCACTTAGACTCGTCGCCAGTGAGGTACGGTCCACCGTTGGCCACGGCACGACCATCAACAGGCCAGTCAAAACCCCTTCTTTCTTTTTGCTGTTGGCCGCAACTTCAACTGAGCCGCTATTCACCGCCGGCACCGGCGAACAGAGCAGGCGGCCATGGCTGCCTCGCCTCCCCTGTTCTGTGCCACTGACAGGTGGGCCCGGGCTAGGGGGGAGAGAAAAGAAGAAAGGATTAGATAAATAATTAGGGATTTATTTTTACAACAGAAAAATGGCCAAACTTTGAAAATCCATAACTATTTCATTTTAACTCCTTTTTGAGTGAACCAAATTTTCTTAGATTCGTCAAAGCTGGTACTTTATCTCTATAAAATAAAATGTAGCACACACAGTAGAGAAAATATCCACTAAAATTCATATTACTAATTTATATGTTATTTATTGTTTGAGTTATATACAAGCTTGATAAACTTATTCCAATTTCAAATATTCTCAAACCCTGTAATAGTAGACTCCTTTTTGGCATGTATGTCTCTTATGCAAAGTACTTTATAGCACCTTTATATATATGTTCTACACACTAAAATGTATTTCAATAATCATTAATGTATAAGAACTTCAAAATTTATAATAAATGGATTATAAATCCAAATTGAGTAAACTCAACCTAATTAGAACCATTACGTTATGCTCTTTTATATAAAAATACTTAACTTCTTAAAATCTTATCAAAAATATCAGTCAAATATAATAACTACAGTTTACAATAAAATATTTACAGAACTGCTATTTTCAGCCTTCCTATCTTGTTATTTTTGTAACTCATAGACTGTAAAAGATTTTGAAATGTTTCTTTCACTAAAATTCACTTTAAAAGGTTAAATACCTACTGTATTTATCTCATAATTAATTGATCATTTTGCATAGACATATTTAATAGATTCTTATTTGCATATTAGCTTTTTATTGGTAGATTCAGACAATTCGGAGTACGTGGAGCAAGAACCTGAGGTTGAGTGTGACTTCGTGCAGCATCGAGGCAAGAATCTAAGCATATTGAACCTATGTCTTCAATAAATTGATTTGTTTGCGAAAACAATATCTATATGCATGTTTCAGTCCTTTTTAAAATGGGAAAACGGGTAGAGTCAATATTGCCCAATTGTATGCATTTCCATTTCCTTGATTGTTGATTCCATGTTTTTACCTTGTCACCCCTGGTTAAGTACTTTGGGATACTTTTATTTTATCGAATGCTTAGCCATGCTTAGTTCTAGACTTAGAAAAATCCGATAGATGGAGCTATCGGTTCAAAACTAGTTTAATACGAATGGATGGGTTAAAATCTGAAAAGAATAACTTTTGATTTATACTTGAGAATATTTTTGACTGGGACGGATGATAGGGCGATGACGGGATGGTGTTTCCCCGATGCATGTAGCTCCGTCTGGGTCGTTAAGGACCGAACATGTTGACGTCTATTCAAGCACCCTACGTACTTCCACACGCCGGGAATGGGACGGCTTAACTTAGTAGCATGGGAGGTTGTGGCCATCTACGCCCGTCCGTCAATCATGAGGATGGTCTTTCCTTTGGAGGGTCTCGTGCGCGCCTGGTTTTGGCCGGAGGTGCCTCCCGCGATGGTGAGCCCGCCTTAGTCACAGTGTGTGTGGCTAAGTCGTCGGGGGCCCAGACGTGGTTTAGGTGGTTCGAGCTAAGCGTGGGAAAGGTTTTGTTGTGACCTCTAGTCCGCACTCAATGTGTAGAGTGTGGGTACCGACGGGTACGGATTAAACTAGAGTGTAGCCGTTTGGCTTCTATCACATCGTGTGGGTAAAGATGTACACCTCTGATCAGAGTATGAACTATTCGAACAGCCGTGTCCACGGTTACAGAACGACTACTTGATATGTTAGTCAGTCTATGTTAGCATCCAACTTGGGATATGTGGTTATATCATGACTTAGGATAGTCATGGATTGATGGGTTTATATGAGAGGCTTTGGTGTTAAATATGACTTGATTTTAGTCATGAAAGATGGTATGCTTGTGTAGCATATTTATTTGGGCAATGGCGGCCCATTGTTGATGTTAGAGCATGGAATTGTGCTCATTTTTACCCCTTTTTCAGAACATATTACTTGCTGTCATGAAATTTCAGATTGCTATTATTTCGCAAATGCTTATAGTTTCAAGGTATTATTTTGTTCAATAAACTTAGCTTTATGCAAAACCAGATCAACATAGCCATATTCCTTGATGTAGAGACCAACATTACTCCTTTGTACTATTAATATTGTGTAAGTCTAGCTAAGTACTATTCGTACTCACGCTGCATATTTTTCAGGTGAGGATAACGACGATGTTGGTGTGGTCTACTATTATCCCGCCGAGGGTGGCGAGGATAATGTGTAGTTGGAGTTAAGCTCTATCCCAGTCGGTTGCCTTGTGGGTTTGGTATGGCACCATTGGTTTTATCCTTTATGTTTACATTTCCGCTGCTATCTTTAGTGCTACTCTGTGATGAATTAGGGTGTGTGAACCCTCTATGTAATATATATAACCCTGCTGCACTTTTATCCATATTTAGAGTACTTGTGATGTTTATCAATTGCTTGCGATGAAAGTGTGAGGTTAGTCGCTTTCCTGGGGACTAGCTGAACATGAGTATGAGTTGTGTATAATTGAGATGGTTGGGGGATAGCTATTGTGGTTCGAGTCCTCTGGGGTACGTATCGTGTTTGGTCAACACCATCGAGTGGTTTGATGGGCGTATGACGGAGAGGACTGGCAAGCTATCCTTATGATTATCTCTTTTGTACACTTCTCGGCATTTCGGTTATTATATTGGAAGGGGTCAACCGTGATCATGGACACATTGAGGTTGAGTGGCTGTTAAGCGTGTATGGATCCCACTCGTCCAACAATATGTGGTGGTCGCGTTGGGCACTGGACAATATAATACTCGGGGTGTCCACAAACAGATTGGTTTTGATGAAGGGGATCAGTCAGGTTCCTTAATGTTGTTGTCATACACCATTACACATGCACCATGTGACTATTTGGATTCTAAAAAAGATCATGTATATGACGTGAGGAGTTTCGCGTGGAAAAACCAAGGGCGGTTTCCCGTGAATAAGGGGAAGATGATGTGACCATGACTACCACAGATACAACGATTGGTCCCATTGGTCATACCATTTATCGATGGGTGAACTCGTTTAACAACACGCTTCAATTTAATTCTATTATAAATATGACGCTACCTAATATCAGAAATACATATATTTATTTGTTTAGGAGCGATCTACATGTTTGTGGGACATAAAAGATAGTTGGAGACAGTTGGAGACGTTACCATGCATAGAGATATTGAGAGCAAGTCCCCCACGTTCTGGAATCTAGCTCGGCCTCCCAAGGTAGCGCTGACTTCAAACGTTCGTGAATTTTGCATAGCAACCCTATTTTGGGTTCATGACTATTTGATGGAAAGGTCTCGGAGTTCTATTTCCATCTGAATTGGTTGTAATTGAAGAAAGGTGTTGCGCCCCGGGCTAAGTGGGGCTCAAGTAGAGTGCACCCTAACCTGGTGGAGCACAGCCCTAGGGTCCCCTTGGTCATCCTCTCACCTCCTTGAATAGCTAGGTACCCCTTTCAGAGTTTCTCAGGTTTCATTAGGTTAAAGTTTAGCCATTGCTACACTAGCATGTATCTATGTGTGTCGGCTAGACCGCTTAGTTACTTGTCTTCGAAATCCCACCTTATTGAGTGTGTCAAATTATCATGAGCTTTAGTTCCTATTTATAATTCAGATTGCTTTTATCTTGTCCTTGAATGTTTCTTTGATTTGCTTGTAGGACAATGGCATGATCAACAATTCTCGAAGAGGTGTATTAGTTGCTTAAGGCACAACACAAAGGTCTAGTACAGTTGTAGTGAGGTCGTTAACTTTTCTCCTGAATCGTTGTTATCCTTAACTCACCGAAAGATCGGACTATCCTACTCACATCAAGTAGTATTAGAGCGGTGAGTATATCAAGCCTTTTCCACTGCAGCAATACAATGATGACACAGCGAGTGGAAACTGTGGGTTGTCACAGGGAGGGATCCAGATCCGCAGCTACAATGCACCATGCACGAAAACTTTGTAACTGTGAAAATGAATTTATGCATGTCACTGCAATAAATATTAGGGGCAACTGTATTCTTGCCCCTGCTTTGGAATCTAATTGTGATTTTACTTTTCTTTTTTAGGGTTTGTGATTTTGTCTCCTCTTTTTGAACTGAAGCTTCTGTTTGCCCTTTTTTAGATGGCTGTTTGGTGGGCTCAAATTAAATGAGTAAAAAAAAGATGGAATTGCTGAGAAAAATGAGAATGGACCATTCTACCCCCAAACCAAATACTCACAACATCACTGTCTTGGCCATCCCGAGTAGACCCCCAACCCAACCCTAACCGTATAGTTGTCTTCTTACCACAAACTTTAACACCGTTAAGATGATTTAACAATCTAGGGGCAAACCTGAGCTTCGGTTAAAAAAAGTGAGGGCAAAATTACAAAGTGTGAAAAGAAAGGATAAAATCACAATTATAGTTCAAAACAAGGGCAAGAACATAATTGTCCCTAAATATTATTGTACAGTAGCAACAATTTTCAATTCTTTCGTTCGACAAAATGTTTGTGTAGCATCAGTACTGAGACAGCTATCCAAAACCATTTTTTGGTTGAGAGGTATATATATCTGTCTATACTACTTTCTTCGTGTCAAAATATAGCAACTTTTAAGTTGTTGACATAACTATTAAGGAGAGTACTAAAAATACTTGTTTGCCTCTTTAGGATATATGTAGTTTAGAACCAGACTAGTTCGGGAGATAATAAAGCCTAGGAGTAGCATAGGTAGTTTACCGATAAAAGTCATATTTTATATGTTCAAGTTATTATATTGAAGATAAAATTTTAGCTTTAAAAGCTGCTATATTTTGATACGAAGGAAGGAAGTAGTATATATCCTCCCCTCTGCGTTAATTAAGAGGACCCTTTCCCATATTGAGTGCCTTCTTGCATAAGATTTCTCTCTTAGCGGGCACAGAATTAAGCTTTAGGCCAAATTCTGAATAACCTCAGTTAAGCCATTTGTTATTCGGCCCGCTCGGTGGCTGTTGCAGCTACCACAGCCAATAGGGGCCAACTGCGGTCGGCGGGAGGGTTTGTATGAAAGGTTTTAGCGCACGTAAAATAAGATAAGTTATATAATTAATTAAGTTTTAATTATTATAAATTTAAAAAATAAATTTATTTGATTTTTAAGCAACTTTTATATAGAAATTTTTTTAAAAAACATACCGTTTAGCAGGTCGGTAAACATGTTCATAGAAAATAAAAAAATTTTCTCCCTAACCTCTCGTGCCGAATGGTACCTGCCACAAAAAGGATCGTTTTTGTCTGGACCTAAATTGTGGCAGGTGGGGTTGCTATTCCCTTATTAACGAGGAATTTTTTTGGAACAGATGACTGAAGTTCCTTGTGTAGGTAGTACTCCTTCCTTCCATTGTAAGATATAAGTATTTCTATTATTTAAATTTTATATCACAATATAAACATTGCTGCACTATTTTCCATTATTCCTATTATTTCAATAATTTTAAAGCCAATCGAATGCTTGAAAAAGAAATCTAAGTAATTTAAAATTTAAAAATTGATAATTGAAGTGACTAAAAAGAAATCTTTTGACCTAATCTTAGTATTTGCTAAAAAAAAAATCTAGAAATCCTTTTATTTTGAAACAGAGGGAGTAAAACATTTCCAAGGTGAAAATTTGTACAGGTCTTGAAAAGGTTCAATTGTACGAAATTCATTTCTAGGTCCGGGATTTCTTACCATCAAGTTGGTAAAAAGCCGCGATTTATTGGCGTTGGAATTCCTTATTTCTATCTCATGCAAAAGAAGAGAATTCAAAGCAAAGGCGGGAACAATAAAAGGATTTCCTCCATTTAGGAGGGATTGCTAGTCTTCTTAATCCTCTATTGGGCACAAGAAAAAAGCAAAAAAGCCTTTTTCTTGTGTCGATTCTTCTTGTATCGAAATAAGATTCTTTTTCTTCCTATTCGTCAAAGATTACTATTTCTTCTTTTCTTTATTCGGGTCCATCTCTTTACATGTGTTTTAGCTAGTGCTATCTTTTTTTTCTGAAATATATGACGTTGGTTACTTTTGATATGTTGTTTGACTACTCGTCTTTTTAAAAGAATTATGTAAGCATCTTTTTATTTTGTTGTAACTTGTTTTATTATTAAAGGTAAGTAAGAATGACTTATATTTTTTATTTGTACATTAAATTTTGAATAAGACGAATGGTAAAACAAACAATACATAAAAAACCAACAACATCATATATTTAAAAATAGACAATAATTCTTAACGCCTTACTTTGAATTTCTCTACTGTTTGCTCACGATATGTTTTAATTACTCCTTTCGTCCCAAAATAAAAAACCCAATACGAATTTAAATAGAGAGCTATCTAAATTCGTAGTACTAGAAGCTTTTTATAGTTTAGGATAGATGGAGCCCTTTCCATTGTTACATTGCTGCTGCCTTAAATTTTTCTTGCTTTTATTTGTTCTCGTTGGACCATCCAAGAACAGGAAAAAAAAACAGAGAGAAGACCTGCCCAACTTGGCCGCTATCACTGTCCAATGGTTGTCCATGTCTCCATGATGCGCCGTGACGTAAGACGCAGTTGCGTCATCCGTTTGCCGTCAGCAGTGGATCGAGGGTTTTGCCTTTTTGCGTGGCCTCGTGACGATGCGGAGATGCATCATCACCAGGCATCGTCACGATTAATTAGTAGCTTAAACATCATTCCTGTTAAGAAATCTTGATCTCCAGACGACCGTGTCTTTAACAATATTATATTGTACTAGTGTCTTCAGCATTGAAGAGTTTAAAAACGTTGTGCAGATGCAGAACGGAATGTGTTCGTAAAAAGAAAAATCATAATTAAGGAAGGAGATTATGTATATATTCTGAACAAGACCTTAGACGTCTTGCTGTGTCTCAAGTGTTCTTACTTACTGAACGAATATTCAATGGGTCTCAAAAGACTATAGAACAGTATGCCTGTTGTCCGTTGATAAACAGAAGCGACCAAACTTCCATTTGTTTTGGCTACTAGTTTTTATGTTTTAATTTGGCGTAAATGGTAATTGGATGAAATTCATTCAATTTTGTCAGCATTTCAATTCTGTTGGGTTGCAGTTGTTGCTTGTAATTACCGCAACTAGACCAGACTTTCTCCATGCCCAGCTTGTTTCGTGTAGGGGTGGGTATTCGGTCTAATCAAAAATTTTTGTTCAGTTTTTAACGAAATTCGGTCATCTAAGATTAAAGACCGGAAAAAAAACAAGACCGATAATTTTGGTCTTGGTTAATTCAGTTTAAATCTCGGTCATGACCAAAATTTTAATACATTTAGGATATCTGAGAAATCAGAGAAATTACAACAAAAATTTCATAGCATGAAGCACAACAATAGCCAGCAACCAGCCGGTCATGACCAAAATTTTGATACATTCAGGACATCTAAGAAATCAGAGAAATTACAACAAAAATTTCGTAGCATGAAGCACAACAACAGCCAGTAAACAGCAGCAATAGCAAGCAATCAAGCGAACAACAGCAACCAAGCATGCGTCTTCGCTTCTACAGCCAGACAGCAACATGAAGCAGCGGCCTGCTCTGGCTGGGCTGGGCGCCGGCGGTGCCGTCGTGGGCGGCGAGCCCACGACAGAGACGACTCCAACGACGCCGGGCTGGCTGCCTGGGAAGGGACGAAGCCGATGCCAACGACATGGCTCGATGCCGTCGTCCGCTGATGCCAATGCAAATTGTGTTTCTTTAGTTAGTTCGGTTAACCGACGGATGACCGGATGACCGAATTAACGGATAAATTCGGTCATCTCGAATTGTTGACCGAATATTCCAATTTTGGTTACGGTCACTTCGGTTTGGTTTTTTGGTTTTGGTTTATTTTGCCGATGCCTAGTTACATTAGATGACAGTCTAACTATAATCACAGGTAATTATGCACTACTCTTTTCGTTCTAAAATATAACAATTTTTAGAATTTAAATTAAAAGGAGATTTTTATCACTAAACTACTCTTAATACTCCGTGGCTTTATTATCATCCATTTAGTCCGGGCCAACACCTCACCCTATCCTGAGTAGTCAAACAAGTTTTTTTTCATCTCTTCTTATTAGTTATGCCAAGAGCTAAAAATTACTATATTTTAAGATGTAGGAAGTAACTAATTTATAACATGTCATGATATAATAAAAGATTGTGCAAGTTCCAGAGATGATTACACACAAATTTGATCACAATCATTTTCTCAAAAGTAAAAGCATACAAACTGTCTTTGACAAATTTCTGTTAATTCCTCGCCGACTATTCACTCCATTCTCGAATAACTGACCCTATTAACTATAATGTCTCACTTTAACAACAAATTACTTTCAAATATTTACTCTCTCAGTTTCCAAATAACTGACACCGGCCAATATTCATTTCCAAACTTTGACCATTCCTTTTTTTAAAGAATTGCAAATAGTAAAAATATACCATATTATTAAAGTGCATGGTGTCTTAAATATAAGCATGAAGCTCTTCTTCATCGTAGTCTAAATGAATATTTAAGAGTCATTAGTGGTCATAATTGAAACAATGAAAGTCACCGGTGACAATTATTAAAAACAAATGGAGTATATTATGATGAAAAAAATTATATGTTATATTTATGACACTATATGCTTTGATAATAGAATATATTTATAATTATAGATAAATTTTCTAAAAGATAAATAATCAAAGTTTATATTTGAATTGTGCAAATGTCAATTAGTTCAGTACTTATTTATTTTTGGATTGTTTCTCACCGGCTTTTTGGAGACCTCTGGTTCGTTGGAACTGACGTGACGATAATACAGAGACAGAAATGATATCTGCAGCTCCACTGCCCATTAATTAATAATTAATGACACATTACCCATGCTCAGTAATACCCCGATCGATCTCACGGAACGGAGCGGTGCCCACACGCGCGATGCGAGTGACCGCATGCGGGTCACGTCGCCGTCAACCCCGACACCTCGACATGGGATGCCGCTTGTGTTATTTAACTCCATGTCTCGCCGCGTCGTGGCTGTGCAATCCACATATTGGCCATAGGTACTAGGACAAAAATAGATCATGCACGGCTAGCTAAGCTAGCACCAGAGACCGGGAGGCAATTAATGGAGGCACGGTGGAGCAAGGGGGAGAAGAAGAAGGAGAAGAAGATGGCTTCTCGGCCGTCATCACCACCGCAGGAGGAGACGACGAGGAGTGAGGAGGAGGAGCAGCAGATGGAGAGGTTCTACGCGCTCGTGGCCAACGTCCGGGCCATGAGGGCCATGTTCAAGGAGGCCGAGGCAGCGCTGCCCAGCTGCAACGACGACGACGGCAGCGCGGAGCAGCGGAAGAAGAGGCCGAGGGCGGCGCCGTGGCGGCCGGCGTTCGAGATGGCGGACTTCGAGTGCGACGGCACAACTACCACCGAAGCGAAGACGAAAGGCCAGGACTACTGCAACAAGGCGAACGCGGCTGCAGCGGAGGATGAAGGCGAAGTTGTGGAGGAAAACCAGTCGCCGTCGCTGGGCCTGGGAAGTCGACGATGCCCGACAACGATAAGAATTGACCACCGGCCAGCTTGACACTGACATCATTGTTGTTCTTGTATCTCTGTGAAATATATAGTTTCCGATTCTGGAAAAAAAATTGAATATATACATATATATTAACTTTTACAAATATATGCACCATGTCAGATATTTTTTAAAAATATACCTCCACCACGTCAGGGGAGCACGGCACCAAGCCGATGCTGCAGGGCTGGGTTGCGGGACTGCCAGTGTCGTGGCACTGAGGTCCCATCGTCTCCCACCCGCGGCACTGCTCCGTACTATCCCATCTGTCTCCTGGTAGTACCGCTGTCAAGTACCACCAACAAAAGCCTCCAGATACTCGTGTGCAAACAACGGTCACTCAGCTCTAGATAACCTTGTGTGGAGAGCTCTAGATAACCTTGTGTGGAGCTAATTTATAAAAGTAAGTGTCGTTAAGTACAGTTATCCGTCTCTTCTTCTAGGCTTTACGTCACTTCTATCTGCGTCTTTGTTCTCTCCGCTTGCTTTGTTCAGCTGCCTTCACATAGAATAAAAGGATGAAGAACGACAAGAGAGGAGCAAGTATTTGTTCTCTCCGCTTACTTCTTTTTTCGCATAAAAAAAAGAAGGAGAAGGACGAGAGAGAGGCAAGCGCTAGAGAAGAAGAAATTGAGAACTGTACATTCCGGTGGGGAAGAAGCAGCGCTCACTGAGAATCTAGTACTAGGGTAATCCACAGGTAATAGATTTTATAAATTTTTATAAAGTATGAATTTTATTTTTGGTACGCATTAGACTTAAATATTATTTTAGATATAAATATTAGTTTGTTGTATAGATGTTGATTGTATAGTGTGGCTTTGTAGTACGTATGTGATAATAGTTTAGAATGGGTGAATTGTTGGACAGTTGTAGTTAGTGTATGTGTAGTAAACATTCGTCGATTTGTGACAAGTTAGGAAATTGTAATATTGTGAAACTACTATGAATGTACACTAGCTAGAGACAATATTATTTTCACATGTCGTGTACGTTATAATACTTACGGAAATATTAGTGTGGTTGTACTAGAAATTAATTTGGGTTAGAGCACGTACTGTCACTCGCTGAAATTGCTGTTTTGTAATTAAAAAATAACTATTATTGATATAGGAGTCGATGTTTATGAATATCTAAAATTCGGAGTAAAAAATAAATTTCATGGCTCATTTAGTTTGAATAGAAATAAAATTAAACCTCCATCCTGTTCGGTGGCGCGGAATGGTGGCGTGACGTGATGCCGATGAGGGTCGCGTACGTTTGATAAGAATCCTGCGCAGGTTAGCATACATGCAAATATGATTGGATTAGTTTATAGAAAAGTGGTTTAGTGGGCTGCCCCAATAAAGCTTGTAGTATGTACGGGGTTAATCACCTACAGATATGTGATTTATTTATATCGGTTTTAATAGTCTATTTAGCATAGCAGTAATATGATCTTTTTTCTAGATATCTCTATCAACAGAGATTTGTTTATATCGGTTTTAATATGAGAATTTTTTAAACATATGCAATCTCCTGGTGCCTTCAGTTTCCAACTTTAGATTTTGAGCATCAAACGCCGTAACTAACTAATTGACGCCACTAAATTCTCTAGTGGGAAGTTATTTACCGTTAAGTACTTTGAACTGTTAAAGGTGCTAGTCGTCAACTTGTATGTTGCACCGAAGCAAATATTTAGTTAAAATTTAGTCATATATTATCATGATTACAATATTTAACCACTGAATACATTGGTTCCAATGTTTATTTAACTAAAAAGTTATTTATTATCATGATTACAATTGACACTGTCATTCGAATGATACTATGATTAATGAAATAATAATTAATTCAATTGAGAATTTTAAGTATTAAATCATTTTTACTGACACAAATCTTTGAGCAGTGGAACTTGGTGCACTGTATGCAAGTACGTAAAAAATTAATTTTCAAATTGCAGTGGAGTGGTTTTAATATTTGTATCATAGGGTTTTAATATTTGTATCATAGGGTCTACATGTTGGCGTTTTTTATGTTCCCCAACTAAGTATTTTGAAAATCATTTATGGCCAAAGTATCAAAAATTTGACTGGATCTTATTCGAAACATAAATTGTATTTGTGATCTGAGAGTAGAAGTTTTTTTTTTGAGAGGAGAGTAGTACTTAATCAAGCAGAAAAGTTGCATGTAGTCAATCTTTTGGCATTACACAAACAAAGAGTACATAATAAGAGATGTGGTAAAAAATTATCTACGGAATTTTGCATATGATGATTTATAAAGATAAACCATAATAATTATAATATTCAAAATGCTGTGGAAAAGGCATATTAATGTAATTAGTTTGGAAAAATAATAATTGTTGAATATGTAATCCGAATTTTAGCATATCATATATTCGGATTAGTTTTCTAGTAGGACTTTATGTCTTTACCTATTAGGACTTTTAGTTTTTCCCCTTTATATATCTCTTGTAAGTTGTATGGGAAGAGTGCGACGGCCTATTTTTCCCCTGTGTCCAAAGATTAGGGACGCAGACTGTGTGACTTCAGCGCCTATCGCAGCTCCATCAGTGTAGCATCCTACAAATTCGACTAATAAATTATGAACCGTCAAAAACTTTTGTTAAATTGCATCATGCCGGGGTTGTTCCCTTTTATTTTATTTATTATTGGTGCCAACCTAATAAAAATATTTAAATCCTCGGATTACATTTAATCGTATCCAAAATAATTTATGGAATTAAGTTAAAACCCAAGATTAAATGGGGGAAATCCAATTGGGTAAAATCATAATAAATAGTATAGTGTCTTATTAAAATCTTATGCTAATTGAAATATAGGCTAAAGGAATTACTAAGGGATGGAGAGAATAATAGAGTATATACTTCAGAAAAGAAAACCCCAAATAAATGCAAATTTCTCTAAGTTTTGGAAGTGATTGGCTATTTTGTAGTTAGAACCCTCCTTGCTTTAATTTTTTTGCAATCGGGTCCTTATCCCCAATCAGCCGTGCAACCGAGGCCGCCGCCGCCTCTACGCCGAAGCCAGCCGCCGTGCTTGCTCACCGCCACCGCCGCCTATGTGCCATAGCCCAAATCAGCCCAGCACTAGGCACAATCCTGTGCCCATGCCCTGCGCCGCTATGAATCATGCGCACCTAGGATTTCTGGCTCGCATTCACTGCACCAACTGTGCGTCGCGGCGCCATATGACCGCCATCTTGCATCAGCTCAATCTCGCTGAGGATGCGCCATTACTCCACATCTAGCTGCTGTGGGATCCTCGGTGGCTCTGTGAGTCCCATCGCTGTCACTTCGCTGGTGACTGATAACCGCCACACCACCGGCCATCGTCACGCCTACTACCCTACACCGCCGCGACTTCGTCACATCCATCGTTAAGCTGTTGAGCTATCCAGAAGGGATTTGCACACACACATATCCCGCCGCCGTGACCTCGTCTCGTCGGCCATTTATTAGCGCTGTGCCTAAGCCGTAGCAATCGAGTGCACTAGGGGACGCTGCCACGTATTTAAGCTGAGGAGGAGCTCGACCATGCCACAATCCCTCTTTTTCCCCTTTTCCACCCCCAGACCGAGCCAAGAAATGGGTGGGCCGCCGCCGCGCCATGGGTTGAGCACCTGTGGGGCATGTAGCTGTGCCTTTGAAGGAGTCCACCTATGCTGGCCCCGCTCGGTGGGGTGAGTACCAAATGCACCGGAGGCCGGATGGGCTGAGGGAAGGCAGCTAGGAGCCAGCCACTGCAGTTTCCCCTCCGTCAAGCACCTTGTGTGTAAGATGAGACCCATCTACTGTCACACCCTAAATCTTCCCCTTAAAGAGAGCCACACAAAATATACCTAAGAAATTGATCCAAGAAAAATAAATTAAATGGCCAAATGAACTAATTAAATGTGGAAAATACAAAATAATAAATTACTGTGGCTGGGAATAATTTTCTTTTATTCCTCTTGCCAAAATACATTAACATGATTTTTATTGGAATTTTTAGAGCACAGGAAGTATTTTTAATAAATCAAAAAATTTATCAGAATTAAATTTGCACTGGAAAACATTTTTCCTTTTCTTTCTTTCCTTTTTTTCTTTTCTTTTCTCTCCCCTCCCGCTGGGCCGCCGGCCTAGCACTATGCCGGCCTCCGCGCGTGGCATGCGCGCGCACCATCCCATGGGGCCCACCTGTCGGTCGCCTCCCTCCCTCCCTCTCTCTCGCTATCCCGTGGGCCCCGTCCTTCAGACCCCCTCCCGCCTCGCTCGCGCGCCTCCCCGCTGATAGGCTAGGCCCGCCTGTTAGCTCCTTCGTCCTCCTCCGTCTGGATCGTTCGATCCCCTCCACCTTCGATCATCGCCTCGCCTCAGCTCCCCGCGTGCCCGTCCTT
Organism: Oryza meyeriana var. granulata; assembly: GCA_003991445.1. NCBI lineage: Eukaryota > Viridiplantae > Streptophyta > Magnoliopsida > Poales > Poaceae > Oryza > Oryza meyeriana. The sequence continues at coordinate 85,864 of RYFJ01000569.1, forward strand.
GGTTCAAATGACGATGGACTTGGTCCTCGCCCACTCCCCACTATCTCCGGCGCCGTCACCCACTCTTGCGCTAGAATCGCGCACACGACGCTGCGGCCGCTGCCCTCAAACCCGTGAGAAATTGAGCCGTTTTGGCCACGATCTCTCCCGCCTGAGCTCTTAAAGACCTTTGCCACCCTCTCCTCTTTCTTTCCCCTCAGACGTTGATGCTTCCCGAGCACTCTAGCACCCCGTGCCGCATGATCCAGAGCCGCCGCCGCACTCCGCCGTCTCTAGTTGTCTACCGTCATAGCCGTAGCTGCTGCCAGACTGCACACTCGCCACCACCAGCTCCACCGCACTCGTGTGAAGCCAGGCCGCCGCATCCGTGGGTCTCTACACCTTCGAAGGTCCAGTCTCGCCGTCGTCCTCCTCGATGAGCTTTTCTGTCGGCCTTCGGCCACAAAATTTCGTCGCCTCTCCCGGCCGTTTTCTCTGCTAATCTGCTCTACACCATCTCCAGGCCTTCCTCAATGATTCGCACCCCCGTTGCTCCTCAACGTTGCTGGAATCCCGTCGGCGTCAGTAACCTGAAGCTCCGCCACTGCCTATATCCTCTGTTTGCCACCGTTCACTACCTTTCAGCTGTCGCAACCCCTCGGTGAGCACCCCTTTGTCTTCCTCGTTTCATCCCGCGGCTCGCCGCCGATCTTCGGGGGCCGGATGGTCCCCGGTGGCGACCATCAGGCCGCTCGCCCCGCCGCGGCTCGACCGCGGCGGCGGGGCGAGCCCCCTTTCGTCCGGGGCTGTCCGATCTGCCTCTGGGCAGATCCGGACCGACCGCGTGGCACCCCACGGGTGCCCGCTTCCCCGCCACGTCGGCGCCACCTGGGCGCCGCGTCGGCCTATCGGCCCATCGTGGCTGCCGCGTGGCAGCCACATCGTCACCTCCTGCTGGGCCACGGTTGACCCGGTCCACCATGCGCCGTCCTCCCCTGTGTCACCGACCAGTGGGGCCCACCTGTTGGCGCCGGCTCCCAGGTCCAGTGACGCAATAATTCAGTTAATTGCCCAATAAATCACTTAATTATTGGTTTTACATTGGAAAACATAGTAAAACTTTAAAAATTTATAACTAATTCATACGAACTCCGATTAAGTCCATTCAAATTTCATTAAATCCAAAAAATACCAAGAATTCATTAAAAATATTTTCAGTTCTTGTTTGACTGTCCTCATGTACTATTTTTAATTGTTTGTGCATTGTCTGTTATAGAATCCGATGCCGTCGACCCTCCCGTTTACTACGAGGTCATAGCCGAGTACGTCGAGCCGGAGCAAGGAAAGTCGCACTGTAATCTTGATCATTTGGCACCTACTTTTCGCTAAAATGCTTTGTTTATTTAAATAAACCTACACGTTTTATTATTTCATGTGGTATGGATTATAACCTTTATATAGATAGGACTATGCCTTAGTATTTGAACCTTGTCCCTTGTCACCTGGGTAACAACATGATTAGAGTACTATTTTTAGGATGCTTAGTTATGCTTAGAAACTATTAGTTCACCTGGTAATTAGATATTATCATTTACATTCTTGGCTCGACTCTATGTCGGACAATAAAACTTTGGATATATTACTATTCAATTACAAAAATTTGACTCGAATGGTGGGCTGTGGGTGCATGGTTTTGTTGGTCTCACCCATGGAAATTAAGGACCGGTTCGTGGGAACCCCTTAGGTAATTAATTGTACTTTCTACAAGCCAGCGTGGGCAACGGCTGGGCTTGTAGCGTCTCTTCCCTCTCCTAGGCACTGATGGTGAGAATGGGCATGATGGAGTTGGGTCTGCTCGGGGTAGGGTTGATCGGCTTCCGGATCCATTGTGGCGCAAGGGGGGTAGCCTGGTCGAGATGGTGTGCCCTGTCAGCAGGTGCAACCCCAGCGTGGTGTGGATGGTTATGGAGAGGTTGCGTGAATGGTCCTGTCATAGCCTCTCGCGGGTGTCGTGGTGACACGTCAGCACACGGGAACTTGTGTGGGGCTATGTCTTGTGGGTACAGTTGTACACCTCTGATCAGAGTTAAATCTATTCGAATAGCTATGCCCGCGGTTATGGGCATGTTGGTCAAGACTCACCGCAATTAGTCTCACCCTCACTTAGTCAACCTGATTTATTGGAAATGGTGTAGTTCAAGTGGATGGTTGGGCCTGGTTGACGTGGTGTAACATTGATCAGTGGAGGTTTAATATTGTTCAATCAATCAACCTTTTTACCGTTTTGCGAACTACTACTGGTTACAACTATTTTTATGCAATTAAACCTCTAGCCTATTGTCAATATTTTACACCGGCAATACAACTATAGGGCTACTCGGCAAGGGGAAACTCAATGGATTGCAGAGGAACACGGGGAGATTTTATACTGGTTTAGGCTCTCGATGTGAGGTAATACCCTAGTCCAGTTGTGGTGTTATTCCTCTGAGGTGTTTGTCGATAGATGATCTCGTCCCCCTTGAGGGGCGCCCTGCCTCCCCTTATATACTAGGGGACAGGGGTATAGGAGAAGGATCCCAGCCGGATACGGCCAAGGGATTTCCTTCATAGAGATAGAAACTTATCCAACTAAGACTATGTTTTCCTTATTGTATAAGGCAAAGTCTGCCGGGTGCTATCTTATCTCTAACTACATGATTCGGCCCATCCTCTATCCGAGTGGCCCATATGCTGGTAGTGAGGTACCTGGGGCCCATGGCCTCCACAGTAGCCCCTGAGACCTTCATAGTTGAGTCACAGCTGATGCCAAGTGCTCATCCTCCACAGTGAAGATTGCCCGAGTGCGATGCTCCTGAGTACTCTTTGTCTGAGTGAGTATTCTTCCCGAGTCCTGTTTCATGTCAACTGGCAGCGAGGCTATGAAGGGCTTCATGTAGATGTATGAATAGTGTGCGCCGAATAGACGCACCTATTAGGTGTAGCCCCTGACTTTGTGTTTAATTGTGAAGACAATTAAACATAAAGTCAAAGATCTTTAATCTGATAGTCTTTCCCGAGTAGTATACTACTGGTATATGAGACTCTACGGTATCATGTCAACCGGAATAAACTTTATAGTCTTGCCGAGTAGGGAACTACTCGTATGTAGGACTCTTCGACGTCGTGTCAGTCGGGATGTGTGTTTATAGTCTGCCGAGTAGGATGCTACTCGTATATGGGACTCTTCAGCTTCATGTCAGTTGGAAAGGGGGTTTATAGTCTTTCCCGAGTGGCATCCCACCCAGAAGTTAGACTCCTCCGCATCATGTCAGTAGGGATGAGAAATTTATAGTCTCTCCCGAGTAGTGCACTACTCGAAAGTTAGACTCTTCAGCGTCGAATCAGCTGGAATAATGTTGCTCATGGCAACTGATGGCCACGTATGTAGGCCAAGTACCACTTCATGAAAATAAATCCACGACATGGTCAGGTGTTCTCGAGAAAGATACCTGCATCCCCAATTTTAATGAAGACCAGCTTGTGATCCATGTAAGGATATATTCTCGAGACCTGTGGATAAAACAGATACCCAAACATATATGTTTAGCAATAAGGCTCTCATGAAGCATATCTGTTTACCTCATCGGCTCCTGTTGGTAGCACTAGCGCTATAATTTCAACTCAGCCTGCGGGCGGCCCACATGGAGCATGCTACTGTAGGAACTCATATCTTAGTGGCCCAGTACCGACTATGTAGGCCCAAGCCCGTTAGTCGGTATCAACTCTATAAAAAGCGGGGAGAGAGAAAAAGATTCCTTCATCTTCCCCAAATCTGCCAATCGCTTCGTCTTCCGCTTCCGCGCCCAACTTTTCGCCTCCTGCTCGGTTAGGGTTAGCTGCTGCTGCTATTCCCCACTCGAACTCGGGCGATTCCAGTCCTCTTCATCTGTTCCAAGCCCCTAATCGCTTTTCCCTTAAATCTCTCCACCCCCAACCATGTCAAAAGCTTTGGATCCTGTGGGTGCGTTGGGGAATGCCTGGCCGACTTTGGATTGCGGCTCGGTGAAATTGAAGCTGCTGGAGAGTCAATTGAAGTTGCCAAGCCAAGAGGTGATCTGTTGGCGGCCGGTAAGGGTGAGTCGGTCCCAAATTCCCAATCTGGCGAAACAGTAGTTTTTGCCTCTTTTTTTGATTGGGGTTTGTGCCTTCTCTCTTTTGAGTTCTTCCGCCGCATCCTTGACTTCTATGAGTTGGAGTTGGTGAATTTGAATCCCAACTTGATTCTTCAAATCTCCATATTTGTTACACTCTGCGAGTGCTTTTTGGGTGTGGAGCCCCATTTTAATTTCTTTAGGCATCTGTTCCACATCAAACCCCAGCCCTCCAAGAATAATATCAATGTGATTGGGGGGGCTGGTCTCTAGTTGAGGAGTGATGGGAAGAAAATATATCTTGATCTCCCCTTGAAATCTTTCTTGAAAAGCTGGCACAAGGAGTGGTTCTATTTCGCAGATCTGGCTCCCTCCTTGCGTCCATTCACCGGCTTGCCACCGGTAGTTTTACCAAATTGGTCAGCAGATCCAACCTTTGAGGAGATGGGCCAGGTGCATCAATTGTTGGAGAAACTAGATAAGCTTAAGGAAGCTGGCCTGATCGGGCCTTGGGTGGCCCGGCGCATCTAGCCGCTGAAGCTAAGGAGTGCGTTCGGCTGGTATTTTCAGGGCAAATATGATCCTGACCGAGTAAGCCACGAATCGGCCGACAAGTACAAGGTGACCGAGACCCTGTTCGGTTACTTCTCCGAGGGGGTGATCGAGACCGAAGACGAGAAATGCCGGACCGTGGCTTATAGCTTCCTTCGGCCCCGTCCCAAGGTAATCTTTGTCCTTCTTCTGTGACGAATGCCTGTGGGCCTATATCTGTGATTGCCCAGCATTATGTGATATATGTTATTGAATCTTCTGTAGGAATGCGAGGAGTTCGATGAGGACTCCTGCCCGTTGTTAGCCGTTAAATCGAAGAAGAGGCCGAGGAGTCCTGCTGCTGCCCAACCCGACTCCAAGAGAGCAGGGAAAAAGCCTGTTCAATATCGGGGCGAGGGGGCCATGATGCCGCGTGTCGTGGTAGGAGGCCTGAAGATAAAGGACACCGCCGCCGCGGCGCCCAGGCAATCAAGTCCCAGGTTGGGATCAGTATGGCCGAGCTCGACACTGCTAAGCCCGGCAAAAGCACCACCGAGTACACGATCCGAGCAGGCGCCGCCAAGCAGACAGATGCCCGAGTCGGACACGCCACCAATGGGGCCGCCTCCAGTTGCCACGCCACCGCTGACTGCTTCACCAACCAAGCCGACAACCATTCATAGCGCTCCGCCGGGACCCAGATCGCCTGGCGGGAAACTCAAGTTCTCCAAGAGGTAAGCTGCTCTAGATCTTCTGAGATTCTTGTCTATTGCAGTAATATTTTGATGTCTGTTTTGCCATGTAGGAAGCGTGCCGATATTGATCTCAAGGAGACCGCTCCGACCGCTCCCCTTGAAGAGCCCGCCCCAGCCGAGCCGGTGCCCGCGAGCACACACACTGAACCGGTGGCCATCCTAGTCACGGAGATTGATAGCCCTGGGACCAGTTAACCGAGAAACCGATAACCGAACCGAACCGAACCAAACCGAACCGAATTAACCGAATAAGTCGGTTAATTCGGTTTTCGGTGTTCAGTTCGGTTCTTGTTTTTTGTTTGTTCGGTAGTCGGTTTTCGGTTCGATTTTTAAGTTCTATTAACCGATCTACCGAAAAACCGAATAACGTCTCGTGCCCGCCGCTCGTGCCCCGCGCCCCGCAGCCGCCAGCCCACCCGTGCCCCGCGCCCCGTAGCGCCCGATCGCCCGCCGCCCGTGCCCCGCGCCCCGCAGCGCCCGTGCCCGCGCCTCGCAGCGCCCGGTCGCCCGTGCCTCGGGCCCCGCGCCCAGCGCCCAGTCGCCCGTGCCCCGTGCCCCGCGTCCCGCGCCCCGCAGCGCCCGTGCCCCGCGCCCCGCGTCTCGCGCCCCGCAGCCGCCCGTGCCTCACGCCCTGCGTCCAGCGCCCAGTCGCCCGTGCCCCGCTGCCTCGCGCCTCGCGCCCCGCGTCCCGCGCCCCGCAGCGCCCGGTCGCCCGGTCGCTCGGTTATTTCAGATTAACCGATTAACCGAACCGAATTAACCATAACCTAACTGGTCGGTTATTAGTTTTTTCCCTAGAATTTCGGTTGCCATTTTCCAATAACCGAATTACATTCTAACCAAATTAACCGAACCGTTTAAACCGAATTAACCGAAATCCCAGGCCTAGAGATTGAGGTGGTCCCGACTGCGGGGCCACTGGTGCCGCTCGACCAAGGGACGGTTACTGAGGTTGCTGCCCCAGCCCCTGAGTCGATGCCCACTGCCGAGGCCATTGCTAGAGCCCCCGAGTCGATCCCCGAGGCCGTAGGGGACGCCGCCGTGGGGGCCAGGACCTCGTTGCCGGCATGGTCGTTGTCGTCGTCGTCATCGCCGCCGCCGGAGATCCCGAACCTTCCTCGGATTGAAGCTCCTCCACGTAAGTTCCCCCGGACGTTCACCTGGACGGCGCCTGATGGAACCGCGAGGAGGTTCAAGCTCAATGAGGCCGTGGCGAGAAGGGAACGCGAAAGCTTGCTCCGCGCCGCCATTGCCGGGTCCGAGGGGGTTCGGGTATGATTCTTGCGGTGGAGTCCTGGTGGTCTTCCTATTCTGGCGTCTGACTCCGCTCTTGACTTGTTCTCTCCGTGAGCAGAAGCTTGTTGATCGTAATGAGGAGTTGACCGGGATCCTGATCGAAATGGCCCCCCATCTCACGGAGTTAGAGCAGCTCCGGGCATTGAAGGGCGAGATGGAGGAGCGCCAGGCGGGGAGGGAAGCTTGGCTGAAGGATGCCGCCAACCAGCTCAGGGACGAAACTTGGGCCCAAGCCGGGAAGATTAGAGGTAAGTCCCCCGAATGCATCTTCTTGACTGAACCCTTGATGTATTTCTCTAGCTGCGTTGTTCCCGACTGCCCAGTTGTGTCTTGGCTACAAGGTTGAGTTCTTGACTAATTTGTCGTGCAGCCCTCAAAGCCGAGTTGAAGACCCGAACAGAGAGGGAAGCCCAGCTGAAGGAGGCTGAGGAAGCCAAGGCCGAGCTTGAAAAGGACAAGGCCGACCTAACGAAGGCCAACACCGAGCTCGAACGGGAGAAGGCCGAGTTAAAAGAGGCCAACATCAAGCTTGGCGAAGAAAAAGCTAGATTGGAGAAGGCCGTGGCCGAGTGGGAGACCGATTACATGAGTAAGTCTCCGTCTCGACAATGATCTTAACCAATCCTTTAATCATTCCATCTGCAGTCGTGCCTAACAAGTTTACTTGTCAGTGGACTCGGGTAGACCTCAGAGCCAATGCCCAGGCCCAATATCGGGCTTACACAGAGGAGATAAGGGTTATCAGGGACTCACGGGAGGCCCTCGTCGGGTCCGTGAAAGGGTACCTTGATCTGATGGATCCCCGCCTTGTGGAAACCAGCTGCAGCTGAATCCCCCAAGTGGAGGCACGTCTTGAGGATGCACCAAGTGCCCTGAAGAGGTACTCGGATGAGCATGTCATTGCTGGCGTGGCCTAGACCCTGGCGATGACCAAATCAATCTACCCGAGGGCAGACATTGAAGCCATCGGGGAGGGGTTTGCCGAGGAGATGACGCCCGAGGAGGCGCTGGAGCTGATAGCTAAGCTTTGAATTACTACTCAGTTGTCATTAGCTTTACTTGACTACGTAGTCTACGCCGAGTTAGTCTATCAGAACTTAATAAAAATCGTTCAATGTAAGAAACTGTACTCGGGCAAACGTGACAGCCGTAGTAAGGCTTCATAACTGGAGTAGGACAGGCTCGTATGTTATTGACAAAACACATATAATACATGCAGCCCCCGACTCACTACTCGGTTGATACAAGCGGCGTAGTGAGTCAGAGAAACTGTACACATGAGAAAGTATAAAGCTCAAGTATAGAAAGGACGTAGCTGTTCTATATTCCATGAGTTGCTGATAAGGGCACCGTCTTCGGTCTTCAGTCGGTAGGCGCTTAGCCGCGTGACCTCGGCTATAATGAATGGCCCTTCCCAAATTGGGTATAATTTGTGCCTGTCTTTGGTGGTTTGTATTTTCCTCAAAACGAGATCCCCGACCAAAAAGGCGCGGCCACGGACATTGCGATTGTGGTAGCGATGCAGGCCTTGAAGATACCTTGCCGACTGGATTGTTGGGATGTCCCTTGCTTCTTTCAACTGATCTAGCTCGGCCAGTCGGGTATTGTTTAAGACGTCTTCTGAGTAGGCCCGGACTCGCGGAGAGCCGAACTGTAACTCTGTCGGTAGCATAGCCTTAGCACCGTAGACCAGAAAGAAAGGGGATTGCCCTGTTGCCCGACTAACTGTGGTTCTGAGAGACCAGAGAACATATGGGAGTTCTTGTACCCACCGGCCCTCGTATGGTTGTAGTCGGTCAAATATCCTGGCCTTGATGCCTTGTAAGACCATACCGTTGGCTCGTTCGACCTGCCCGTTGTTCCGTGGGTGTGCCATAGATGCATAGCAGATCTTGATGCTGAAATCTTCGCAGAAGTCTTGGAATACGCCGCCCATGAACTGAGTACCGTTGTCGGTGATGATGTGGTTAGGAACCCCGAATCTGTATAGTATACTCATGATGAAGTCCTTTGCTCGTGCCGCTGTTATAGTTGCAACGGGTTTTGCCTCAATCCACTTGGTGAATTTATCCACTGCGACGAATAGATGTGTGAACCCTCCTGGCGCTTTCTTGAAAGGCCTAACCATGTCGAGCCCCCATACTGCAAATGGCTAGGAAATGGGGATTGTTTGGAGTTCCTGGGCTGGGAGATTGGTTTGTCTTGCGTAGAACTAGCAACCCTCGCATTTGCAAACAATTTCTTTTGTGTCAGTTACTGCTGTGGGCCAGAAAAATCCCTATCGGTAAGCCTTTCCGACTAACGTCCTGGATGCGGCATGGTTGCCACATATGCCCGAGTGGATCGACTGCAGGATCTGCTTTCCCTCCTCGGTGGTGACGCAACGCATGAGGACACCGGATGCGCTCCTTCGGTACAGGTCTTCTCCGACTAGTAGAAAGCTTTTGCTTCGATGCTTGATCTGCTTGGCTTGACTGCGATCTTCTGGGAGTTCGTCGTCCAAGAGAAATTTGACAATAGGGGTCTGCCAGTCTTGACATATGCGCAGCACCTCATCTGTAGCCGAGGTAGGTTCGCCTCCCGACTGTTTCGGCGCCGGTTTCTTCTTGACTGATGGCTCCATAAGTTGCTCGACAAAGATTCCAGTCGAAAACGCTTCTCGCTTGGATCCCATGTTTGCCAGCTCGTCTACAGCATCATTGTATTATCGTAAGACATGTGTTATCTCCAGCCCGTCGAACTTGTGTTCCATCTTGCGAACCTCCTGACAGTATGCCGCCATGGTATCATCTGACAAGTCCAGTCCTTCATGACTTGGTTCACCATGAGTTGAGAATCCCCGTGCACAACCAGTCGACATATGCCAAGTGATATAGCAGTATGGAGCCCGTGGATAAGTGCCTCGTACTTGGCGACGTTGTGGGAAGCCGGGAAATGGATTTGTAGAACATACTTCAGTTTTTTGCCGGTGGGGGACGTTAGTATGACGCCAGCCCTGGCGCCGCCGATCCGTAGGGAACCGTCGAAGTACATTGTCCAGTATTCTAGCTTCTCTGTTGATGTAGGCAGTTGAACTTCTGTCCACTCGGCCACGAAGTCGGCTAGAGCTTGTGATTTAATTGCTGTCCGTGGCTGAAAGGTGATATCGAATGCCATCAACTCGAGTGCCCATTTAGCGATTCGGCCGGTGGCCTCGCGGTTATGAAGGACATCCCCGAGTGGAAACGATGTGACCACCGTGACTTGATGTGCTTGGAAATAGTGCACCAGCTTCCGGACTGTGATGAGTAGGCCATATAACAGCTTCTGGACCTACGGATATCTCGTCTTCGAGTCAGCAAGCACCTCGCTGACAAAGTAAACTGGCCTTTGTATTTTCTGAATGTGACCCTGGTCGGATCGCTCGACCACCAGCACCGTGCTGACTACCTGAGTGGTTGCCGCCAGATATAGCATTAGCGGTTCTTGGGGCATAGGTGATGCCAACACGGGAGGTGATGTGAGAAATTGTTTGAAGTCTTCGAAGGCTTGCTGGGCTTCCGGAGTCCATTGGAAATTGTCCGCCTTTTTGAGTAGCTTGAAGAAGGGCATACCCCGTTCGCCCAGTCGGGAAATAAATCGGCTAAGTGCTGCCATGCAGCCTATCAGCTTCTGGACGTCTTTGAGGTTAGTCGGTGGTGCCATGTTCATGATGGTGTTGACTTTCTCCCGGTTTGCCTCGATGCCGTGATGCGAGACAATGAAGCCGAGTAACTTGCCGGTTGGCATTCCGAAGGCGCATTTTTCTGGGTTCAACTTCATCTTGAATCGTTGAAGATTTTGGAAGGTTTCTTCTAGGTCAGCGATGAGGTCTTCTTTGGACTTGGTCTTGATCACCACGTCGTCGATGTAGGCTTCCACGTTGTGCCCGATCTGAGTGTGCAGACACCGCTGAATTACCCATTGATAGGTTGCTCTAGCATTTTTCAAACCGAACGGCATTGTGATATAGCAGTACGCTCCAAATGACATGATGAAAGATGTCTTTAAGCAGTCTTCCTCCCTCAGGCTGATTTGATGGTATCTCGAGTAGCAGTCGAGAAAGCTGAGTAGGTCGCACCCGGCCGTGGTATCTACCACCTGATCTATCTTGGGAAGACCAAATGGTTCCTTGGGGCACACCTTGTTGAGATCGGTGTAGTCGATGCACATGTGCCATTTACCGTTTTTCTTCTGGACCAGAACTGGGTTTGCTAGCCAATCCGGGTGATAGACCTCCTTGATGAACCCGGCTGCGAGGAGCTTGGTGATCTCCTCCCGAATAGCATCCTTGCGGTCTTGAGCGAAGCGCCGTAGCCGTTGCTTGACTGGCTTGGCGTCTATCTTCACGTTGAGGGCATGCTCGATCACCTCCCTTGGTACGCCCAGCATGTCGGACGGTTTCCACGCAAATATATCCTTGTTGGTTTGGAGGAAGGTGACGAGCGCGCCTTCTTATTTGGGGTAGAGTCCGGTCCCGACTAGGGCAGTCTTGGAGGGGTCGGAAGGGTCCAGGGGGATCTTCTTCGTGTCCGAGTCTGCTGAAATTCCCGACTTTGCTGCCTTTTTGGCCAGAACTGGGTCTTCCTCGACTTCAGTTGTGACGGCTTGCCGAATGCTGTTGCGCCCGACTGCCGCCTCTTGTGATTGATCCAATTCGCAGCTCTCCTTGTCGCAGGTGAAGGATTGTTTGACCTCGCTGCGGAGGGAGAGGACTCCTGTCGGCCCTGGCATCTTTAGTACCATATATGTGTAATGCAGTACCGCCATGAATTTGGCGAGTGCCAGTCGTCCGAGTATGGTGTGGTACGCAGTCTCGAAGTCGACGACCTCGAAGTAGATGTTTTCTGTGCGGAAGTTATCCCGCGTGCCAAAAGTTACCGGCAAGGTAATCTGCCCGAGTGGTGTTGAAGAGAGGCCGGGAATTATCCTGTGGAAGGGCGCCGTACTCGGCCGCAGATTTGAACGAGGAATCTTCATCTCGTCCAGGGTCTTGGCGAATAGGATGTTGAGTGCGCTGCCTCCATCTATGAGCACCTTCTTCAACTTGATGTTCTTGACAACAGGGTCCAGGACGAGTGGATAGCATCCCGGGTGCGAGACCCAATCTGGGTGATCTGCGCGATTGAATGTAATGGCCATCTCTGACCAGTGTAGGTACTGGGGGGTGTCCGTCTAGAGACCGTATTGACTTCACGCGCTGATAGCTTCTGTTTGTGCTTGGACTCATACGCGAGTGGCCCTTCGAAGATGTGATTGAGCTCGGCTTGGGGATCTTGAAAATCATCAGCCAGACCCTGATCTGGCTTGTCTTTGTCCTTATCGGCGCCAGATGATGAAGCCTGCTCGGAGGCAAACTTCTTAAGCATGTAGCAGTCTTTGGCCGCGTGCTTGCCCTTGGGGTGGAAGGGGCATGGCCCACTCATGACCTTCTGGTAGTCGTTATTCTGCTGGGGCCATGACCGAGTGCGCTTCATGTTGGCCACCTCGTTGTCCGACTTCCGCTTGCGGCTGCCAGACTTGTTTTGAGACGGCTCGTTGTCGGCTTTCGCCTTCTGGTCTTTTTGTCGGGACTCCTTTTTCTCGTCGAGGGCCTCTGCGACCGCTTCAGCCGAGTCGGCGTATTTGTTTGCCATGTCGAAGAGAGCCCAGACCGAGGATGGTGGCTTCCGAGTAAACTTTGTGATGAACGGGGCGTCCTTCACTCCCTTGCGGAAGGCGGCGATGACGGCCTCGTCTCAGATCATTGGGATCTTGTTGCGCTTCTCGGAGAATCTCTTGATAAATTCCTATAGAGACTCGTTCTTCTTCTGATGTAGTTGATACAAATCGTGCTCAGAAGATGGCCTCTCGTAGGTTCCCTGAAAATTAGCGATGAACCGCTCCCTGAGTTCTCCCTAGGAACTGATCGACCGCCTTGGGAGCCCTATCAGCCATGTCCTCGCCGAGTCGGCTAGCGCGACTGGGAGGTAGTTGGCCATGGCTTTGTGGTCGCCTCCAGCAGCTCGAACCGCTAGGGTGTATACAGTGAGCCAAGACTCGGGATTTGTTTTGCCATCATACTTTTTGATTCCCGTGGGCTTAAAACCAGTCAGCCAGTCGACGTCCTGTAGCTCCCGAGTGAAAGCTGGAATGCCTTCGTCTTCATGAGGGCTCGGGCTTCGACCACGGCGGTTAAACCGCTCGTGATGGAGCCCGAAGCGCTCGTTTTCATCCTCTAGACAGCAGCGCTCATCCTTTTCTCGTTCATGGCCCCGGGCGTTGATGGTGTGGCGAAGGTCGTGTTGTAGGCATCCTCGTAGATCTTGGTTGGGCCGGCGGTCATACTGGTGGCGCCGTCGGTTGTCATTGTTGGTATTGCCGAGTGACGTTTGCCTAGACTCCTCGTGTGGCCGACTTGAGCCGGCCGCCCAACGCCATACTAACGTGGATTCGAGGTGTCCAAATTTATTCGAGTCAGGTCAAGTTTGGGGTGGAAATTTTATTCAAAGGTTATGGCATAGGTGTCCAAATTTTGGGAAAACCTTGGTTATTCGAGGTGATGTGTGATTTAAGGCATGCATAAAATATTTCTATTGGCCTTGCATGTATTATTTAAAAATTTATTTGGTACCATTAGGTTCTGCTGTATTATTCCGTCGATTCCAAGTTTACATACAAAATTATCTCATGCATAAAAATTGTTGTTTATTTTAAAATCATTTACTGCTCACTCTATTTGGATCTGAGCATACATTGATTCTCCCTTCTTGCCTTCTATAGATGGATAGTCTCCCCAATCAGCACGGCACAAACATGGGTGGATTTGTGGAGGAGCTCTGTATGATGAGTTTTACTTTGGGGTACAGCCATGCCCCGGAGTACACCGCAGTGGAGCCCATGGAGAGTGAGCTCCCGCACCGGGTTCGTTTGGAGCTGCTAGGCGAAAGGTACCTCCTACCAGCCATGGAGATCGAGATCGGTGGGCGTACCTACGATCATGCCTGCCAAGAGGCAGCTTTCTGTCTAATCGGAGAGCTACGTCGGAGGCACCACTCTACCCTCCACACCACTGCCTACCGCTACCTCCCCAGCCGGACTCACTACTAGGTGTACAGCACCTTTCAGCTGGCTGACGACGAGAACGACACCACCATTGTCCATATGAGGCGGGCGATGTGGGCCATGGACTACATGCATGCCAATTGTGTGCATGCGGCCCACGACCGGGAGGACGCCAACAGGATGACCATCATTGGTCTCCAAAACAAAATCGACCGCCTAAAGAAGGAGGTCGCGGAGTTGAAGGGACAGCCGCCACCCGGTGGGGCTAGGATTCATCTAACCCCAAGGAAGAGGACCCTTCCTCCGGTGGGGGTTGAGTTGGCCCCTAGGAATGGGCCACACGCACCACCACCGGCACCAGCTCCAGCTCCAGCTCTAGCGCCAGTGCCCGCTCCAACTCCAGCACCAACACCAGCACCAACGAGCGGCATGATCAGCGCGTCATCAAGCGACGGCAACTCTTTGGGATGCACCAACATCCATGGGGGCTTCACTTCCACAGACGATAGCAGCTCCTTTAGTGGATCCCGCACCCGCAGTGAGGCTAGTTCCTTGGCTCACGATAGTGTGGACTACGTGAACGGATCCAGGAGCCGCACCGACGATGAAGTGGGTGACGAGTAGGAGCTGGAATACAACTCGGACAACCGCAAGAGCCGCTCAGAGCAGTAGATGCGCCATCCTTAGTGTTTATCATTTTCTTAGTTTGATTTCTTGATCAGTTGTAATGTTAGTGTGGTTGCTTGGGGTTAGTTGGTGACATACCGTCTGTTGTGGTGTGTCCACCTTAATTAGGAGTTGAATTGGTGTTTCCTCATGTTTCCAACTATAAGTCTCAGTTAATTTAATTCAGCCACTTAATTATCACTCCTGTTTCTGAGCCAAGTTTTTCTCCTTCCCTTCCACTGCTATCCCCTTCAGATGGTAAACACAAGGAATGGTAACCATGCTGCCAGTGACGCCAGCTCTACCAACCAGCAGGATGGAGCACCCCAGAACCCCGGAGCTCCCAATCACATGCCACCTTCGCTACCGAAAAACCCGATGCTTGCATAGGTTCTGGCCAACCAGAACCAGATGTTGGAAATTATGATGCAGTAGATGCAGCAAAACAATCTGCAGTAGCAGCACCAGCAACCTCACATCCCAGCCATCACCCCTTAGTCAAAGCTGCCTGAGTTCTTGAGGGTCAGGCCGCCAACCTTCTCCAACACCACCAACCCCATGGACGCCAATGACTGGCTCTTGGCAATCGAGAAAAAGCTCAACCTCCTTCAGTGCAGTGATAAGGAGAAGGTCACTTTTGCAACCCACCAGCTCCAAGGTCCCGCATCAGCATGGTGGGACAATTTCCTTGTGACCCATACTGCTACCACTGAGGTCACCTGGGCGGAATTCTGCCATAACTTCTGGAAGTCTCAGATACCGGCTGGCATTGTGGCACAGAAGAAGAGGGAGTTTAGGGACTTGGTCCAAGGAAATAGGACAGTCACGGAGTATCTTCATGACTTCAACCGTTTGGCATGCTACGCGCCCGAGGATATCCGCACCGATGTGGAGAGACAGGAGAGGTTCCTAGACGGACTTGACGACAAGTTGACCAATCAGCTCCTCTCAAGTGACTATCCAGACTTCGAGAAGCTGGTGGATAAAGCTGTAACATCCCCAATCTAGTAGAGGTAACTATTTGAGTTTCCTAGAACCATCTTTGTTTGCTAATTAAAATTTTTGAATCATCTTGTCATATAACTCAAAATTCGATTTAATTAAAACCTAGTCGGCAAAATTAGACCAACTCCTAAAAGTGCAACAAACCTCACAGAAATATATGTGGGAAATAATTTATTCAAATACTAGATTATTTATCATGAATTAATATGATTTTTCTAGATTTTTAGCAATCACTTTAGACCTTTTTAAAAATTCATCTAAGTCTCAGCCAGGACCTTTTTCACATTTTTTGCTGTGACCAAAAAATACTTGAAATTTTTGAGTGAGACTTTGAAAAATGGAACCTAGCTGTCGTGGGCTACAACCTGGCCAACTCTCACAATTGTGCCACCCTTCTAGCATGTTCTATGGATTAAACAAAGTGAGAGGAAGAAAAAAATTCTGAAAAATCCTAAAAATGGTTCAAAATCAGTGGGTACTCTCTTTTCTACCCCATACCCCTCTCATACACCTAGAGCACCATAGACCCCTGGCCCACCTGTAAGCCTCAACATTCCTTTGGACAATGTGTTTCACCAAGAAATCCACCCACACCTCTCACCTCTCCATAGGTTTTCACTACTTGGACCCACTAGTCATGGACTAAACCTAGCCAAAAATGTGTAGAACAATGTTGTCTTACATGTGGGACCCACCTTGACCACTGTGCCAATAGATACACCTCAGCAGGCCCCAGCAAACATGTCAGCATCTCCTTCCTCTCCCTCCCTCAGTATACAAAGCAGCCCTGGACAGCACAGCTCTTGGAAACCTCAGCAATTTCGCCTCAAACTCCGCCAGCAGAACCTTCTTCTCATCCTCTCCACATTCCCACCGAGAAAACTCATGGAATCCCCAAGGATCACCGCCGGCAACCTCATCCTCCCTGCTGTCGATAGTGTTCGACTGAGCTCGAGCTAACTCCGGTGAGCTCCATCCTTTCTAAACCTCAGGAACATGATCTACAACTCCTAACCTTTCCATTTTCGTACTCGGCGTCCCTAGGTTCACTAGCTGAAGTCGCAGTGCCGCCGCCGTCCCTGCTCTCTGCTCTGCAGAACCACCGCCATGATATCGTCACCATTCCAGCCGATCCAGGACACCGCTAGCCTAGCCATTTCACCAGCATCGTTGCCTCACCTCCAGGAGCCCGCCGACTAGAGGAATCGAGCTGGGAAGCCCTGAGCCACGAGATCCATCGTCGTCTTCCCCGACGCCAATCTGAGTCACCGCCGTCGATTCCGCCGTCCCTGGTAGGTCTCCGTTAGATTCATTGCACAAGAGCCATCCTGAGGAAGCCTATGACCTTGCAGACACCTTGTCTTAGCCGCAGGCTGACTGGAGCGAGCTGCCGCCGTGGAACCGAGGGATCTCACCGCCGCCGAGCCATCTTCGACGTTGCTACTGCTGCACAGATCTCGCCGACCTCCTCAAGCCCCACGGTGAGAACCCAGGCACATATTAGACACACATGCATGCACTGGTTAGGCTAGAACTCGATCGTAGCTCATGTTCCCTCAGCGGCCCGAGACCACCACCGACAGCTTCGCCTTGGTCTCCTCTGTCTTTCTTCTGTTGGCCACAACCCGAGCCGAGCTGCCGTTCGCCGTCACCGCCGCCGAGAAGCTCGCCGCCTCCGCTCTGCCTCGCTCTCCCCTGCTCTGCCTCGCCGACATGTGGGACTCACTCGGCAGTAGAGAAGTTAGAGTGCGAGGACTAATTTGTGAAGGAATTAAAAGGTTTGAGGTTAATTAGCAAGATGCATACTCTATGACATGTGGACCTGAGGACCCATCTGTAAATCACGAGAAGCCGAAGGACTCTTTAAGAAAAATCACCTCACACGTGGTCGAGGACCGTGGGTTCCATTTCTGGAAATCCCGAGGACTTTTTTGCAAAGTTCCCTCTCATTGACCAATGGACCCCCTCCATTTAAAATCTGAAAATATAAAGAAAAATAACTAAAGTGTTAATTTTTCAATTCAAAAATAGGATAACTTGTAAAATTCATAGTAAATTCATTTTAGCTCCATTTGGGATGAACCAAATTTCAGTGGATTCACAAAATTATGCTTTTTAATGTTGTGAACTAAAACATGGCACCTTCTGTACAGAAAATGCCTATAAAACAATGTGAATCAAAAATAACTTATTTTGTGCCTAAGAAATTTGTAAATCTCTAGAAGATTCATCCTAACTGCTAAAAATATGAAACCACTTTTGTTTAACTCAGAAAATTGTAACCTTTACTGTGGATAAATTGTTTTTGACAAAACTACCTCCCAAAATAGGCCTAAGTAATTTCTAACCCTTCTTTTTGACAAACTTGAGGAATTCATAACTAAATCTTTTTGAATCAAATTTCAGTGAACCAAATTTTTTTGGAACTAGGAAGATATGTAGTTTCACATAAAAATTCTCGCACTCATAAAATCCTACCAGAGAATGCAAGTATATATTTTCCACATAGGGTTTTTCCTATAGTTTCGGCTTTTGCCGCTTTCAGCCTTAGGGTCTTGTTATTTTTGTATCTCCCAAACCAGAGATGCAAATGACTTGGTTCTCTCTCCTAAAATCTTATTAGGACATGCCCTACCTACTGTATTTATCTCATAAGTTTTTTTAGAGCACGTTGCATATGCATGCTTATTTCGACCTCTTCTTTGCATATTGCTTCTTATCGATAGATTCGGAGGTTTCAAAGTACGAGGAAGCTAATCCAGAGGTTGAGTGTGAACCATCACGGCAGCAAGGCAAGCATCTAAGCATATTGAACCTATGTCTTCAATACATTAATTTGTTTGCGAAAACAATATCTATATGCATGTTTCGGTCCATTTAAAATGGGAAAACGAGTAGAGTCAATATTGCCGAATTGTATGCATTTCCATTCCTTGGTTGTTGATTCCATGTTTTTACCTTGTCACCCCTAGTTAAGGACTTTGGGATACTTTTATTTTATCGAATGCTTAGCCATGCTTAGTTCTAGACTTAGAAAAATCTGATAGATAGAGCTATTGGTTCAAAACTAGTTTAATACGAATGGATGGGTTAAAATCTGAAAAGAATAACTTCTGATTTATAATTGAGAATATATTTGACTTGGACGGATGATAGGGCGATGACAGGATGGTGTTTCCCCGATGCATGTGGCTCCGTCTGGGTTGTTAAGGACCGAACATGTTGACGTCTATTCAAGCACCCTACGTACTTCCACACGCCGGGAATGGGACGACTTAACTTAGTAGCATGGGAGGCTATGGCCATCTACGCCCGTCCATCAGTCGTGAGGATGGTCTTTCCTTTGGAGGGCGTCGTGCGCGCCTGGTTTTGGCCGGAGGTGCCTCCTGCGTCGGTGAGCCCGCCTTAGTCACCGTGTGTGTGGCTAAGTTGTTGGGGGCCCAGATATGGTTTAGGTGGTTGGAGCTAAGTGTGGGAAAGGTTTTGTTGTGACCTCTAGTCTGCACTCAATGTGTAGAGTGTGGGTACCGACGGGTATGGATCAAACTAGAGTGTAGCCGTTTGGCTTCTATCACATCGTGTGGGTAAAGATGTACACCTCTGATCAGAGTATGAACTATTGAATAGCCGTGTCCACGGTTACAGGACGACCGCTTGATGTGTTAGTCAATCTATGTTAGCATCCAACTTGGGATATGTAGTTATGGGATTATGTGGTTATATCATGACTTAGGATAGTCATGGATGGATGGGTTTATATGGGAGGCTTTGGTGTTAAATATGTATACCTCTGATCAGAGTATGAACTATTGAATAGCCGTGTCCACGGTTACAGGACGACCGCTTGATGTGTTAGTCAGTCTATGTTAGCATCCAACTTGGGATATGTAGTTATGGGATTATGTGGTTATATCATGACTTAGGATAGTCATGGATGGATGGGTTTATATGGGAGGCTTTGGTGTTAAATATGACTTGGTTTTAGTCATGAAATATGGTATGCTTGTGTAGCATATTTATTTGGGCAATGGTGGCCCATTGTTGATGTTAGAGCATGGGATTGTGCTCGTTTTTCACCTCTTTTTCAGAACATCTTACTTGCTGTCATGAAATTTCAGATTGCTATATTTCGCAAATGCTTATAGTTTCAACGTATTCTTTTTTTTTTTGCTCAATAAACTTAGCTTTATGCAAAACCAGATCAACATAGCCATATTCCTTGATCTAGAGACCAGCATTACTCCTTTGCACTATTAATATTGTGTAAGTCTGGCTGAGTACCTTCCGTACTCACGCTGCATATTTTCCTTCAGGTGAGGATAACGACGATGTTGGTGTGGTCTACTATTATCCCGCTGAGGGTGGCGAGGATAATGTGTAGTTGGAGTTAAGCTCTATCCTAGTCGGTTGCCTTGTGGGTCTGGAATGGCACCACTGGTTTTATCCTTTATGTTTATATTTCCGCTGCTATCTTTTGTGCTACTCTGTGATGAATTAGGGTGTGTGAACCCTCTATGTAATATATATAACCCTGCTGCACTTTTATCCATATGTAGAGTACTTGTGATGTTTATCAATTGCTTGCGATGAAAGTGTGAGGCTAGTCGCTTTCCTCGGGACTAGCTGAACATGAGTATGAGTTGTGTATAATTGAGATAGTTGGGGGATGGCTATTGTGGTTCGAGTCCTCTGGGGTACGTATCGTGTTTGGTCGCCACCATCGAGTGGTTTGACTGGCGTATGACGGAGAGGACTGGCAAGCTATCCTTATGATTATCTCTTTTGTACACTTCTCGGCATTTTGGTTATTATATTGGAAGGGGTCAACCGTGATCATGGACACATTGAGGTCAAGTGGCTATTATGCATGTATGGATCCCACTCATCCAACAATATGTGGTGGTCGCGTTGGGCACTAGACGATATAATACTCAGGGTGTCCACAAAAGTGATCCGCCAGGAAAGTTAGCGCAACAAGGTGGACCGCAAGAGAAAGACAGCCCAGTTTCGGACTCACCAGGGATAGCACCAGAGGCCACGAGTGATGCTGGGGCATCAGGGTGGACCTTCCACCATGATCGTCCACCAACAGCGTTCGTTCCACCCGAGGCACTTCGGAGGCAACAGCAGCAACAGCGGGCAGCACAACCGTCACCCTGCTCCGTGCCCGCCAATGGCACCAACGCAGCAGAGTCAGCCACGGAGGGACATTGGGGGCAAGACCCTCATTTGCTTCAACTGCAATGAACGGGGCCACTTTGCTGACAAGTGCTCGAAGCCGAAGCACATGGGTCCCAGGCCTGTCGCTCCCCAGAACCACAATGCTAATCAGCAGGTGATAAAGGGGCGTGTTAACACCATCTCCGCAGAGGAGGCACAGGCTGCACCGGAGGTAGTACTGGGTACGTTTCTTGTGAACTCAATACATGTAATCGTACTTTTTGATTCTGGTGCAACCCATTCTTTCATATCGAAAAAATTTGTGGGGACACATGGGATAAAAGTAGTGGAACTTAAAATCCCCATGCGGGTTCATACGTCTAGGAACCGCATGATAACAGCTCACTATAGCCCTTCAGTGAGCCTAGAAATCCAAGGATCACCTTTTCCAACCAATCTCATCCTCTTGGAATCCAAAGACCTAGATGTCATCCTAGGAATGGATTGGTTGACCCGACACAAAGGGGTGATCAACTGCGCTGACTGCACCGTTACAGTGACCAGTTCGGAAGAAAAAGCAGTTATCTTCAAGTCACCGGTGCCACAGCGCCAAGAAGCAAGCTTGAATCAGGTCATAGCAGAGCAACCGTCGGAAGGTGGGACGAAGCCAGAAAGGAAAATAGAGGACATTCCAATAGTAAAGGAATACCCGAACATGTTCCCGGACGATCTACCGGGGATGCCACCAGAAAGGGAAATCGAGTTCAGGATTGATTTGGCACCAGGAACAGTGCCAATATACAAGAGGCCGTATAGTATGGCACCAAATGAGATGGCAGAAGTCAAGAAGCAAGTCGACGATCTGCTACAGAAGGGGTACATCCGACCAAGCACATCCCCTTGGGGAGCCCCAGTTATCTTCATGGAAAAGAAAGACAAAACAAAGCGGATGTGCGTGGACTATCGCGCACTAAATGACGTCACCATCAAGAACAAGTATCCCTTGCCAAGGATTGATGATCTTTTCGATCAATTGGAGGGTGCCACCGTCTTCTCCAAGATTGACCTGCGATCAGGCTATCATTAGCTGAGGATCCGGGAAGAGGATATACCGAAGACAGCTTTCACCACTCGATATGGGTTGTACGAGTGCACCGTCATGTCCTTCGGACTGACAAATGCACCGGCCTTTTTCATGAATCTGATGAACAAGGTGTTCATGGAGTTTCTGGACAAGTTTGTGGTGGTTTTCATTGATGATATTCTGATCTACTCAAAATCAACAGAAGAGCATGAGCAACATCTTTGTCTAGTTCTCGATAAGTTGAGAGAGCACCGGTTATATGCCAAGTTTAGCAAGTGTGACTTCTGGCTAAGAGAAGTGCAGTTCCTCGAACACATCATCACAGCCCAGGGAGTTGCTGTGGATCCAACAAATGTGGAGTCTGTTACTAATTGGAAACCGCCTAAAACAGTGACACAAGTGCAGAGTTTCCTCGGACTTGCGGGGTATTACCGCCGGTTCATCGAGAATTTCTCGAAGATTGCGAGACCCATGAGTCAATTGTTGAAGAAAGATGTGAAGTTTGTCTGGATAGCTGAGTGCAACCGCAGTTTTGAAGAACTCAAAAGGAAGTTGGTTTTAGCACTGGTCCTAATCTTACCAGATCCCAAGAAAGATTTCCAGGTGTATTGTGATGCATCCTGCCAAGGGCTAGGGTGCGTGTTGATGCAAGAAGGTAGAGTTGTAGCCTATGCATCGCGTCAGTTACGCCCCCATGATGGTAACTATCCGACCCATTTCCTGGAATTGGCCGCGGTGGTCCATGTCTTGAAGATTTGGCGGCATTACCTCATCGGAAACCGCAGCGAGATCTACACGGATCATAAGAGTCTGAAGTATATCTTTACCCAGCCCGACCTGAACCTTTGCCAAAGAAGGTGGCTAGAATTGATTAAAGATTATGATGTGGGAATACATTACCACCAGGGAAAGCCAACGTCGTGGCAGACGCTTTGAGCAAGAAAAGTTACTGCAACACTGCTCGAGCAGAGACATTGTGCAAGGAAATGCAGTAGGAATTCGAACACTTGAATCTAAGCATTGTCGATCATGGAATCGTGGCAGCCCTAGAGGCCCAGCCCACACTCCTTGATCAAGTTCATGAGGCACAAACGAATGATCCAGAGGTGAAAGAACATAAGAAGAACATGAGAGTTGGAAAAGCCCAAGGATTCACTGAGGATGAAAACGGGACCGTCTGGATGGGGGAACGATTGTGCGTTCCAGAGAATAAGGAGCTCAAAGACTTAATACTCCGGGAAGCCCATGAGATGTAGACCTGAAAACAAAGTTTTGGTGGGCTAGCATGAGAAGAGAAATCACAGAATTCGTGGCACTTTGTGATGTACGCCAGCGAGTCAAAGCAGAACACCAACGGCCTGCCGGACTTTTACATCCGCTCAGAGTTCCAGAGTGGAAGTGGGAAGATATCGGGATGGACTTCATCACCGGCTTGCCCTGCACATCTTCAGGATATGACTCAATTTGGGTGATCGTTGACCGACTCACCAAGGTCGCTCATTTCATCCCTGTGCATACAACATATTCGGGTAAAAGACTGGCAGAATTGTACATGGCCCAGATCATGTGTCTACATGGAGTACCCAAGAGGATTGTATCTGATCGTGGTAGCCAGTTCACCTCCAAGTTTTGGCAGAAGTTACAAGCAGAACTGGGAACCCGTCTGATTTCAGTTAACAGCTTATCATCCACAAACCGATGGTCATACTGAAAGAGTCAACCAGATATTGGAAGATATGCTAAGGGTGTGTGCGTTAGACTTTGGAGGGACATGGGATAAGAGCCTACCCTATGCCGAGTTCTCGTACAACAACAGCTACCAAGCCAGCTTACAGATGGCACCGTTTGAAGCCCTATATGGCAAGAAGTGTCACACACCTCTTTTCTAGGATCAAACGGCTGTGAACGCTAGCGTATTCAGAACTGATGCACTCAAAAGAGGGCAGAAGAGAAGGTGGCATAATACGGAGCGCCAAAGATAGCTCAATCCAGATAGAAGGAGTTACGCCGACAACCGTCGCAGAGACCTAAGCTTCGAGGAAGGAGTATGTTGTATCTTCGTGTCACACCACTGACAGGGTACACAGGTTCCCCAAACCAAGGGGAAGTTAGCACCTTGTTTGGGACCCTACCGAGTACTAGCCATATAAGGCAAAGTGTCATACAGTTGAGCTCCTAGCTTCAATGGTAGGTATTACACGGGACGAATGTTCACGTGTTCCCAACTGAAGAAATGTTTGAGGATACCAGTAGAATAGGCCGATTCTGGAACAGATCAAGATTCCAAGAAGACTCACCTTATGTGGAAAGCCAATTCAGATTCTGGAGGTCAAGTGAAAGGAAACACCCGAAGTCAGGGTGATTAGCGTTCTGCAAGGTACAGTGGAGCCACCACTTTAGAAGAAAAAGCCACCTGGGAGCGAGAAGATGAATGAAGTCCGCCTATCCCACCTCTTCACCAGCAACGCCCGAACTCGAGGATTGAGATTCCGTAATTATTAAGGGGGTAGGTTTGTCACACCCTAAATTTTGCCACACAAAAATAATACCTAAGAAAATGCCCAAGAAAAAATTTAAATGGCCAAAGGAATTAATTAAAGGTGTGAAAATGCAAAATAAATAAATTACTGTGGCTGGGAAATATTTTTTCTTTTGTTCCCCTTGCCAAAATATAGTTAATAGGACTTTTATCTTGAAATTTTAGAGCACAAGTAACTATTTAATAAAATCAAAAACCATCATTGGGATTAAAAATTTCACTGGAAAACTCTTTTCCTTTTATTTTCTTTCCCTTTTTCCTATTTTCTTCCTTTTTCCTTCCTCCCGCCGGGCCGTGCCCTAGTACTGTGCCGGCCGGCCTCCATGGGGCCCGCACGCACGCGCCTCCCCGCGGGCCCACCTGTCGGCCGTGCGCTATCAACCCTTCTAGCTGTCCAGTGGGGCCCACCTATCAGGCCGCCTTGACCGCCCGCTTGCTCGCCCTCCCGCTGACAGGCCGGGCCTGCCTGTCAGCTCTTTCTTCCTTCCTCCGTCCGAAATCGGACAGAGGGGAAAATTTCCCCTCTGCCGTCCAATCGGCGCTGCGTCCCGCCTCCTCTGTAACAGCCCACTTTTGTTCATTGGTGCATAAAACCATTTTTCATCTGCATGCACTGCATGTCATCTTTCTGTGCATGAAAATTCCAGCAAAACGGGTTAAAGATCGTGCGATCTATATAAACTTTTCCCACCGCCCTCTCTGACCCTTAATTTTTTAATCTTCACCAAAAATTCTAAGGACAAATGCCTTAAATCCATACCTTACTACCAGCCTTGCCATCCAAGTTTCATTCAGTTGAAGCAAGTTGGCCCATCGAACCATCTTCACTAAAAATCTTGGGTACTGTTCACCCCGAGAAGTTTCTTTCCCTCTTCCACTCGGTTTCTTCCTGTTTTCTCGACCTGTTGACCCAATGTGTCTACTTGGCAAGGTAGGTAACCCCTTTGGACATACTTTTTATGTTGGGCCCCAGCTCTATTTCGGCTTCTATCCTAGCCCAATGGAGGCAACCGCGCCCTCTCCCGTGCCCGCGCCCTCGCCCGCGCCCGCGCCCTCTCCCTCGGCCCGCGCTCTCACCCGCGCCCCCGCCCGTGGCCCGCCCGCCCGCCCCTCGCCCACGCCCGTGCCCGCGCCCGCGCCTGCGCCCTCGCCCGCGCCTGCGCCCGCACCCTCTCCCGCGCCCGCGCCCTCGCCTGCGCCCTCTCCCGTGCCCGCGCCCTTGTCCGCGCCCGCGCCCGCGCCCGCGCCCGCACCCTCTCCCGTGTCCGCACCTGCGCCCTCGCCCGCGCATTCATCCAATGGGTCTCGTGTTTGGATCGTATTGTTGTTGGAGATAGTCCTCAAGTGTGAATCTTTGATACGTGGTACTATTATTTGTGCCCCTGTACTCCATCATCCAAACGAGATCACGCGAGGATCTCTCTCCTCTCGTGCGGCTCGACCAGGTGGCTTCCCCTGCATGCCCCAGACCACGTGAGAGGGAGAGGCAGAGCTGCCTTAGGACCTCGCCGAGATGCCCCCGACAGCCTCAAGCAGTGCCTGCCTGTCCCATCTGTCTGCTGCATGCTTGCCTGCGCACACACCATCGCAAGACCGATGGAGAAGACCAGCGCCCCTCCCCTCTCCTCTCCCTTCCCTGCCTTCCTTCTTAACCAAGCCCATATCCTCCTGCCTCCCCAGCTTGCCCTCTTTCTCACGCACCCAAGGACCCAGGGGATTGCCCCTTGGTTCGCCGGGAACGTGAGGTGCCGCCCACGGCACCGGTGAGCACACGCCTTCCGTCTGGGAGCTCCGCTGAGTTTTACCTTGTCTCAGCTGTGTCACCACGTGTTCCTGCCCGACCTAACTCTGTTTTTGCCCTCGGAATGAAGCAGGCATCACCGCAGCCCTATCGTGTTTTGCGACGCCGACCGGGTGCCGCCGTGACCTTGCAGCCGCTAGACTCTGCCCTGGTAAGTTTAACGTTGTCCTAGCTGTATCACCATCTCCCCTTCACTCATTGAACTCATCGCAGCGCTTGTCTGCAGCCTCCACACGAGGCAACCCTGCCGCCGAGAAACCGACCACCGCCTCAACGTTGCACCTCACCGCCCGTACTCTTCGGTGAGCTCCTGTTTCTGCATGTGCTTTCTTTTATTCCTAGGGAGGCCACTAGTTCTCCCCACGTCTTGGCTTGGCCTGTCATGCCATTGGTTTTGCCATCCACCCAAGCATCACCACCGTGGGCCACATGTGTGGATGAGGCTCAATCGGAGCATGGCCGCATTATGTAGAGCCCTACGACCTGCATGCAGGACCCCTAGAGGCTTCCACGTGCCTGCATACACTAGCCATGCACTAGAGCATGGAGAGGACAAGGAGGTAGACAAGCCGTGCATTAGCTTGGCTTTTCACCAAACGCCTTAGGTGCGCTTGTGTTTGAGTGAGTGGTAGCCACCCCATCAGCCCCATGCAAGCCAGGTTGGCCCCACTAGCATTAGAACGGGATAAAACCACAAGTAGAGCAGCTGCTGTTGAATTCCCGATTTTGCCGGTCATCGTTATCGTGTGAAGACGTGTAGTTTGCGCGCACGAAGACATCGTTTTTTTTTGGACCGAGGCGTTCGCCACTACTGAAGCCTTCCCATAGGTTCCACTTATACATCCAGTGACCCCTAGGCCCTAGAAACCCTCCACGCCCCCAAATGCCTTAGATGAAAACTTCACGCCCGGTGGATTTCACGTGTTAGGCTGTTTTAGTGACGTGTGAGCGTGTGCGATTAATATCCTAGCGAGTTGGAGTATATCCACTTTTGGGAGTTGTCCTCAGGTTCACAGGCAGCAAACATGTAGGTTTCGTACCATAAAAATTCCCTAGAACCGAAAACGTCCCCAAATAGACCACCCGTTAAGTCAGTAGAATGTTTTCAGCCGTTTCAGCAGTTCGGTCGAGCGAAAACGCTGTTTCTCAATTATTTTCGATTTTAGGACAGAGCAGACTTCGTTTAGCCGTATCTCCCTCATACGAACTCGGATTCAAGCGATTCTTTTTCCTAAATTCATCTAAAACCATGCACTTCCATATTCTGCAAAAATATTTGTACTTCCTATACTGTTAAATTTTGCCATTGTTTTCATTGCATTCATTTGGTATTCTTGTAGAACACGATGTTGCTGACCCAGTTGAGGAGGAATCAGAGGAGTACAGGAAGTCCAGAAGCAAGGCAAGCACCCCCTTGATCAATTGCTCCTATATTTTCAAACTTACAAACTATATTGGATTGCAAACTATTATGCATGCGATGTTTTTACATAGAAACGGTGTGGATTCTGGGTTAACCTTCTTGTTGCATATGCCTTGTCCTTTGTTACTTGAGTATCATGAATTCCTTGTCACTTATGTTGCCACTGAAAATTTGGGTTCATGTGGTTGGGAGGGATGCCAATAGGTATGCTTAGTTTTGCTAATAATCAATGCGGCTTGTTACTTGATTTTGGGATGTTGGGCGAAAATGAAGCGTTTGCGAAATTATTGGAAAATGAACAGTGGGTAATTCCCTGTGCTCTTGGTGGAAAACAAAAAACTGAAAACATGCTTTGACTTGGCGCGAGTGGATGTAGTGTTTGGTGCCTTGTTTGTCGTACCGATTAGGTGGTTGTCTCGCCTGGGTCGCTAAGGAACCGATTCTATGGTGTAGCTAGAACCAAGAACATAGTACAAACCACATGTGCTCTTATGGGGAGTCCCTGGCTCAGTATAATGTTGATACCTAGCAATAGACCCGCCGGTGGTAGTTGTAGGTCATTATTGTTGACATTGGGTTAGTGCGGGTTATGGTTTTTGTCCATGGCCCGAAGGTACCTTGATATTGTTCAAGGGGTGACCAAGCACATCGTGTGAGCCTTGGGGTTTTGGGAGGCCTACCAACTCCCTAGGGATAGATCATAAGCGCGGGATATTGCTAGGTCAACGATAGAAAGGCTTTGTCATTGATGGTGTGAGCCTCCTGTGTGGTAGCTCATATTGTCCTTGTCATGTGGGTACAGTTGTACACACTCTCGAGAGTTAAAACTATTCGAATAGCCGTGTCCTCGGTTATGGATGACTTGGGAAATTCTCCACCGTAGTAGATTTAAATTTTGGGAACTGTTTTGGGAGAAAATCATGGTGCGAATGGGGAGTTCGCTGGGCTGGTTGTGGCAGCGTGTTGCCACGGTTGGCTGGCATGTGCCAGGAGCCTAGGCGGTTGGAAACACTTGGGGTCGATGCTTATATACTTGATTTTCTGTGCTAGCTTGATTTACGAAAATTTCGTTGCAAAACCGCAATGTTTTCGCTATGTATATTATGATTTATGCAAAGTGCAGGACCTGAACCATTCCTTGTTTATCTTCGCATATTATGGAATACCATTGCACACACTAAAAGTCTTGCAGAGTACGTATTGTACTCACACACGCTTGTGTGACTTCTTTTTTTTTTAGAGATGATTGAGGGGGACCCGACAATCGGGTACTTCTATGCAGCGGGTTTTGGAGACGACGACGACGGTGCTTACTAGGGCTTACCGGTTGGTTGCTTGTGGGTGGGCAGAGGCACACTTGCTGGTTTTTGGTGCCTATATTATCTTGTTTCCGCTGTTGAACTCTTTGTTATTTTGTTATTCTATTTGGCCGGTCGGCCTCTATGTAATCGCTAAGTCTAGACTCTTGTACGACTTATGTTTGGACTGCTGTGAGCTGAACCTGTGATGTATGGATTATGATGTCAATGTTGAATGTGTGTGCTAGCAATTGATCGTGGGACTAGCACGGTACACACATAGGGTTCGGGGTCAAACCCGGGTCCGATATCCTCGCACGCCCGTTCCTAGTTCAAATGAGGGCGGACCAGGTCCACACCTACTCCGCCACGTTCTTTGGCGCAGTCATCCCCTCTCTCGCGAGAATTGCGAGCACGACCCCGCCGCCGCTGCCCTCAATCCAGTGAGGAATTAGGCCGTTTGGGCCACGACCTCTCTCGCCCAAGCGCCATAAAACCTTTGCCGTTCTCTCCTCTTCCTTTCCCCTCAAACCTCGACGCCTCCTGAGCTCCCGAGCACCCTGCACCGTGCAAACCAGAGCCGCTGCCACACTCCGCCGTCTCCGGCCGCCTGCCACCACCGCTGTAGCCAGCGCCAAACTGTGCGCTCGCCTCCACCAGCTCCGCCACACTCGTGCGACGCCAGGCTGCTGCATCCGGGATCCTCTACGCCGTCATAGACCCAAGCTCGCTGACGTCCGCCTCGGTAAGCCGTTCCACCGGCCTGTGGCCATGTTTTTCTGTCGACCTCTTTGGCCATTTCCGCTCTAAATCCTCCCTATACCTTCGCTAAACCCCTCCTCAACCTCAGCCGCTCCTCCGTCGCCAAAGATCTTCATCAGAACGCCGATTTCGCCATTGTCCCGTACCTCTGACGCCGCCTATCGCCTCTGTTGGCCACCGTTCACCACCTCTCGGCCGTCGCAACCCCTCAGTGAGCCCTCCCTCGTCTTCCTCACTTCCTCCCACGGCTCGCCGTCATCCTCCGGGGGCCGGATGGTCACCGGCAGTGACCATCGGGCCGCTCGCCCTGCCGCGGCACGGCTGCGTCGGCGGGGGCGAGCCCCATTCGTCTTGGGCCATCCGATCTGCCTCAGGGTAGATCTGGACCGGCTGCGTGGTGGCCCCATGGGCGCCCACTTCCCCTGCCATGTCGGCGCCACCTGGCGCGCCGCGTCGGCTCCTCGGCCTGCCGTGGCTGCTGCATGGCAGCCACGTGGCCGCTTCCCGCTGAGGCCGCGGTGGACTCGGTCCACGGTGTGCCGCCCTCCTCTGTGCCGCTGACCTATGGGGCCCGCTTGTCGGCACCGGCTCCCGGGCCTGCTGACGCAATAAATCCGTTAAATTGCACAATAAATCAGTTAATAATTAAATTTTCATTGGAAAATACAGTAAAACTTCAATAATTCATAACTAATTCATACGAGCTCTGATTAAGTCCATTCAAATTGCATTAAATCCAGAAAAATGCCAAGAATTCAATAAAAATACTTTCAGCTCATGTTTGATTGCCCACATGTACTGTTTTTAACTATTTGTGCATTGTCTGCTATAGAATCCGACACCGGTGACTTTTCCATGTACTACGAGGTTATAGTTGAGTACGTCGAGCCAGGCAAGGCAAGTCGCACTGTAATCTTTGATCATTTTGTACCCAGTTTTCGCTAAAATGCTTTTTTAATTAATAATGCATAATTTCATTATTTCATGTGGAGGGGTTATAACTTTATTGATAGGACTATGCAATTTGTTTAAAGCTTATTCCTCGTCATGGGGTAACAACATGATTAGAATACTATTCTTAGGATGCTTAGCCCTGCTTAGCAACTTAGTTCATCTGGGTATTAAATATTATCATTTACATTATTGGTGGTTGACTCAATGTCAAAAATAGAACTTTGGATATGTTAATGTTAAACTACTAAAATTGACCTAAATGGTGGCTATGGTGCATGGTTTTGCTGGTCGCACCCCATGGCAATTTAAGGACTGGTTACGGGAACCCCTTGGGCAATTACTTGTACTTTCCACAAGCCAGCATGGCAACGGCTGGGCCTGTGTCCTCTTCTCTCTCCTAGGCACGATGGGGGTGAGGATGGGCGTGATGGAGTTGGGTCGGCCCGGGGTAGGGTTGATTGGCTTCCGATCCATTGTGGCACAAGGGGGGTAGCCAGGCCGATGTGGGGTATCTTGGCCAGGTGCAACCTAGCATGGGTGTGGATGGTTAGGGAGAGGTTGGTGAGCGGTACTGTCATAGCCTTCGCGGGGTGTTTGGTGAGCAGGCACTGGGAACGTGTGTGGGGCTGTATTTTGTGGTACGTTGTACACCTCTGATCAGAGTTAAATCTTTCGAATAGCTGTGCCCGCGGTCATGGGCATGTTGGTCAAGACTCACCGTTATTAGTCTCAACTTTCTGTAATTAACTTAACCTAATGGAACTGGTATAGTTCAGATGGGTGGTTGGGCTTGGTTAATGTGGTGTAACGTTGATCAGCAGAGGCTTTATGTTGGTTAATTAATACACCTTTTAATCATTTTGCCGAACTAGTATCCGTTTACAACTGCTGTCACGCAATATACCTTAGCCTGTCTTTGTCACTGTGCATTATGCATCTTTGTGGGTGATTTGTTGAGTATGTGGTGGTACTAGCCTTGCTCCCTTTTCCCCTTCTCAGTGGTGGAGTACGCGTCTGACGAGGATCGTCCTGAGGAATAGGCTGGCTCTGCCATCAAGGTGCTTGTGGGATGGAGGCAGCTACTCGGCCCATTGTTTATAGACTTTATTTCCCTTCTTCCGCTGCATTTATGTAATATAATTTTACTCTGTTGTGTAAGACGCACTTTGTATGGCAATTGGATTTGTGTACCCTGGCTTTCTTGGACAGGGATTTAATACACATGAATGTTCAGAATTTTGGTGGTGAACTTTTGGGCGTTACACTTCTCTAGCACCACAACCCATGGAAGCCAACGACTGGCTGTTGGCAATCGAGAAGAAACTCAATCTCCTCCAGTGCAACGATCAGGAAAAGGTCGCCTTTGCAACCCACCAGCTCCAAGGTCCCGCATCAGCTTGGTGGGACAATTTCCTTGTGACCTGCACTGCTATCACCGAGGTCACATGGGCTGAATTCTACCACAACTTCGAAAGTCTCAAATTCCGGCAGGAATCATGGCACAGAAGAAGAGGGAGTTTAGGGAATTGGTGCAGGGAAACAGGACAATCACGGAGTACCTCCATGACTTCAATCGCTTAGCACGCTACGTGCCTAAAGATGTCCGCACAGATGCGGAGAGACAGGAGAAGTTCCTGGATGGGTTTAGACGACGAGCTGACCAACCAGCTCCTCTCATGTGACTACCCAAACTTCGAGAAACTGATGGATAAAGCGATCCGCTAGGAAAATCAGCACAACAAGGTAGACCGCAAGAGAAAAGCGGCCTAGTTCCAAGCTCACCAGGGGCAGCACCAGAGGCCACGGGTGATGCTGGGGCATCAAGGTGGACCCTCCACCATGATCGTCTGCCAGCAGCGTCCGTTCCAGCCAGGGCATTTCGAGGGCCACAGCAGCAACAGCGGGCAGCACAACCGTCATCCCGCTTTGCCCGACATGGCACCAGCGCAGCAGAGTTAGCCATGGAAAGACGGTGCGGGCAAGACCTCATCTGCTTCAACTACAATGAACCGGGCCATTACCGACAAGTGCCGAAGCAAAGCAAATGGGACCCAGGCTTGCAATCCCCAGAACCCAACGCTAGCCAGCAGGTGATAAAGGGGTGTGTTTAATCACGTCTCCGCGGAAGAGGCGCAGGCTACACCATAGGTAGTACTGGGTACGTTTCTTGTGAACTCAATACCTGCAATGGTACTTTTTGATTCTGGTGCAATGCATTCTTTCATATCCAAGAAATTTGTGGGGACACATGGGATAAAAGTGGTAGAACTTAAGATCCTATGCGGGTTCACACACTTGGAACGGCATGACCATAGCTCACTATTAGCCATTCAGTGAGCCTAAATCCAAGGATCACCCTTTCTAGCCAATCTCATCCTCCTAGAATCCAAAGACTAGATGTCATCCTAGGAATGGATTGGTTGACCCGACACAAAGGAGTGATCCACTGTGCCGATCGCACCGTAACGGGTAATAATCCGGAAGGAAAGGCGGTTATTTTCAAATCGCTAGTGCCACAGAGGCAGGAAGTGAGCTTGAACCTGGTCGCAGCGGAGCAACGAGTTGAAAATGAAACGAAGCCAGAGAGGAAAATAGAGGACATTGCGATAGTAAGGGAATACCTGGATGTGTTCCCGGAAGATCTACCGGGGATGCCACCTGAAAGGGAAATTGAGTTTAGGATTGATTTGGCCACTAGGAAAGCACCAATATACAGAGGCGCCGTACAGAATGGCACCAAATGAGATGGCAGAAGTCAGGAAGCAGTCGACGATTTGCTACAAAAGGGGTACAATCCGACCAAGCACATCGCTTGAGGTGGCACCAGTCATCTTCGTGAACAGAAAGACAAATAAAGCGGATGTGCGTGGACTATCGGCGCACTAAATGAGTCACCATCAAGAATAAGTATTCCTTTCAAGGATTGATGATCTTTTCGACAATTGGAAGGTGCTACCGTCTTCTCCAAGATAGACCTGCGGATCGGGCTATCATCAGCTGAGGTCAGAGAGGAGGATATTCCAAAGACATCATTCACCACTAGATATGGGTTGTACGAGTGCACCGTTATGTCCTTCGGACTGACAAATGCACCTGCGTTCTTCATGAATCTGATGAACAAGGTGTTCATAGAGTTTCTGGATAGGTTTGTGGTGGTCTTCATCGACGATATCCTGAACTACTCAAAATCAACAGAAGAGCATGAGCAACATCTCTGTTTGGTTCTCAAGAAGTTGAGAGAGCACCAGTTATATGCCAAGTTTAGCAAATGCGACTTCTAGCTGAGAGAAGTGCAGTTCCTCGGACACATCATCACTGCCTAGGGAGTTGCTATGGATCCAACGAATGTGGAGTCTGTTACCAATTGGAAACTGCCCAAGACAGTGACACAAGTGCGGAGTTTCCTTGGACTTGTGGGGTATTACCACTGGTTCATCGAGAATTTCTCAAAGATTGCGACACCCATGACTCAATTGTTGAAGAAAGATGTGAAATTTGTCTGGACAGCCGAGTGCAACCGCAGTTTCGAAGAACTCAAAAGGAAGTTGGTTTCAGCATCGGTCCTGATCTTACCAGATCCCAGCCTGAAATACATATTCACCCAGCCTGACCTAAACCTCCGTTAAACAAGGTGGCTAGAGTTGATTAAATATTATGATGTGGGAATATACTACACCACCCGGAAAAGCCAATCGTGGCTACACTTTGAGCAGGAAAGTTACAGCAACCCCGCTCGAGCAGGGGCGTTGTGCAAGGAAGTGCTACAGGAGTTCAAACGTCTGAACCTGGGTATCGTTGACCCTGGATTCGTGGCAGCCCTAGAAGCCCAGCCCACATCTCGATCAAGTTTCGCAAAGCTCAAGCGAATGATCCAGAGATCAAAGAACTTAAGAAGAACATGAGAGTTGGAAAGGCCCAAGGATTCAGGAAAGTTGAAAACAGGATAGTACGGATGGGTGAACGACTAATGTGTCCAGAAAACAAGGAACTCAAAGACCTAATCCTCCAGGAAGCTCATGAGAGCAGTACTCATTCATCCCGGAAGCACTACTAAAATGTATCAGACCTTCAAAACAAAGTTTGGTGGACCACATGAGAAGGGAAGTCACAGAATTTGTGGCACTTTTGTGATGTATGCCAGGGCCCCCGGGAGTCAAAAGCAGAACACCAACGGCCTGCCGGACTTTTACAGCCGCTCAGAGTCCCAGAGTGGAAGTGGGAAGAGATCGGGATGGACTTCATCACCGGTTTGCCCCGCAATCTTCAGGATATGACTCAATCTGGTGATCGTTGAGCGACTACCAAGGTTGCTCATTTCATCCCCGTGCATACAACGTATTCGGGGGAAAGACTAGCAGAACTTTACATGGCCCACATAATGTGTTTACACGGAGTACCCAAGAGGATTGTGTCCGACCGTGGTAGCTAGTTCACTTCCAAGTTTTGGCAGAAGCTACAAGCAGAACTAGGAACTCGGTGTCGATGTTTTACACCGGCAATATGAATATAGGGCTACTCGTCGGATTGAAACATGGGGAGTTTATACTGGTTCAGGCCCTCGATGTGAGGTAATACCCTACGTCCAGTTGTGGTGTATTCCTTTGAGGATGTATGATTCTGATGAATCTCTGTATGCCCTCATGGGGCGCCCCACCTCCCCCTATATACTGGGGGACAGGGGTACAAGGTAGGAGTCCCAGCCGGATTACAGCCAAGGGATCTCCTCTTAGAGATATAGCTTACCCGACTAGGACTGTATATTCCTTATCGTACAAGGCAAAGTCTGTTGGGTTCTACCATATCTCTAATTACAAGGCTAGGCCCATTCTCTATCCGAGTGGCCCATAAGCTTGTGATGAGGTACCTGGGGCCCATGGACTCCACAGCAGCCCCTGAGACGTTCATAGTTGAGTCACAGCTGATGCCGAGTGCTCGTCCTCCACAGTGAAGATTGCCCGAGTGCATTGCTCCCGAGTACTCTTTGTCCGAGTGCTTCTTCTTCCCGAGTCTTGCTTCATGTCAGCTGGCAGTGAGGCTATGAAGGGCTCCATGTAGAAGTATGAATAGTATGCACCGAATAGGCGCACCTATTAGGTGTAGCCCCTGACTTTGTGCTTAATTGTGAAACAATTAAACATAAAGTCAAAGATCTTTAACCTTGTAGTCTTTCCCGAGTAGTATACTACTAGTATATGAGACTGTTCAGCATCATATCAGCTGGAAATAATTTATAGTCTTTCCCGAGTAGTATGTCACTCGTATATGAGACTCTTCAGCGTCATGTCAGCAAGAAAAGGTGTTTATAGTCTTTCTTGAGTAGCGTCCCACTCGGAAGTTAGACTCTTCAGCGTCATGTCGGCTGGAAAGATGTTTGCCCATGGCAATTGTTAGCCAAGCATGTAGGCCGAGTACCACTTTATGAAATTTAATCCATTATGTGGTCAGGTGTACTTGAGAGATACTTGCATCCCCAATTTTAATGAAGACCAGCTTGTGATCCTTATAAGGATATATCCTCAATACCTGGTGGATAATATAGATACTCGAACACATGTGTTCAGCAATTAGGCCTTCATGAAGCATATTTGATTACCTCATTGGTTTCTGTTGGTAGCACTAGCACTATGATTTTAACACAGCTAGCGAGCGGCCCACATTGAGCATGCTACTGTAGAAACTCATGTCTTGGTGGCCTACTACCGAATAAGCCGTTCTAAACTGACCTACCTAGCATAGCCCTATAAAATTAGCATCCATCGCATGTCAGGATGAGTACTCCAGCTTTGGTAATCGCAATCAGCCAGAGGAATCCTTATTCGCAAGCCTTTCCGACTTATGTTCTGGATGCAGTATGGCTGCCACAGATGCTCGAGTAGGTATATCGTAGGATCTGCTTGCCCTCCTCAGGTGTGACGCAGTGCATGAGAACTCTGGATGTGCTTTAACGATATAGGTCTTCTCTGACTTCAGTTAAGCCGGATAAGATACCTGAACCTTGCATTAGCATAGGATTCGGTTGGCGACCCTCATGGGGCGTACCCTACCCAACAGAATTATAGCCAAATAAGGTACCCGAACCTTGCATTAGCATAGGATTTGGCTGGCAACCCTCATGGGGCGTACCCAACTTGGTAGAGTTGTGACCAAATAAGCTACCCGAACCTAGCACTAGCATAGGATTCGGCTGGCGACCCTCATAGGGTGTACCCTACCTAGCTGAGCGGCACACGAGCCCCGACTGGTGCCGGAGGTCGGTCATTAGCCGAATAAGGTACCCGAACCTTGCATTAGCATAGGATTCGGCTGGCAACCCTCATGGGGAGTACCTAACTCAGCGGAGTAGTACCTGAGCTCCGGTTAGCACCGGAGGTCGGTTGTTAGCTGAATGAGGTACCTGAATCTCGTAGGATTCAGCTGGCAACCCTCATGGGGCGTACCTCACCCAACCGAGTGGTACCCGAGCCTCGACTAACGCCAGAGGTTGGTTGTTAGCTCACATGGAGCGTAGCTAGGGAAGATGACGTCCCGATTGGCGCAAGTACCCAGTCAATAGCCCTCATGGAGCGTTCCGAGTGTATCTTGGCAGACTGGTCCAGCCTCCGAGCGTAGAAGATAGGCTCGTAGCCCTGAGTTCCTGTCACGCATATCCGAAACTGGCCCTACATTATAAACATATCGGATAAGTAGCATCTGACGATGAAAACAATCACCCGAATAAAATTGATGTATTTTACAATATATGTAAATACACGTTCTTCCTCTTATTGATATTAATTTCCCCGAGTAGTTGACCCCTTACGTTTAAGCACTCTGCCTGACTAGTCATAGCCCCCTAGCGTCGGGAGTTGGCTCATGGCTCTTTCCCAAACACGCGTTTTGGGTGACTTGATTTCGTCTTTCATGGAGCAAAGTTTCACGGATCGGAATTTATGCTACTGGAGTAGTTTTGCAATCATTTAAGAGCAAAAACAGAAAAAAGTGCAGCTTGTACACCTATTAGATGCAAGCGGCTGTGGCATTGGCAAAGCCAAGTGAGGAAATATTTATCAGAAAGCGACTTAGTTGTTCGGTATTTGGGAGTGGGGATGCCATCCTTGCGTTTGGGCTTTTGAGCCCCCGAGCATGTCACTTGTTGTTCTGATAATCTTCAGTTGTTGAAAGTCGAAGACTGTTGTGACCAACAGCCACAATGAAGCCGTCCAACTTGCTTTTGCGGTTCCCAACCTTAGTCGGGGTCGCATCATCGGTGTCCTTCTGCTTCTTCTGTCAGGATGCCTTTTTGTCATCGAGAGCCTCGGCAATAGCGTCGACCAAGTCGGCGTACATGTTTGCCATGTTGAATAGAGCCTTGACAGAGTTGGGAGGCTTCCAAGTGAATTTAGCGATGAACGAGGTGTCTTTGACTCCTTTTCGAAAGGCGGCGATGACGACCTCGTCTTTGATCTTCGGGATTGAATTCTTCTTCTTAGAGAACCTCTTGATGAAGTCACGAAGAGACTTGTTCTTCCTTTGATGCAACTGATATAAGTCGTACTCGGAAGATGGCCTCTCGTATGTTCCCTGGAAGTTGGCGACGAAGCGTTCCCGGAGTTCTCCCCAGGAGCTGATTGATTGCTTGGGAAGTCCCGTTAGCCATGTCCTCGCCAAGTCGCCTAGAGCGACTGGGAGGTAGTTAGCCATGGCTTTGTGGTCACCTCCGGCAGCTTGGATTGCCAGAGTATATGCGGTG
Organism: Oryza meyeriana var. granulata; assembly: GCA_003991445.1. Classification (NCBI taxonomy): domain Eukaryota; kingdom Viridiplantae; phylum Streptophyta; class Magnoliopsida; order Poales; family Poaceae; genus Oryza; species Oryza meyeriana. The sequence continues at coordinate 124,038 of RYFJ01000569.1, forward strand.
AGCCAAGACTCGGGATTGGTCTTGCCATCGTTTGTTATTGGGGTTGCCGAGTGACGTGTAGCGTGACTCTATGTGCAGCCGACTAGAGCCGGTCGCTCGGCATCGTGTTGAGGTAGATGAAACTGCCGTTGGGGAAGCCGACTTGTTAGTTGACATGTGTGTTTCGCCCGGCTGTTGATGCTGTTGATATGCAGCAGCGGTGAGCATGGCTTTTATCCTTGCTATCATCGAGGTGGCCTGATGATCAGGCCTGAGCTGGAGTGTATCTAGTAGAGTTGCAGCAGCCACGATGTTCTGTTGAGGTGTAATGAAGATGTCGTGGTTGCCGACTCGGGTTTGGAGGATTTGTTGCTGAGCAATCCGCATAGCCTTGCGCAGGTCATCGTTGCGGGCATCGCGCTCGGCGTGTAGGCATCTTGCATCTTTCTCCTGTTGTTCACGTAGTCAGCGTGCCTCCTTTTCTTGCTCCTCTTGTAGTCGGCGCACCTCCGGTGGAGGGGTTGAAGCCATGAAGATTTCTTAGGGCAGAAGGAAGCTTGCCAGACTGGTGTCTGAACTGGTGTTCAAACTGTTGTTTGACTTGGAGTTGGAACCCGAGCAGTTCATCGGGGTAAGGACGACTCCGACCTCCCTAGATCCAATTTGGAACGGCTCTGGGCCATGTCCAAACTGAAGTGTAGACGATCGGGTCTACCGCGTGGGATGTAGATTGTAGATATCCACGGCGTCGCCAAGCCTGCATGGGAGATTGACGATCTCTCCCCTTCCTAGTCCGACCCGGGCCGGCTCAAGGCCGAGTGCGAGCCGAACGCCGAAGGAGAGAGTTGTCCCCAAGGCTCGGCAAAGTAGAAGATGGCCGCAGTAGATCGACGGGGGTTGCTGCAGCATCGTGTGGGCCGACTAGCGCGGAGTTGGCCGGTTCCTCGACCGATCGGATCTGGTCTGACTCGGCCAAGGTGAGGTTGCCGAGCTGGTCGGCGATGAAGTCAAGGCTTCCGAATGTAATCGTGTCTCCAGGGGAGAATTCGCTGCCGTCGACTCCGGTTTTCGAATCCATCAAGCTTGAGGTTGATCTCACCGAAGCCCCCTACTTGGCGCACCAACTGTCGATGTTTTACACTGGCAATATGAATATAGGGCTACTCGTTGGATCGAAACTCGGTGGACTGCAAAGGAACACGGGGAGTTTATACTAGTTCAGGCCCTCGATGTGAGGTAATACCCTACATCTAGTTGTGGTGTATTCCTTTGAGGATGTATGATTCTGATGAATCTCTGTATGCCCTCATGGGGCGCCCCGTCTCCCCTTATATACTAGGGGACAGGGGTACAAGCTAGGAGTCCCAGCCGGATTACAGCCAAGGGATCTCCTCTTAGAGATATAGCTTACCCGACTTGTGGAGGCCATGGGCCCCGGGTACCTCACCACCAGCATATGGGTCACCCGGATAGAGAATGGGCCGAATCATGTAGTTAGAGATAAGATAGCACCCGGCAGACTTTGCCTTGTACGATAGGGAAAACATAGTCTTAGTCGGATAAGTTTCTATCTCTAAGAAGAAAATCCCTTGGCCATATCCGGCTAGGATCCTTATCCTGTACCCCTGCCCCCTAGTATATAAGGGGAGGCAGGGCGCCCCTCAAGGGACACGAGATCACGAGATCATTAATCGACACAACTCCCCAGAGGAATAACACCACAACTGGACGTAAGGTATTACCTCACATTGAGGGCCTGAACCAGTATAAAATCTCTCTGTGTTCCTCTACAATCCATTGAGTTTCCCCTCGCCGAGTAGCCCTATAGTTGTATTGCCGATGTAAAACATCGATAGTTGGCGCACCAGGTAGGGGTTCCGGCAATTTCTTCATCAACAAATTCGATGGATCCAACAAGCGGAGTCGACGGCAACAAGTTCTCCCCTAGAGACAATTTCCTTCGGAAGCCTCGATTTCGTTGCCGAGCACATCGGCAACCTCACCTTGGCCAAAGCAGATCCAATCCAGCTGGCCGAGGAACCAGCCGACATTGCACTAGTCGGCCCACAGGACGCCGCAATCTCCTTCAACGACCTACTGCGGCAATCCTTCACTTCGCCGAGCATTGGGACAACTCTTTCCTTCGGTGTCCGACTTTCGCTAGGCCTTGAGCCAGCTCGGGTTAGGCCAAGAAGGGGAGAGATCGTCAATCTCTCGCACGGATTCGGTGACGCTGCGGATCTACATCCCACGCAGCAGACCCGATCTCCTGTGATTCAGTTTGGACATGGCCAAGCGCCGTTTCAGATTGGATCTAGAGAGGTCAGAGTCGTTCTTACTCCGATAAACTACTCGGAGTCCGACTCCAAGTCGGATAACAGTTCGAACGCTAGTTCGGACTCCAGTCTGGCAAGTTTCCTTCTACCTTGCGAGATCTTCATGGCCTCAACACCACCACCAGAGGTGCACCGACTACAAGAGGAACAACAGGAGGAGGCACGCCGACTGCGACAACAGGAGGAGGCTGACTGTGAAGCCCGCAATGACGGGCTACGCAAGGCTGGGCAAGCAGCTCAGCAGCAGATCCTTCAGACCAAAGTTGGCGATCACGACATCTTCGTCACGCCACAATAGAATGTCGTGGCCACTGCAACCTTGCTGGACACGCTCCAGCTTGGGCCTGATCACCAGGTGTTGACGCCGAAAATCGCCGGGTCCCGGTTCGGCGTCTGGGTGACACGCGAAGGCCTGGGAGATTTGCTTCACTCCAGTGCAGGTCCTAAAGTTTGAGGTTCGTAGGCGTGCCAGTCAATTTGACCCTGTAATTGACAAGGAGGAAACTGTTAGATCAATGAGCCAATCGGCTGGAAGCCGATCTAGACTCGTTTCATCAGCCGATGGCCGATGCACACCGTAGCACTTATACATCGGCTTAAGGCCGATGATGGCAAGGGCAATAACATAATAGTAAACAAATATCATGCTAGCCGATCATCGAAGGGATATTCAAAAACCGGCTATAAGCTAGATAAAATAAGCAAGTATAATGCATAAATAAATCAAATAGATCCTAGCTGATCACGATCTAGTGTTACTGGTGTTGTCATGAAGGTGTGCCTGCACCCGGGCCCTTGCTCATATCGGCTTCCGAGATCTTCGTCCGCTGTCCGGGCCCGTACACTGGTCCTTACCTGGGCTCATGCCCGGGCCCTTACCTGGGGTCGTGCCCGGGAACCTGCTTGTACTTGTTCTTGGATCGGCAGAATAAACCCATTGGCTAACCCTTAGCCGATTGTGACAATAATACAGGCAAGAACATATAATAAAATATGCAATAACGTAAACGATAAATAATTGATAAGCTAGCCGACTGCTTATCAAAGCGAGCACAGGATAAAATAATGAATAAATATAGTCGGCTTTAACAGGTAACTTATCGGCTAAGCACTCCGATAACACTATCGCACAACACCATCGGCTTATTAAGAGCAAAGCTATTATCGTCAATCTAGTAGATCGGACCTAACCGTTGCAGCACAGACTGACAATGATAACAATGCCTCAATGAGCCGATAGATATAATGCGATCGTGATGAAAATAACTTACCGGCTATACACTCCGATAAAACGCCTGCACACAACGCATCGGCCCAGCAGGATCGACTTATCACTAGCAGTTCAGTAGGTCGGACCTAACCGATGCAGCACGAACTGATGATAAATCGCTCCCAGTAAGTCGATACGGTCTGTGCACCCGTGATGTGATATACCTAATCAATCTATGAGATCAAACTGAACTGATGTAGCCATAGATAAAGTAAATATATCGTGGTAAGCCGACTACCATAAACCAACTAGAATATCGGACCTAACCGAGGAAGTCCTAGCCGATTGGTAGTCGGTGTGACGAGACTTACCCTCTCGCAGGAGTTCGGACCTAACCGATGCAGCCCGGCTCGAGAAGCAGGATCCCGTCGAAGGGGTGGCGATGCGCCGAATTTGTATTGATCGTTGTGATAGATTACAAGATCCCCGGGCATACGTATATATACCCCGAGTTACATGAGTCCTTATAGGACACGGTATATGATTTCCTTATCTATAACAGAAAACGCTAACGAGGCCTGACCGGACGCGAGGTCAGGTTTCCTAAAAGAGATAAACCTTTTCCTAATAACTATAGTAATTAACTGCCACGCGCGGTCTTCACGGCTCCTTCTCAGACTCGGTCTACTTCTTGGATCAATTTCCATTATCCGACTGCAACCGTCCTCTTGACCGAATCTGATACAGGTCCTCACCAAATTTTGGCGTCAACACATGCCCCCCAATTTCGAAGTTTTCCTATAGGATTTCGAAATTCTTCCAACTTTGGGCCTCTAGATTTCTCCCATACCGAGGTGGCCCAAGATAGCCCATTTGCCATAACTGTTTGAAACAGTGCCAACGGCCTCGATTCCCGCTCGGTCATCATACCCCTATAAAAATGCTTCGTCTCCTTGCCTTTTTTATGCCTTCACATCACCGGAGCACTACCGCTTCACCTCCCACATCTTCACCAAGCTCTAGCGAACCCAGACGAATCATCGCAACCTTCTTCTCCGGCCGTTGATCTCTGCATCGTTTCTTACTCCCACAATGGCATCAGCATCCGCAGTTCCTGAGGTAATCTTCTCGCCCGATTATTTTTCCTCAATCTGCAATCTATACGAACCCGATCTGCTCCGTTTTTTTTATCTGTTCTTCATCGTGTTCTTGTTTACTGTAGCATCTTAGAGCCCAGATCTTGATTCCGTCCGCCGATTATCCCGGTTTCTTCTATCATGGCCCCATGGGCAGCGAAGATCCCACCGATTTCATCAGTGCCGAAACCCAACGCACTCCCTTCAAGAACTCGACCATGTTGGTCAGTGACTGGACCAACAGCTTCAGGTCATGGCCGAGCAGATTGCCCGGATGGAGAGACTGTTACATTAGAGTATCGGCTGCAAAGAGGATCTATTGGGAAGAATCTCACATCGGCCACTGCATCAACCTCTCCTTGGCCGATATGGAAAGGAATGAATCTCTGCTCGCATCGGCCTCGTACTTCTGGTCTGATGCTCTCAATGCCTTTCTGTTTGGTCATGGGCCGATGACCCCTACTCTGCTGGATGTGACCATGCTCACCTGCCTGGATACTACAAGCTACATCAACCCCTTCAAACTCCGGTTCAAGCCTGCCACCGGCTTCAAACAAAAACATCGGCGGCTGGTCCAGGTATATATCTCTTCACAACAAAGGAACTGGACCGGTTGATGATCGGGAGCATGTCGCTTTTCTGAACTTGTGGTTGGAACGGTTCGTCTTTGGTGGCGCAACCCTCGGCCCGACGACCAATATGCAATGCCTGGCAGAGTGCTTGGCCGATAGGAAACAAATTCCGTTAGGGCACTATCTCCTTGGCGCCACCTACCAGCTGCTTCATCAGGTGGCAACTAAGCTATCGGCCAGCCAGCCCGTAGGCCACATTGGGGGTCCTTGGTGGTTCGTACAGCTCTGGCTTAATGTTTACACCTCCAAGGCCATCCCAGAAACTTCCCTCCTCAAGCAATCCTTCCCAGCTGATTACCCAGAAGATCAAGACCCCATCTACCGCCGATGCATCTCTATGGGTGAGGCTGCATCGGCCCTTTCTGGCGGCAAGATATCCCCTGCTAAAGTTAGTCAGTGGTTTAAGGGGTTTTATTATGGCTTCACCAGGGATGCTACTCTTTGGTTTGCTTATAATGACGCATCATCATTCGAGATGCCTTCCAACTTTGATCCACTCAAAGCTCTGAACGATGATCAGTCTAAAGCCATATTCCTATCGGCCATCAGTCCTTGCCTGCTGCCAACCGGCTTTTCTCTGGGCCGAACTCAACCATCGTATGAGTTCTACCACCCATCAACCAGCTCCCGTCAACTCGGCCTTGGCCAGCTTCCGATCGGCCTGTTCTTCACCGACAAACTCCAGGCTCGGGGCACGGTCAGCAGCGCCCTGGAATATGATCGGTTGCGGTCTTTGACAGACTCCCTCCTGCTAGGCGCTGCCACCGAGGTGTACGTCTGTACTGCCAACACCAAGCCTTTTGTCCGATGGTGGTCGGAATGGAAGAAACATCTGTTCTGTTTAGCGCCCACTTGTTATTGCTCCCGTCTGGATGCCGACTATGCTGAATCTGATAACGAGGTAACTCTTGCAAGCTTCAAATATCATCCTCAATCGTCTCTGACCCTTACTTTGCAGGCCGCCAGCATCGAGCCCTCATCAACAAGCAACAGCGGTCGGCCGATTCTGTACCAACCCTCATCGGCCGTTCCGAACCTAGGGCGCGACGCTCCATCTCCATCGGCTCTTCTCAAGGCGCCTCGGCCGATTGGACAAAAGCGGAAGAAGTTAGCGCACCGCCCCTCTTTGAAGAAGCAGAAGACGATGCCGATGCTGCTACCACAACGCCAACTTCTCCCCAGACCATATCGGCTCCTTCTTCCCTCAGGTACGCGCCAAATTGGACATCATTCCTCGATTTCTCATTTATCTTACCAGTTTCATTTTCAGCTTGAGTCATTGGCTCCAGAACCCCAACATTCCTCTGACATTCTTCCAAGCACCGAGCCGATAGCTTCTCCAGCTCCCCTCTTTCAGCACCAAGTCTCCAGCCATCAACGAGACTGCTTCTATTCCATCGGCTGACATCGGCCCTCTGAAGAACAACCTACTCATCCTACTGACGCCGATGTTACCCGATCTGCGACGTCTTCCTCAGGTAACCTTTGTCATGCTCGTACTTTGCTTCTAATCTCTTATTGATCACCTTTCCGATACCAATTTTGCAGTCCTTGGCCGACTTGTTCTCCTTCGACATTGGTCAATATCTGGAGGTAGAAGAAGCTACAACCACCAGTGCAGCCTCCAAACCGTCCTTCTCAGCCGATGTGCGCGAGTACTTAACAAGCATCATCAGTCGGCTGGAAAATCCAATCGATGCACTGGTAGAAGACTGCGGGCCAATCCGAGCAAGATTTGCAGACATCGAACACCACTTGCCCGAAGAGCTCGTTGATGCATTGACCCCCGCAGCATACCTGGAGTCTCATAGGTTTAAACTTATCAAGCTCAGACAGCGTATAGCCGATCGTGCTGACCAACAGAAGATAGCCCAAGACATCCAAACCGATCGGCTATCAGCCCAGATAGACAAGAAGAAACTTGATGACATGGCAGCTGTCCCCCAAGAACTTCAATCCAAGCTAAATCAACTGAAGAAAAAGGAAGCCGATTTGCTGGGAGAACTTGAAAAAGTTCGCAAGGATCTTGAAGACACAGAATCCTAGCTCATCGGCCTGCCGCAAGCCATCCAAGATCAAGAAGCCAAAGTCACAGCAGCAGTGCGCCAAGTCATCCATCGGCGCAAAAGCTTGAAAGTCATCCCAGGCTCTGATGAAGACGATATCCGGGCCATCAATGAAATTGATCAGATCCGTCTGCGCGCAATCGAAACTATCCGAAAGTTTTTGTAAGCCTTAAACCTCTGTATCTGACGATTTTCCGGAACATGCCGATCACCCTCCTGCTGTCATGTAACCAGATCGGCTCTGCTACTTATCTCTCTCAGTCCTGATAATTTTTCCGCTTGTTTTGATCTAAAGGCGATATCAATTGATATCGGCTGTCTTTAGGCGACGTATAAAAACATCGGCTTTCCGAATTGCTTAGAAATTGGCTGTACTTAACCGATTTAAGAATTGATCCAAACGCTAGGGTAGTATTTCTTGAGATATTTCCCATTAAGTGCTTTAGCAAACTCCGTCCCGTCAAGATCTTCTAATATATATGCGTTACCAGGCACACAGCGATTAATTCGATAAGGCCCTTCCCAATTAGGCGACCATTTTCCGAACTTATTATCTCTGGACCCGATCGGCAAAATCAAGTTCCACACAAAATCCCCCTCGGCAAACGACTTATTCACCACCTTTTTGTTGTAATGCCGAGCTGCCCTAGCCTTATTCTCCTTGATTCTTTCTAGCGCTCTTAACCGATTCTGAGCTAAATCTTCAAGTTCATCTGCCATCAAGTTATAATAATCATCGGCCGTCAATTGACTCTGCAAAGAAAGCCTTCTAGAGCCGATGTTAGTTTCCCATGGTAAAACCGCCTCATGTCCATATACCAACTGATACGGCGGTAACCAAGTAGACCCATGGCATGCCATCCGATAGGCCCATAGTGAATCGGCTAATGTAGAATGCCATCGCCGTGGCTGCTCATCAATTTTCTGCTTAATTAACTTGATCAAACTCTTGTTGGAGCTTCTGCTTGCCATTGGCTTGAGCATAATAAGGTGATGAATTTAATAGCTTGATTCCATACTGGCAGCAAACTGTTGAAACTCATCAGAAACAAAGATAGACCCTGATCAGTAGTTATCGTCTGAGGAATTCCAAACCGATAAATGATATGCTCCTTGACAAATTCGATCGCTTCTTTGGACGTGACCTTCTTCAAAGGAATCGCCTCTACCCCTTGGTGAAATAATCTGTTGCTGCCAATATAAACTTATGTCTTACTTGATGGAGGAAAAATCTGGCCGATCATATCAATTCCATCCTCTGAACGGCCACGGTTTGATGATAGGATTCATCGCCGATGCCGGTGCCCGCTGTATATTCCAAACTTCTGACAATCTTGACATCCTTTATAATACCTAAAGCAATCTTCCAGCATTGTCGGCCAAAAATACCCTACTCTTCTCAACAACCATTTCATCTTATGAGCCGATTGATGAGTCCCACAGACGCCTTCATGCACTTCACACATAACCACTTTGGCTTCTTCCAAATCCAGGCATTTAAGCAGAACTCCCTCAAACGTCCGATAATACAACTCCTCACCAAGTAGCACATATTTAGTAGCTTTATACCGAATCTTCCTGGAAACAGACTGCGACGGATTTCGTAAGTAATCAATTATTCTGCCTCCAGTCATCGGCCTTGTTCTGGACATCAATATCGGCTATCTCCACCTCAACCTGCCTATTCAGCCGATATCTGAAGCAATCTGTGCAAGATCATTGGCTTCCAAATTCTGCTCCTGGGAATATGATTCATTGACACCATCTTAAAATCCTTCAACAAATCCACGCATTCTTCATAATATGACCTCAAAACATCATCCTGCACTCATATTCTCCAGATAACTGTTTGATCAACAACAAAGAATCACCAATAATCTCTATAATATCGGCCCCGATCTCCTTTAATAGTTGAAGTCCTTTCAGCACCGCCTCGTACTCCGCCTGATTGTTAGTCCGATAAGGCTTAATTGTAAAAGCAAACTCAAAACTTGCCCCCGAGGCGATACAATAACCAAACCGATACCAGATCATGCCTGCAAACCGATCCATCAAAAATAAGACCCATGGGATCGGCTCCACATAGTCCTCGTGAGACCCCTGTGCTGGACAATAAAATCGGCTACTGCTTGTCCTTTGATTGCTTTAGCGATTCGTACCTCAAGTCAAACTCTGTCAAGGCAAAAACCCACTTGCCAACTCGCCTTTCAAGATGGAGCCGACAACATATATTTGACCACATCGGCTGGCAAACTACTGTACATTCAGCCGATAGGATGTAATGCCTCAACTTTGTACCGAGAAATATAAACATAAGCATAACTTCTCCACCGCTGTATCTCGTCTCAGCATCCAAAAGTCTCCCTACTTAGATAGAACACAACTCGCTCTTTGCCTTCAATTCTTGGACAAAACAGAACCGATGGACCTCTCATCGGCCGACAAGTATAACCTGAACGGCACTCTTTCCTGCGGCGGAATCAAACAGGCGGGGAACTAAGATAATTCTTAATCTCGTCAAACGCTTCTGCTGCGCTGGCCCCCCACACAATTCTTGATCGGTCTTCAACTTCAATAACGGCGCGAAAGACTCAATTCTTCCTGATAAATTTGATATGAATCTTCTCACAAAATTAATCTTGCGATCAACGATTGCAACTCTGTCTTATTGCTTGGTGGGCTCTGTAGTCTTAATAGCTCTGATCTTCGCTGACTAACTTCAATCCTCGCTCATGAACCATAAAACCCAAAAATTGCCCAGCCGATACACCAAAAGCACTTGTTGGGATTCATTCTTAGTCCGTATTTCTTGGCCCTCTCCAGCACTCTTCGTAAATCGGCTATATGGCTTTCCCCACTTTTAGAACTTAACCACCACATCATCAATGTAAATTTCCAACAAACGATGAGATCATGAAATATATAATTCATCGCTCTTTGATTAGGTTGCACCGCACTTTTAATCCAAAAGTCATTACTACCCACTCATACAAACCGATAGCTCCAGGAATCGGAACGCAGTCTTGTGTATATCCTCTTCGGCCATGAAAATCTGATTATATCCTGCATTGCGTCCATGAGCTGATATCTTGTGGCCTGACGCTGCATCCACCAATAAATCCGCTATCGGCATCGGGTACTCATCTTTGGGGGTAGCTTTCATTTTAGATCCGGAAATCAATACATATCCTCAGTTTCCCATTTTTTCTTCTCACACCGGGACGATATTAGAAACCACTCAGCATATCGGCATGGCCTTATAAACTTGGCATCGTACAACTCGTGATCTCCGCCTTGATCGGCTCTATAATTCTGCCTTGAATCTCCTTGGAGCCTGCCTAAATGGCCGATATCCTGGTTTAATAGGCAGCCGATGTTCAACAATTGATCGGCTCAATCCTGGCATCTCATGGTATTCCCAGGCAAAAACAATCCCGATATTCTTTCAACAATTTTATCAATTCCTCTCGTAGCTCAGAACCTAATTTTTTGCTTATGTACGTCGGCCTTGGCTTATCTCCTAGTCCTATATCAATCTCTTCCAAATCCGATCAGCCGACGTAAATCCTTGCCAATTTGCCCTCGAAGTCTTCAATGGAGCCATCAGAGTAACAATTCAGAGCCGATTGCTGTCATCGGCTGTATCCCTATCCCCTGGCTAGTGACCTCGAGGTAATCTCCTTCCCGATGCTTTTTCCGCGATAGGCAGTCAATACCGTCGGCTTCCCAGCCGGTAGATCGGTCTCGCGATGTTGGTCGGCGATCTGCTAGAACATCTCGACCTGATCTCCTGGCCACTGTATTAGACATTGATGCATTGTCGAAGGCAAGCAACACGCGTATTCGCATGCGGGAATCGTCCCTGCCGAGAAGTAACTGTATGCCCTTTCCATCGATGACGAAAAACGTGGTGGGCAATGTCTTGTTCCCCCACGTGTCAGCTCCACGTTTAATACGCCTTTCGCCTCTGATGAATTCCCACCGAAGTCTTTTAGCACCATATTTGTCTTGATCAGATCTTCGGCCAGTCTTCCCCGGAACTTCCGGAACGTAAACAGCATGAGGCATGAGATTAACCGCGGCTCCTCATCAACAACATATTTGTCATCGGCTTCCATTTACGTAACCCTTGATGTATACGGCTTTAAGTGCCCGGCATGCTCTGACTTTTCCGGTTTATCAAATATAGCTTGATCAGATTGTAACGTTAGTTGAGCGAAAACTTCACTCATCTCCTATTCATCTGATGAAAGCTCTTTATACTCCCGAGGCAAAAAGAACACCATATTTACCGGTGCTGATGCGTCTCATCGTCCTTCTTTCACTGCCAAACTTGCGTTCAGTCTTTTTGGGGACGATGACAACCTCTCCCTGATCTTGACTCTGTTCTTCTGTTGCTCTCGTGCCGTAACCGTTGTGCCTCTCTTCTGATTTTTCGTGATATCCACTAGGGCACCATTGAGGATTCTGGATTTTGCTTCTCACGTATTTCCTCTCCGTCTTCTTCAAAGAACTCTTCATGGATCGGGCCCGCCATCGGCTATAAACTGATGTTCTTCTCCCAGGCGACCGATCCCTCTGCGAACATCTACTGGCGATCATGCGATTTTCTGTTCTGCTGCACTCGGGGCATTTTCAGCTGATGGCAGTCTCATTCCTTGATCCCAGCGAGAACGAAAAACGGGCAGTCCCAATGCGGATTGATTGTGAGCAATGGCGGTTCCAGTCCATCCCCCTGTTCATCGTACCTTGAGTACTTCTCTATCATACCCGATGAAGTAATCCTCGATTTATTGGGAGACTCGGATGACTTGACGTACGGGCTGGACAGTACGCGAGTCCTTTATACTAAAGCATCTCACGGCTTGAGTTCTGGAAAACTGGCTTTGAGTGGGTGGCGTTGATCCTGACCGATGACCACATAGACATGTTACGGGAACGGGTGCCCATCTATCTTCATTGGCTTTTCTATCTTCAACCTTGATTCGTCCTTGCTCAAGATGTGAGGCAGCAAGCTGAATTTGTTGCCGGAAAAACCTTACACTCGTTAGTATGGTGCATAGGCAGAATCTTCACGTTCGCGTGGACGTGATTGTTGAGCGTTGTGCACTTGCAATTACTTCTTCTTTAGTCTTCTTTCGGCATGAGCGAGCGCGTGGTGATAAATCACTAGGAAGCATCACGTGGTTTGGCGGCAATTGTATCTGCTTTTCCTGTAACAACAAATCAAAGATCTTAATCGGCTTTGCTTACATCGAAATCATATCGTTCTCTTTGGGGCCGCTATCTTTGACCCGCGATGATAATGGGCATGATACTGACTTCTTTGTTCCTGGCCCACTCCGCCAATGCCCAGTCATATGATCAACCTGATAAGGGATACAGTGATACTCAGTCGACGGAGACGGGGAGAACGAGTTCCGGACGTCATATACAAGCTCTTTTAAGAGAAGACGCGAGGCTGATCAGACTCAGTTGGGTAACCAGCGACTACTAGCCGTTACTAATCTACAGAGACAACATCCGAGAGTATGAGGATCAAGAGTGACTAGCAGGATAATTAGGACGGAGGCGGAAGACACATCAGCCCCGGTGCGCGGCATCCCTCTGCATCAATGTACTGACATAGACCTGAACCTGAGCAACTTTTTTTGATATGATATATAGCCTCTGAAAATCGGCTTTCATGAGCCGATACTTCTGTACCAGGTGCGACAAAGATTCGAATTCTTGAGACGAAAACTTCTCTCTGATTGGCGCCAAGAGTCCCTAAAAGCCTTACGGGAGGTATAGATCGACAGATGCCCATCGCTCAGGTTTAAACTATAACACGGCTTCTGATATCCCGAAATCGTGGATGACCATCTCCTGTAAACAAGGCTTGATTGGTGGACTCTCGGGCTGGGTGCTGTTCGGCTCTGATTCTCCTACCCAGTACTGGTTTTGGAAACTGAGATCTCTCATGAATCGGCCCTGCCTGTCTAACTGAAGGATTCCAAGACACACAGCTTCTGGAAATTGTCATGGTTTGTTCAACTTGCTGTTTTTGTTCTTCAGTTAGATCTTTCCATGGTGACGGAATTACGTTGTCCGGTGCTTAACTTTTCCAGCCATGTTGAATCTTGATTGAAACAGTGTTTTGTTGAACGTTGGCTTGAACTTCGTGTCGCCACCAGGCGTGCAAAAAGCGTGTTGACGCGAAATCGCCGGGTCCGGTTCGCGTCTGGGTGAGATATCACGCGAAGGCCTGGGAGATTATGCTTCACTCCAGTGCAGGTCCTAAAGTTTGAGGTTCGTAGGGATGTACGTGCCAGTCAATTTGACCCCTAGTAATTGACAAGGAGGAAAATGTTAAGATCAATGAGCCAATCGGCTGGAAGCCTATCTAGACTCGTTTCAGTCAGCCGATGGCCGATGCACACCGTAGCACTTATACATCGGCTTAAGGCCGATGATGGCAAGGGCAATAACATAATAGTAAACTGGGTGCAATATGCATGCTAGCGCCGATATTATGCATCGAAGGGAATTCAAAAACGGCTATGAAGCTAGATAAATAAGCAAGTATAATGCATAAATAATCAAATAGATCCTACTGATCAGATCTAGTGTTACTGGTGTTGTCATGAAGGTGGTTGCCTGCATCCCGGGCCGCTTGCTCATGATCGGCTTCCGAGATCTTCGTCCGCTGTCGGACCGCCCGTACACTGGTCGCCTTACCTGGGCTCATGCCCGGGCCTTACCTGGGGTCGTGCCCGGGCAACCTGCTTGTACTTGTTCTTGGATCGGCAGAATAAAACCCATCGGCTAACCCTTAGCCGATTGTGACAATAATACAGGCAAGAACATATATAAAAATGCAATAACGTAAACGATAAATAATTGATAAGCTAGCCGACTGCTTATCAAAGCGAGCACAGGATAAATAATGAAATAAATATAGTCGGCTTTAACAGGTAACTTATCGCTAAGCACTCCGATAAACACTATCGCACAACACCATCGGCTTATTAAGAGCAAAGCTATTATCGTCAATCTAGTAGATTCGGACCTAACCGTTGCAGCACAGACTGACATTGATAAACAATGCCTCATGAGCCGATAGATTAAATGCGATCGTGATGAAAATAACTTACCGGCTTATACACTCCGATAAAACGCCTGCACAAACGCATCGGCCCAAGGATCGACTTATCACTCAGCAGTTCAGTAGGTCGGACTAACCGATGCAGCACGAACTGATGATAAATCGCTCCCAGTAAGTCGATACGGTCCTGTGCTCACGTGATGTGATATACCTAATCAATCTATGAGATCAAACTGAACTGATGCAAGCCATAGATAAAGTAAATATATCGTGGTAAGCCGACTACCATAAACCAACTAGAATATCGGACCTAACCGAGGAAGTCCTAGCCGATTGGTAGTCGGTGTGACGAGACTTACCCTCTCGCAGGAGTTCAGACCTACCGATGCAGCCCGGCTCGAGAAGCAGGATCCGTCGAAGGGGTGGCGATGCGCCGAATTTGTATTGATCGTTGTGATAGATTACAAGATCCCGGCGGGATACGTAATAATATATGAGTGAGGACGGATGCGTAGAAATTATGGACACTGGGCAGTGTCAAGCCGTAGGTTATCAATGAGTCGCTTATAGGCGGACGACGGTAGTATGATTTTCCTTATACTATAGCTAGGAAAAGTAGACGAGAGCCAGGCTAGACCGGCACGAGGTTCAGGTTTCCTAAAAGAGATCACCTTTTCCTTAACTATATAATCTCACTGCACGCGCGGTCCTTCAATGGCTTCTTCTCAGACCGGTCTACTTCTTGGTATAATTTCCATTATCTCGACTGCAAACGTCCTCTTGACCGAATCTGATACAGGTCCTCACCAAATTTGGGTCAAACCAGGGCCACCAATATCCGCCAAGATCAAGGCGATGTTAACGGTACTGCCTGCCAACAACAA